>WBMW01004686.1:582518-667365 GCA_013396635.1 Penelope pileata
CCGGCGGGGTGCGGGTGCTGCTGGTGCTGTAAGGGGCGGGAGCGGGGAGGGGGAGCTCTGCCTGCGGGTCCGCTGCAGCCTGGCTTCGTTCTTGCGAGCGGGTTTCTGCAGCATAGCAGTGTTGTGCTCGCTGCTGTATAAGCAAGCAATGGATTCTCTTTCATAAAACTACGGTGGCAGAACGTACTTTGTGTGCAGTGCCTAATTATTTGCAAAGGTTTGGGTTTTTTTTTGGCATTTTCTTTGTACGGGCGTGGATAACATTGTGCATTTCGTTTGCATTTACCTGTTGCAACTGTTGCAGAGCTAAAGGATACACCAGGTACTGCCAGCGCTGCTTCTATTTCTCATGGAGATAACTGTGCTGTGTACCTCCTGTCCTCGATGTAACGGTGCTGCTTTACCTTTACCTCACGGTACTTCAGTACGTGAAGACAGGCAGAGTACAGCAGCCAGTAGTGCTAGGAGGGCTGCAGGGCTGCTCGCAGCTGCCTTTCCCTGGTGCCCATGGCTGTGGGGTGGTGGCCCCCTCCAAGGAGCGGCCGGTGGCTGTGCCCGCAGCAGCGAGGTGGCAGTGCCCGAGCCCGTGCAGAGCTGACCCTGCTGGGTCTGCCCATGCCCGGGAGCTGCATTCACAGGGTGAAGGCAGAGCAATGGCTGTGGCTTTTGTTGTAGACATCTATTTTTTCAGTAAGGGCAGAGAAGACGTCAATTTAAACATTTGTTTAATCTTCATGCTAAATAGGCTTTCATACTTGCAATTCTCATATCTGGCCTAAACTGTTTGCTCTGCAACAGATATGTTAACATAGAAAGGAATGCTGGAAAAAAAATTCCCTGCTCGAGGGAAATGTTGGATGCAGGTAAGGTTGGCAGAAGGGCTGCTCATTTTCTTGCATGGCAAAAGGATGTGAGGAGGTGAAGCATGGCTTCCTCAGGTTTGTCTCTTGGCTAGCTGAAGGTATCGTTGGTATTCCTGTGCTAAAAGTGTAGGCTGGGACTTCTGGAGCCTGAGGTTGGAAAGGTGCAGGTCGGTTCCCCATCTCTTACCACATCTGGTTTATACACTGGCTTCCAGAGCAGGCTTAGTTTCGAAGTCTCTAGAGCTGGATTCTGGAGTGGCTTCTCTCCTAATGAAAAATACTTCTGTGTATGGCCATATGTAATTGTTACGCTGTCTGCTATTTTTAGTGTTGGACATACACCTAGGAATTAATTTCTGATGCAGGTTTCTTTCATCTATTGCCTTGACAGTGTTTCAGTCTAATCAGTATGCAACAGAAGATGTTTTTGCTGTCTATATTTAGCTGCTGATGTTCATACTTGGTATTCTGTGTTGCTCTTCATAGCGGGCATCCTGCATGGATGGGTCAGCCTGTGTTGTCCCAGGTGACACATGTCATCTGTGGGCTTCTGTAAGGGACCGCAAACGTTCATCGAGCGTGGTTTAAGCTGAACGGAGTCTTTATGCATTGAAATATCCAAAGAGACTTGTGGTTTGTGTGCTCCTCATATCTAGGGGAATGGAACCTCTGAGTGAATGTCATACTGCTTTGGTGTTCAATTAATACTATTTTTTTTTTACCCTACTTAAATAGAGAGTACTGCTGTTCTGTCAGGAGCAGATTTGTAGTCTGAAGAAGCGATGCAGCTTTAGGATGCTGGGGGAAGGTGAAGGGATAAGTAATCCAGGACACACCAGGATTAGGCTGCAGAGTGAAATCTGATCAATTACTTTTCTACCTGAAAATCTCCTTAACTTAGTGTGGCTTTTCATTATAGCACCTGTTACTGTGATGGAGGTGACTTTCTGTAGAATTTTGGAGAGTGGCTCATTGTTTCTTCTGGCAGACATTGGCTATTTCCCATCCTCCCTGAAGTGGTTAAGATGCTTGTTGGCATTGCAGCATCTTAACTCACTTCCATTTCACTGTCTGTGGAACAGTGAGGGATGTGCGTGTGGTTGTGTATACAATTGGAAAAGCCACAGGATT
This sequence comes from Penelope pileata, assembly GCA_013396635.1. Taxonomy (NCBI): domain Eukaryota; kingdom Metazoa; phylum Chordata; class Aves; order Galliformes; family Cracidae; genus Penelope; species Penelope pileata. The sequence goes on from WBMW01004686.1 coordinate 584,513, forward strand.
TTAGGCATCTACAGCAGCTTTTGTAGATGCGTGCAAATTTAAGGAATGGTGGCTGTTCTGATGGAACACATAGAAAACATTTCAAGGTGGAAAGAAAGATAATTTAAGAAATGCCCCTCTTTATAATAGCTGTTTGGTTTTTTTTGATAGAGGAATCACTTCAATGAGTTGCAAATTCAAAATTTGTTTTAAAGTATTGGTGATATTTTTCTGTTGATTGGGGTGATTCCTGGAATTGCCTGTGTCATTGACTTTTGTTTTCAGCCCATCAATATCGTGTTGTGGATTTCAGTGCTCTTGGGAGTTCTGTGCTCTGCATCCTTACTGCATGTCAATCTGCCAAGGTTCAGCTGTGGGACAGACACTAAAAATAAGATGCAGGAAAATAATTAGGGCAGGAAATTTAAAATGGTGGAAGACAAAATTTTACGAGTCTCATTATTTTCTTTGTAACCACAGTTTTGTGATCTTTCTTCTATTGTCAAGTTGATACAGAAGTAAATTCATAAAGCCAAGGAACTAAAATATCAAAGAGGACAAGTGAATGTAAGGAGAAATTGCTGGTGAGCTTCCTTTAATTTTTGGCGTCGTACGGATGTAAGTAAATTTCCAAAGTGAGTCTTCCACCTCCAACCTGTCATCTCCTTTTTTCTGTCTGACGACAGCCTGAAAGCATCAGTTAAGTTGTTGCAGGTGCTGAAGCAATCTTGTGTAATCTCCTTTCTTAAGACTTTTTTGCAAGCCTCGATCAAGGAGCATGCCGTTGCAGAGGACTTGGTGTATCAGGGACTATAATTTGGGTGCCGTAGTTGTTGGTCACAAACTTATCTAAGGACTTGTTGACATTGGGAAAGGTGGACATGGGCTGATGGCTCTGGTTAGCCTGAACCAAAGTCGTATGTGTGCTTCACGTGAGGAAAGTTACTTTCTGATTCCAGACCTGGTCAAACTGTGAATGAATTCCGGAATGTCTCGGGGTTGTTCTTAAGCCCCAATAACCCAGAATAACTCAGTTGAAGGATTTGCTTGTGTTTTGACCAAAAAAGCCCTACGGTTTGCTTGATTAAAAGACGTCAGTAACCTCGTGCATTGCTTGTAGTCAGGCCTTTTACCATCTCTTTTTTGATAGGATGTTTGTAAGATACTGTTTTGGCTCTGATTCACATACCGAGGTGGAAATCACAAACCTGTGTTTTGCAGTCACTTGAAATAAGCATGCAGTGTAGTTGCTTTTCTTGTTTTGGCAACAAGAATGCAGGTGTTTTTGAGAGGAGGTCCCTCTTTGGAGAGTGGGTTTCGGTTCCTGCCGGTGTTGCTGGAGCCTTTGCAGGGCTGTTGCAGCCTGCCCTGCCGCCGGTGCCGTGGCTCCAGTTGCTGCTGGAAGGAGGGCCGCTACCAGCAAGCACCTCTCTGCCTTACAGCTACACATGAGAAAGAGGACAAGTGGAAAATATTGAGTGTATATGAACTGTTCTTACATTTAGAGTTGTCAGTAGGACAGATTCATTTATCAAACCATAAGCTTCTGCCATGGACCTGTGGTAACAGTGTTCTTGCTGGCCAAGTCCAGATTCCATGTACTGAGGAATCCTTTCACTTTGGTGCTCCCAGGTAGATTTTTAAAGTTAGTTCAGGTTTGGGTTTAGATTAGATTACAGGCTGTATTCCTCAAATAATCCAACTGGGACGGCCGTGCTGAGGCATCCTGCACAGACACTTGTGGGGCTGCACCGGGAGCGCTGAGGAGCAGATCTGATGCAAACCTCCCCCTGCCTGTTTTTCTCCCCCAGATGCTCTCCCCGGCCTGGCTGGCTCTGGCCTGTGTGCTGTGTGGGCTGCAGCGAGCGGCCGGGAGCCCGACGGAAAGCGGAGGGCGTAAAGGGTAGGGGCACGCATCAGCCAGCCCTTGTAGAACATATGGTCTTGAAAAGTGCTTCTGATTCCTTCTTCAGAGCTACTGAAGCAAGAGTATGTTTGCCTCCTTAGAAATACTGAGGAACAGCAGAAGAGCCTTTTGCTCATCTTGTAATTTACAGGTAATTTTAATGGCTCTGGGTAACTCAATCTTCCTAAAAGAATCACTCAAGATGGCCAGGGAGAAAGCGGGATGGGTTCTCCTCAGTTTATCAGCAGCTCCTTTTGGCTTTCAGACCGTGTCCACCCTACGAAGGCAAGCTCTGTCTGACAGAGCACATCGGGCCCTGCCTTTTTTCCCCCCCCAGACGGGACTGAAACAGCCCTCCTGCCATGTGGAGGAGGTCAGCTGAGGGCGGCATACGTTTTTGCCTGATATTTTTGAACACAGTGCCCTAAAGTTCGTTAAGCTGTTGTTAGGTTTTTGTTGGCCTTTTTCCCTCCTCTTGAAGACTGCAGCAGTAATGGGGAGCACTAGCTTCTCCCCTCAACCAGCCCTCCTCCCACCCTTCCAAAAAAAAATCTAGAAATTGTTGATGGTCACTGCTGTGTGTCCGCAAAATTAACTTCTTTGAGCTCAGAATTTTTTGATGAGGAGGGTAATCAGACTCCTTGAAACTCCAGGAGATTCTGAGGGAGGTAGATGAAAAATGCTATCGTTCCTTTGATAGAGGGTTGGTGTTTTTTTTTTTTGCCAGTTGTTCTTTCTGTCCCAGCTCTCTTGTGGACTGCCCAGCACAAGTGAAGGGGAGCTGAAGGGGCGCGTGATGGGAGCGTGTCTGCCCTGGAAGCAGCTGTCAGGCTGGCACAGCTGTGTCATAAAACGCACTGTAAGTTACCTGTGCAAGGAATTAGCACAAACGGAGTGTTTTCATTTTGGTAGCAAAGATGATAGGAGAAGCTGCCCAACTGCTGTTTTTCTGTCCCTGTGCCCCATGTCGTCTGCTGGTCTCTGCTGTGCCAGTTAAAACTGCTTATTGTGGGGTTGCTCTGGATTCTGAGCAGCTGAAATTATGAAAATAGCCCCCTTCGTACTTTTATTTTCTGGTTATTTTTAACCCAGATTGATCTCATGAAGCAGTTTGTCATGTGGTCCTGCACAGGCTGCCATCAGCAGAACAGAGCAGCGCAGGAGAACAGAGGGGAGCTGTGAAGGTGGACAGGAACCAGCCGCATCAGAACTCCACCCTCAGTGGGGCATGAGGTCACCCCCTGTCATTTGTTCCTGACACGATTCTCCATGCAGGCAAACTTATGTTATTTAAACTACACTAAATGTGCTGACATTTAAAGCTCTGTGAGTGGGAGTGCTATGGTGGAAAATTATTCCAGGGTGAAGGGAAGGGCTAGCATAGGCTTAGCTCGGTAGGAAGCTGCATGATCTGTGGTGGCAGAAGGAAGCTGAAATCATATGACTTTGCAGACACTGGGAAAAGAGCTGCTCTTGGTATTGAGGGTGGTTACTGCAGCTCTGTCATCTGTACTTTGTTTCTTCAGATTATTTTTTAAATGTATGCTTTTGTCATTTTCTTAAACAATCTCTGTTTATCTTGCCAACTGTAAATGTGTGCTGTAGGCACACACACTAACAGATAGCGTTGTCTGCAAACACGTTTGCTCCTCTGATTGCTGATCTTTAAAACAAAGCAGAAAAGCAAGGAATGGCGGGAGAGATTCCATGTTTGTTTCTGTTGCTTTCTCTCGTCTGGTTTTCCTCCTGGTTTCACTCAGAGGCAACTGTGTGGATGGCTGCATAATTGCTAGCATTGCTATCAGCTCTTAGCAGCCCCAGCGGCTGCACTGCTGGACCAGAGATGTTGGGGGCTTGCTTATACCATCCTAATGTGGGTGAAATGATGATGTTGGAGGAGTGGAAACACTTTTTTCTTTCTTCTTTTCCCCCCTTCCTGTTCTATGCAGAAATGCAGTAATTGCTGTGAATTCTTCCTTAGTTTGGCGGCGGTGAGTCAGATGTGTAGCTGGGGTGTTTGGCAGTGGTGCGGTGTGAGCTCAGCAGTGCTCCTGTGCCCCAGCTCAGGACGTGTCCTTCGGCTTCTGCTGGGGCATGGAGCCCTGCGTGCTGCCCCGGCTGTTGGCCCTTGGGCGGCGGGGAGTGGAGAGCGGGGGGATTTGTGCCAGCAGAGAAAGCCTTACCTCTGCTTTGCTACTGTGTGCTTTTAAAGCTTTAGCTTAGTTTTAGGAAGTGGAACTCGCTTTAAAGAGAGATTCTGGTAATACTTTTCATGCTCTTCAGGCACTGAAGTGCTGGAGAGCTGGGGGTTGTTGAGGCAGGTTGCTGCTGGTTTCTGCTACCCACGTGCTGAGGTGTTGGAACGCATCTGCGCTTCTAGCTGCTACTTGGGTACGTTTGGTCACTTGAAGAATTTTATTAAAAAGCTGAGAAGGGAGTTCTGAAATGATGGAAACTGAGGCTGAAGGAAATTTGTAAACGTTGGTGCCACAAACCCCTTGGTATGACTGATTTTGGTGCTCCTGAACAGGGCTGCTGGCCCACCCCACCTCAGTGAGGAGATCGGTGGGGTCGCGTGAGTCCCTGCGAGCCTGAGGGGAACGGGCAAAGGGTTCCTCCTACGGGGCGAGGACTGATAGAGACCAGTGTTTCCTTGGCAAGGATGCTTGCCAGCTGAAGGTCCTTGAGCCCTGGACACAGTGCCGCTTAAACAGAAGGGCTTGCTAGCTGCTGGTGGGGCTTGTCCTGGTAGTGGAAACCTGCAGGTGCAACCGGTGGTGCAGGACGCCTGGGAGACTCCATCGTTCTTGACGTGAGGTAAAAGCGAGGACTGGCATGCTGCCTTTGCCTGGAAAAGGTCCGTGTTGATATTGTAAACTGCACTTTCAAGTGGTTTGGCTTCCTTGAAACAGTTTGAGGAAAGAGTGCTGCGGAGTTAACGTGCTGCGGAGTTAACGTACCCAGCTGCAGAACAGATTGAGCCCAGCATGAGTACTGAGTGTTGTGCTGGATTGTGCTCACAATTCTGCCACGGCTAGGACGCTTCAAAAATTATTCGATTGAAGCTTTGCACATGCAAATCTAAGACTTGAGGTGGAAGTATACAGAAGTATCACAAGGTTAAATATGGCTGAGAGTACTGTGCTTTATGTGTTTTTCCTTTCTTGTTCTTATTCCTGTTCTTGTCTGACCAAAACTACATTGTTTTGGAAAGACATGGTTAAAATTTGGCTCAGCCCCTTCCAGTCCTGCAAGACTGGATTGTTTTCAAGGGAGAAGGATTTAATTGTATTCCAACCGCTTCCTTTTTACATTGTTTGTTTCTGTTAGGTGAATGGCCCCGGTGGGGATAGTATCTTCAATACCTTGTATGGTCCCAAATATTATCATATTTCAATCTGATCTGTTTGTTAGCGTTATATTGTGCTAGGACAGAAAGACAATGGGGTGCATTGTTTTTCATAATGTAACCAAAGTTTTCTTTAAAGTTATTTTGGTCTTAGATGTGCACAGTATCTCTCCCTATCTGTGCTGTGAATGTGATCGTGTTAGAAGAAGAAATTGATGCTGAACGTGGATGGCACCGGTGTCCTGGGAGCTGTGCTCCAAGAGTTTGAGAATAATCACATAGTAATGCTGCTTTGAAGCTTAAATAACTGAGCTCACAGTAGGTTCTGGGTAGGAAGCTGTTGTTCTGGACAAGCTTATTTTTCTCTTGATCGGCGTGGCAGGCTTTGAGATGCACAGAATGTGTCCAGGAATCATCCTGCAATAATTGTTCTTTGAAAAACTGATTTTACATTTGTGTTGCAGCCGTGATGCTCTAAACAGAGAGATTGCAACTGATGAAATCTTTTGAGTCCCTCTCGTTTGTTCTGTTCAATGGTTACATGTCACTCCTGGGTATCAGCCCCTCCCATGAGAAGAGATACTTCATGTCTGAGTAAGCAGCTGGCGGGAACCTCGCCAGTTCCCTTGCCTCACCGGGTTGAGGTGAGCCCTGCCTTGCAGAGGGTGCTGTGAAAAGAAGTACTCCGATACCGCCCGGTCTCCCCTGCCTCCCCCAGTGGGTTGTTTGTCTGAAAGGGTTTATAAACTTTCCTCCCTCTTTTGTTGCCTTGTTGGTAAGCAGGGTCTGCCCCTCCGGCCTTATCTCTGCTGGCAGAGCTGCTGCCTGGTGGGTGGCAGTGGGGGCAGCGCTTTTCAGATGAGGTTTTCCTGTGGTGAGGGAGGCCCTTGGTTTTCTGTTTTAACAGCTTCCTATTGTTTGAATCCGCAGGTTGTCCCCTCCCACAGTCTTCCAGCTCTTTCCTCCTCCCTTAAATACTTTTTCCATGCAAGTATTACTCAGAGCAGTTTCTCTAGGGAATGTCCTCTGAGAGTTTTCTCAGCCTGCTCTGATCTCCAGCTTTTGTTGCAATACCGATACAGAGTTTGCACAATAGGAACTGACTTCTAAAGGTAGGTCTTACTAATTTTTAAGTGTTGTTTAAATTCAGTGTCGCCACTCTTGTGGCAGTTTTTTTTTTTTTTTAAATTATATCTGAGTTCTCACAGGAATTCTGTATATTGGACTGAAAGGTTGAAAATGTTGCTTTTCAGTGTAGATTCTCTTTATTCCTAAGATGCAAAGAAACAGTGTTGCTTCTGTTTGTCATTAATCTACTTTTGCATGTTTGCATTCTTCTTTCTAATGCTGTTTTATGTGTGTACATGCTAAATGTGTTCAGCTGCCTGTCTGAAGTGCACTTTCCAAGCCACAAGCTGCTGTGGGCCTGTCGTACCAGAGGTGCTGCTGACTGCTGGTACCCATAGTAAGTGCGGAGGTGAAGCCACTCAGAATCTCTTCTCACCTTAATGTTTGTGTGACAACTGGGAAGGATATTGGCAATTCATTTCCCATCCTTGCCATACTATTTGATAGCATAGCTATACCTTGTCAGAAACTCTTGGGACTGCTTTTTTGTTCACAATACAGATGAACAAACAACTTCTATTCTTGAATGCAGTTTGAAAGAACATTGACAATGAGGTATTAAATATATGTAGGACTTTTAAAATTACTTACATGTTCACTTCAGAAAGTAAGAGCTTGTTTTGGCTGGTTTCCTGATTCCCTTCCTTTTGTAAAGTGTCTTGTTTCCAAAATAAATAGTAATTATTATGTGAATTTTTCAAGTGTACCATTGCTGTTCCATAGTTCTCACTGCTGCAGCTTAGCATGTAGTGCATCTTTGTTTAAATCTGTAAATTGGGATGAAACACAAACTGTTTTGCTTCATTTGGTGATAGTAAACAGAGGCTTAAATTCCATGAAATGATACATCCAGTTTTAGAATCTGCCACCGGGAGGAAAAAATAAAAAAGCAAAACAGAAAAAAATCAATGTATCATCTCCACTGCTCATCATTCTGTGTAATAAACACATTCTGCCTCTTCAAATGTGTTCCAAATTTTTTAAAGGAATACCTTTTCTGTATTCCCTGTGTGTTTCAGTGCCTGACATGGCTTGTAACTCTAGGTGGAACTCAGCCAGGTGGGTGCAGCTGATGTGGAGCTGGGAGGAAGCCTGCGCTCCTGCACACTGTTCATTTCCCCTGTCCCCAGCTCCAGCTTCTTGGGAAGTTAATTCAGCTCACTAAACTAGCAGGAAATAAAGCAAGCCCTCCTCCTCCCCTTTTCCCATCCCCCCCAAGTGCTAATTTTGGGAGCTGAATTGGCTCCTGTGAACCAAAGGGCAGGGATGTTGACTGCCTGCCTGAGAGCGCTGGGATGGAGAAGTGCCCTCCCTGCTTTGGTGGCAGTGAGATTTCTGCTTCATTTGTCCATGCAAAATGTCACCCTCAGAAATCGCCTGTCCTCCCTCTGTTAGCAAGAGCGCTGTATCACGACCCCTGTCTGGCTCATTGTACAGGAAGGCAGGCGTGAACTTGTGCTTGATGCAAGGTCAGAATTTCATTGCGTGATGATCTGCTGAATGTGGAATTAGCCTGAAAGGAGGACAGAGGGACGGCCCAGCCCTTCTGATGGTTTGCACGCTGAAACCAACACATCAGGAAGCTGCTTGTATTCATCTGTTATTAGAAAGTTCAAGGGTATTTCTTCCTAGCATTTCTTTTTTCTTCCTAAGAAATTCCAGGAGCCTTGGGAACCTGGTCACTGTTAATTATGCTTTTTACTTTAGACACAGAACGAAACAAAAAACTTTCAGTTCAAGAATCTCTTCGTTTAGCACAAAAGCATTGTGGACATGGTGTTTTACGCGTTTCCTGAAGTTGTTCGTTTGTGATGTAGTTAACACCTACAAGCTCCAGTCAGTGTCTCAGTGTTTTAGGTCTCTTAAAAAACAGAACAGGCTGAGTCTGGGTTATAGAGTTGCCAATGTAAGGCCAGAGAAACATGATAAACAATTAAGAGAAGAAAAGGAAACAGACTGTGGTGGCTGTCAGGATGAACAATGGTTTTGGCACACCTGCTGCCTAGCTGCTGAGCTTTTCTATGCTTGGCAGAAAAGGAATGATTTGGAGGATAACAGAATGGCTTTGTAGATGTTTTTGGTATGTTTCCATCTTCTCTGAGAGGGAGAAAACAGAAGCACTTGCTTTAAAGTATAGCAAATGTCTGGTGAAGGCTGACATCCCAAATATGGGGGCAGGATCTAATAATGCACTTAGAAGTGGAAAAGTCAAGGTTGTGCTAGATCCAAAGACCCTTAGAAGTGAATGCTGGGAGAGCGGTGTGCCACAGAAGGGGAAAATATTGGGACAGAGTCAGAGTAATGCATTGGAGAAAATTATGCTCGTGCTACACTTCTGAATAAACAGAGGCAGACTACTTTTATTCAAGGAAAAGAGTAGGTTTTTAGTAGTCAGTGAGCAAAGTGAAGAGAGCTGGAACAAATGCATACGTGGGAAAGTTTCTCAGTACAGCACGGTTCTCAGCTCCACCAGGAGCCAACCGATGCTAATCAGCTGCTGTTACTCCTGGGAGTTGGCACAGATGTGAGCTCTGAGGCAAGATTGCCTCTTCCTAAGAGTGCTGTGTCACAGCCTTGCTGCTTCACACATTTTCCAGTTGCGTTTTTGGGGGTTTGGATGTTTTGGATAATAATATTTTAACTGTTGTATTATCACAAATGTAATTGTACAAGTTTTTCTCTTAATTTCAAGTGTTCTTGGTTCCATATGAGAATTTGTATTTTGATTCCTGTCCTAACCAGTGCGCACCTGGATCACCATGGTGTATTGGAATTGGGAAACTTGAGGGGACTGGAAAAAAAGCCAGATGAATTTCCATCTAAGCTAGCAGAGAAAACGTACCCAACATCACAGGTTTTGGACCAAGCTCAGAATAGCTTAGCTTCAAATTGAGTGACTTCAGTCGTGATTGACCAGAAATGTAAGATTTTTCCAGGTCAGCCACTTGGTTGCGTGTGCATGCACATGTGTGTATGATTTATTAATCACAGAGGAAGGATGCACGGGCTCTTGATCTGGACAGAGTATTCTTATTTTTTCCTGTCTCCCTTACAGGTGTGTGTAGGGAAGAGGGATATGTTGTAATGCTGGTTAAGCAATGGATAAGAAGAAGAATAATATTAAGTAACAGTGTATCTGAACACTTTCTTTTAGTATTGGAGGAGAATTTAAGTATTTGTGATTTCTCAACAGAGCGTTTATTGTGGTGTAATGTGGTGACAGAAGATGTATCGTGGTGTGTTAACTCCTTCTCGATAAGGATAGCTGTTACCAGTGCTGCTTTTCCAGATGTCAGGTGATTGTTCTGTGGTGGCTGCTTATTCCGAGGGAGAGGCCTTTTGAACAGGATAAAATCTGTTTATGCCTTTTTGCCGTCTTGCTGGTGTTCTGGATCTGCACTTGTTTTTGTACCAAGCTGTGAATCTTCCTCACACCCTGTTCTGGCATGTGCAAGAGTTGTGTCCCTCCAGCAGCTTTCTGTGTTGCCAGCGTACTGTGTGGGGATTTCTGGGGAAAGCGAGTTGCGTTGTGTAGCATTAAAGTGCTTGGAGACCTGGGCCTGGAGCACGTTGACCGCTCTTGTTCTGACAGGGTTTGGCAAGAGGAGGTGTGGGCAGCGTGGGGCCGTGCTGTAAGGAGAGGCCCTGCCCTGCAGGCTCTGTGTGGGGCTGCTGTGGGGCTGCAGCGCGGCCTGGCCTGGGGCTGGGGGATGAGGCAGCCCCACAGACCATCCTCGGGTGCTGTGTCAGGGCATGGGGTCCTCCACGGGTTTGGGATGCCTGAGCCCTCTCCCATGGAGAGCCCCCAAAAGGATTTTAACATCAACGAAGACAATCTTTATTTTAAATGAGAACTAGATGGAAATCTAGCTTTTTTAGAAGAGAAAATTCCTGAGAACTAGGGAAGGCAAAACAGAGCTGTGCTTGTATGCAACTTTCTGCCCTGTTTCCTGGAGTGCTATGAAGGAACACAAGAGACCAGTTTAGGCTGGGTACTTCACTCTACATGGGAGAAAAAAGATGAACCCAGCATATAGAATAACATGCCAGCCTAGGACTGTGGTTTCTAAATTTCATGTGTTCTGGGCTGCACTAAGCTAGAAACTGTGTAATCCTCTGTTCTTTGGGGCACGGATAGCAGTCACTGGAACGTTAGGGGGTTTCAGCCAGGTGAGTGTTGTCTTCAGTTTCACAAGTGATGTCATCCATGGGAGTGGGATCAGACCTGGGATGTGACAGGAGTAACTACTCATTTTTCAGCAAAACCCACAGCACTGTTGAAATAGCTGAAGCACTGCTGAAAGAAATGAAACTGAATCTCCTTGGATAGGCATCTTTCTATTTAGAATCCAGGCTGAAATCTTGTTTGAAGTTCAGCAAGGCTACTCTTCTCTCTAGCTGCTCTTTCAGTGTTGAACTCAATGGCTTAAAAACTTGTTGCTTGAGTACCTTGCATTGCTGTTGGTCTAGGCCTCACTTTTTTGTATGGAGGCATGTGTACATACTCTCAGACTTGCTCTTTTTCATTCTTTTTCAAAATAACATCTATTAAAATTTTTTTAGGATGTTTTTCTCTCCACGTGTACCAGTTGGTTAAAAATTCAACTTCTTAGGGCACCCACAGAATTCTGTTTCAATTTCATATTTAATGGGCTTCTTTCAGTTGCAGGGCAGGAACGTTTTCAGCTGCCTCTTCACATTCTCTTCTGCCAGTGAGCGATCTGCAAATAATGTGCAGAGATTCCTTTTGTGGTGTGTACCTCCTCTTGAGCACTTTGTTTTTTTGTAGGAAGCTTCTGGTGCCACTCAGTAGTGTCATTTCATCGCCAGGCAGAGCAAAAATGAATCAAAGCTGTTGACATCATTCTTCTTTTTCTTACCCCAGCACCCAGCTAGTCTGTTCAGCTTGTGTTGTGGTGCCTTTGCACAGCTTCTGCTTCTGTGACCCTTTAGGACAGAGCCTGCTTGTGCTTAACAAGAGTCTCTTTCATGCTTTGTGGATCTCTCAAGGCCACAGCAGGACGCAACATAATCCCTTTTGCATTTGGTAGTTCCACAGTATTCCTCTGGTGAGGATGAAATAACCTTTCCAAATGAAAACAATCACATCTTCATCAGCCTTTATTTGATACGAGGTAACTGTATCGTGGTTTTTGCATTGTGTAGAATGAACTGCTGCTTTTTTTTTTTTCCCCCTCCAGCAAATCCCAAGATTTTAAGGTATTAAAATCTGTAAGTAAAGAGTTGTGTAAGTTTTTTTTTTTTTTTTTTTTTTTTTTTTTTTTGAAACATTTTTTCACAGGGAGTTNTATGGAAGCAGTTGCCTCATAGAAGCATCTGCTAAGGCTAATACATATGATATTTAAAAAATTACCTTAAACTTGAATTCAGATTTTGCATTGAAGGAAGTCAGTTTTGTCAAAGTTTGTATTGGAATCTAACAGCATCACCTTGCTTCCAGTTCTGACATAAAATAAAGGAGTTGTATTTCAGAAAACTTGTTTATGGAATATAACCTGCTTTGCACACGTAAGACCTCCATCTGTGTGTACATTTTATGTAATGTTTTAGTTGCTGGAATGTGTTTCTTACTGTGTATGGAAGTCACAGAAAATACCTTTTGTGTGTTTTTAGCCTTCTGCAGATTTCAGACAATGAAATAAGTTGAACTGGATTTGAAGGTGGTTTGGTTTTTCAGTTGTTTTTTACAACTACTTGAGAAATTGATGTCAGGAGTTTTTGTCTTCCGAAATATTTGTTCTAGTACATCTTTCAGAATGTCTTATACCAGCAAAAAAAATGTTTGTTTACAAGGGCAGTATGGTTCAGATTGTCCTTCATTAGGAGATGGGTCATGCTTTAAATGTGTTACAACTGTGTTTATAGATGAAAAGCCATATTGTAAGAATGCTGAGTTCTTTTTTTACTGATGAGTTTATTCATGATCTTGTTGTTTAAATTGCCAGAATATCAGAAATTAGGCAAAATAAATTGTAAGGGGCTTCCTCATGAAAGTAACATTTCTGGCATTGGAGGTAGCTGCATGTCCTGTTATACCTGAGTTCTTTTTGTGTGTTTGCAGGAATCATTGCATGACTTTGTCTGCATTTGGTATTTAGCTCTGAGCTCAGGACTGTTGTACATTCATGTGTCATTGTCCTCCTCTTTGAACCACACAGGTCTGTGCAGAGTGGGTCCGTGCTTTGTGGGGCTGTGTGATGGCTGGGGCTGCAGCTGCAGAGGGGCACGGTATGTCCGGGCAGCGGGGCCTCGTCCTGGGCTGCAGCAGCATTGGAGAGAGGCTCGAGCAGCGGGCTGTGAATGCTGTGTTTGCCAGAGGGATGCCAGAGCCCTGTGTGCAAGTTCTTCACGTGAAGTTTTAGGGCTTGGTTATGTCTGCTTGCTTCCTGTTTAAGAAAGGTGGAAAAAAGTCACCTGCTTGCAAGAAGTGTCTTTTCCTCTGTAATTTCCATTAAATCCATCAATCAGATGTTTTCGTCTGCTAGTTTTATAGGAAGCAGTGAATCAGGTCTCCTATTCTGTAGAAAACGGTGAATCAGCCTTCGGTTTCTACTCCCCCTCCTTGGCTGTTGCAGGCTGTTTGTGGGGTGTAGGATATCAGGGTGTGTTTCCCCCAACCTGTTTGTTCATTTAACTCTTCCCATAGGCTGTTAGCCACTATTGGGAGGCAGGATGTTTTCATTCAGTAAGCTTTTTGTGTTATGTTCAGGGGTTTTTCCTACTCAAGTTCTGAAGGTTTCAGTGCATTTTGGGGGAAAAAAAGAAAAAGAAAAACACCTGTAAGCAAAGCAAAATCAAGCAAAAATGAGTTTCTTTATTCTTGTTTGTTATCCTTATTTCTCTAAACTAAGAAATACTGATCTTAAAACCAAGTTAAGATTGTTAAGTGCTTATGCGTGTGCATACTCGTGATTCTGCTGAAGTGTTATTTATAGCTATACAGCACAGATGACTGCATAAGAAAGAGGGAAAAGCAGCATGTTGTGGATGCTGGGTGCGTTCCTTTATATTTTTATATAGAAATAGTAATCCATGTAATGCTCTGCAGTGCAGGAGCGCTCCTGCTTGTCAGTTTTAGCAAGGCAGGAGAAAAGAATTAGACGTTTAATACTTGGGACAAGGCATGGACACCTTAAACTGCAGTTCTTTCTTTCTACACTCTGCCTTTGCTTTATCTTCGTGAGTTCCTCCACTCTGCTTCAGTTTGGCACCTTGTTGTGTTACTGCTCTGGCAAGAAATGAGTGTTACAGGCCATCCCGATGAGTGGCGATGGTGGGATAGATAAAGCAAAATACAGTGAATTAATAGGTTGAGAATAAGCTGTGGGTATTTTTTTAATACTCCAAACTGTCCTGAGCTTTAGGAAATTACTCCCTGTATTTTCCTAATGCTTTCAGGTACTGTCAGGTCTACTGTCTGAACACTGCCTGGAGAAGATGGTGCATAGCAGTGTTTAACTCTGAGGTTCTTAATGCGTCGCCAGAAAGGCTATTTCCACCCAAAGGCTGTCCATCCGCCTGGTCAAAGTCTGTTGCTGCCTTTGCACATAATTTGTTTTTCCCTTGAAATTGAAGCACTAGTGGTGCTATAGTCTTTCTGTTTGTTTGTTTGTTTTTTTATGAAAAATACATTTCTTGCCTACCTGTGTTAGTTGTTCTGTGTGGATGTTTGTGTTTTAGGGCATTCTGTTGTTTCAAACTGTACTGAAATGCAGATACAAGGAAACAAGTTAGGGAAGGAGAGGGCTTTGTGGTGCTGTGGTGTGAACAGCACATGGTTCGGGACTGATAGCTGCTTTAAGGATGGATGGGGTGTGAAGATTGGCAGAATTCATAGTTCCAGCACGATAGCTGTTCTAGAAGAGGCTGATTTTTTTGCAATTTTTGTGATGCTGTTAAACAGGAAAAGGCTGCAAGGTCAGGAAGAGAATGGCAGCAGGGGTTTAGGATTTAAAGTTGTCAGTCATTGAGCATTGTGTTGCTGAATTCTACTGAATGCTGTTGAAAGCTTCTGGGCACTCTTTAGTCATTGTTAGGCTAGAATTTGCAAGCCAAAGTAGAAAATAATTGTTTTCTTGGGCCAGAAGCGTTACTGGAAGAAGGATGAGATTATTTTCTTGTGAATAAAGGTGCCATGGGAAAAAGAGCCTTGCAGTCTTGTGGCTCTGGCTGATGGCTGTGAAATATGGAATTCTGCAAGGAAATGTTTATGCCTGGAGATGAAATCAAATGCTGAACTCGTCTTGAAGTTCCCCCATGGAAAGTTGAGGTGAAGTTTGGGGAAGGGAGTAACTGGCAGCAGGAGGCTGCCTGGGCATCCGCTAGGACAGGACCAGACCCTGCCATGTCACCATATGGCTGACAGCTGTCCTGTTCCTGTTTGTCATGATTTTCTGTGATACACAGGATTGAATGGTGATGTTTTACTGCTTTTGAGCACTTGCATAACACTTGAAGCTGCTGTATTTCCCTCAGTTATCCTAATTCCGCTATTCCATATGGAGTGGGGTGAAAAGTTGGTTTCACCCTCCCCTTTCCCTTATGAAACATCCAGCACCAAGCCTAATAACAGATAACGTAGGGCTTTTTTTTTTATTTTTTATTTTTATTTTAAATACAATCTTTGGAGAGCAGACTTGCATTTCATGTTAAAAATGATACAGAACTTCAGGATAAGTGCTTCAGCAATCCTGTCCCACGCAGCTGTGCTGAGGTGTGTGCTTTTACTACCATAGAGCAGTCTCAGGGAGCTGGGCAGCTGTGGGGGGAAGAGCTGGAGGAGTGCGCGTTGTTCCGTGCTCCTACTTAGACATTCTTTGAGCTTGTCTGTCTAGTTGACTTCTCTGAACTATGTGTGTGTTCCTTTCCACCTCCAGTGTTAGAGGGAGGCTGTTGAGGTGACAGGGGACAAGATGCTTCCGAAGGGGCTGACCCCCAGCTGGGGCCGCCTGCCCCCGCTCCCACAAACTCCGCAGCGAGCGTGCGTGCTGGGAGTGCCATGGTGCATGAGATCACCGGCTATTAATACAGCGCTTGTGATAGGAGCAAAGGTTTTATCTGGGGAGTGAAGTGTGTTTTGGCAGTAAGCCCGCACAAAGCAAATAGCGTGGTCTTTGCGTCTCGAGTTATGACCTCATATCTCATTGTTTGTCTTCCAGCAGAAGCCCTGCATTGTTCCATTATTCCACATTGTGCTCCCACAAACTGCAGTCTCTAACGAGAGATGCTTTCCTCCCGAAACTTCCAGATCATCTTGCAGGTTAAGTTGTGTTTGATCAGAAAAGGCTGTAATGCTGGTTTCAGATATTCACAGCTGTGAGTTTATTATTGTATCCTGCCTTTTAATGGTTGCCGTGTTGCGTTAGAGCTGTTTGTGGGATGGTTTTTAAGAGCTTTTCCAGTTATTTGAGCTCCAGCTGGATACTTAACTGGTGCAGTTAACTGCTTCATGAAAGTCTGGACATGGCTACACTTTTTCTTGCTGCATCTGTATGGGACAGATGACACTTTCTCTCTGTTACGAACAGAAGTCTGTGTGTCCATAGGTTTGGACAGAAGACTGGTGTTATCAGCCGGATGTACTGCTTCGGGGCAGGGCTGCAGACGTGACAGCAGAGCTCCTGTGACCCTGCAGAAGCACTGCAGGCAGGTGTGGGGGACAAGCAGAGGGTGGCAGGACAAGCAGGAGGGGGAGGTTTTCAGCCCTCCGCTGTCATGGAACCATCCGCAGTTCAAAGCCCATGGCTTTTTGGCACTTTTTTTTTTTTTTATTTGAGAGAGATGCTCTTCAAAAAGATTTAGCTGACTGTCAGGCTGAACAACAAATGGTTCAGATAAGTGTTCATGGCATTTCATATGGTTGTTTTAAGACACAGTCCATTATAGTTTTATAAAATACCTGAATAACTGCTGCTTGCTGTAAAGAGTAAATGACCTTCATGCAGTATAAAGCTGTGCTTCACCTCGGCAGCTTGCAGTCATGCTTTTGGGTGTTTGTGCAGAACGTCTCTCCACAGCCCTTATTGGTCTGAGCTGTTAACAGGAACATCGAGTGGGTTTGTTTTTGTTTTTCCTGTGCATCTCTACTGGTTTGAAAAGTCAGTACAAGAATACATTCTTTCTTCATTTAAAAAACGTTCAGTTTTCTGTCTGAACGCTGTAGAATCAGTAAGCTGATTGCTGGGTGGGGAATGCCAACATCTCTGCTTCAGCTTTCTCCCCAGAAGCTTTGTCCCCTCGGTGCCTTGCCCGCTGACCATTTCTGCTAACTTCCCGCAGACTCCAGGTGTGTTTGCTGGCGTGGTTCTGGGGTGCTAGTGGATGCTCAGAGCTTTGTCATACTTTTACGATGCTTTGCAGATAGCAATTATGCAGTGGCAGAATGAAAGATAAGGCAGACCAACGTGGTGATGTCGTGAGAATCCACTGTGCTGTCAGTTCCTTGCTCTGCCCAGTAGGCAGAAGTAGCAGGAAACCCTGCAATTAAGGTATTCCTTTAAGCAGAAGACTGAAAGATGGGTGTAGGCTTTGACAGCAAGAGCATCACAGGCTTTTTCCTCTTTCTCCCAGCATAGCAATCAAGACTGAGGGAAATACATGCATAAAGCAGAAACTTTTGTTTTTTCTTGTCCCATGTGCACTATCAAAAATGGGGATAGAAATGAATGGAAATGACTGTACCTTCTAGTAGTGAGTGTATCTCCTAGGTGTGCGAGGAAATCTGTCCAGTACTTGCACCTAGCTGTGAATCTCAAAAACATGGGATGTGCTCGAGAGGACATCGTCTCCTGTTTGGTACTGAGGCAGCTGACATCTGTCAGGGATGTTGACCTTTAAGATCACTGCACCGTTCGTTCTTTTCCTCATCCATGTGGCTATTAGGTAATGAAAAGTTTTCTATCTCCTTCTATTTTATCACCTTCAAGATTGACCTTAGGCTGAGATACAAAGCTGGATGTTTTTTGAGGTCCAAATTGTAAATGATGGTCTTAATATTGATGAGCTCTGCAATTAAATATGATTTAATCCATGCAGAAGTTAGCTGAAGTTTTCATCGTTTCAGTTACATGGAGAATGTATTGGAGGGGCTGGCAGCAGCCATGGGTTGGGGCAGGCGGCCCTGCTGGAAGTCAGCTGCCTGAAAACTTCCACCAAAAGGCATCGTCTGGGACTAGCTTCTGTCTTTTTGCTACAAAAACTATTGAAATGTGGATCTCCGAGCCATTTCTCACCTGTTCAGGCTTTCAGAGGTGTTTTTATTTGTGAAAGGCGAATTTACTTTCCCCACCAGTGATCAGTTACCTCCCACCCAAAAGGCAGTAGGATCAGGGAGGATGAGGAGCACATTCTTTTCTAAAAATACCCACACTGGGACGTTCGCTTTGTTTTGTGCTTTTTCAGTTTCTTCAGAATCATTAAAAATAAATTCTTTTTAAGTAAGATAAATACTTAACTGGTGCTTTCAGCCGTACCTAGAGCTAAATGGAAGCATCTCCTTTCCCTAATTAGGCTGTCTTATTTCAGCCTTGTGCCTGGAATGATTCATCAAACAATTACCCAAAACATGTAGAGAGATGTGAGACTGATGTAAGAGGATCGTGACAATTTTTTCCCTTAAAGTGTAATAGTGGGACCTCACCAGAGAAGGACGGAGCTGGAGATGCTGAATCAGTCACACCGATGTAACAAGTGAATATGAGAATGAGTCGGGGCCTGCACTCTTGTGTGGCACGTGTCTGAGAGCAGCCTTCTCTGCTGCCCGAGGGCAGACTGCCAGGGTTGTTCAGGCCAGAAGCAGGTGCTGAGCTGTGGCCGGTTTTGGGTGGGGATGGGGTGCAGGAGGCACAGGGTGTGGGGTGCTCTGCTCTGTTCCAGCTCTGGAGCCTGAGGTGGGAGCCCTCCCTCCCTGGGGAAGCTGCTCACTACAGCAGGGAAGCTAGATGGATTTGAGGGAAGATCTAGCGTGTTGAATTTCCACTTTCAAGTTGCACATATTCTTTATAAAATTATTCATTCTGTATTATAACACTTTCATTATGTCAGGGCAACTTTTCAGGGATCTAGTTAGCTTTATTTAATCATGCTGACTAGATTAATTTTGTGCCTTATTCCAGAGAATAGTGTTCTTCAGACAGTAAACAAAACTCAAGTGTGTTAGAAGCTTTTTTAGGCTGTCTGCCTCAGTTCATCGTGTCTCGAAGATAATGTTATGAGTAATGAACCAAGAGCATCATTTATGCTTTTGCGTCTGGCACTCCCGTTTCTGATCCTATTTCTGTAGTAGGAAAACTCCCAGCAATGAGAATCACGTCAGTTCTCTGTATAACAGTTTTTCAGGTCTGATGATGCCATTTTCTTTTGCTTCAAACTCAGTTTCCTGGGGTCATGCCAAGATGCCACTCAGACACATAGGAGCTAAAGGTTTTGAATTTTCTTTTTTTTTGCAACTGTTGTGACCTAACATTAAAATGCTACAGAAGTCTGGGAAACACCATCAGCAGTTCAACTACAGCAATTTTCTAAGTCCTATTAAAAAATGGTTGGCTTCTATGAGTTCTTAATAGAAGAACAGTCTTGCTTAAAAACTTCTTTAATTAGAAATAATGTGAAAATATTCTCACTCAGTTATGCTGTGCTCGGAAACATGTGGCGTATGTTATGGAAATGTTCTTGCGATTACCTTTCAGAAAGCAACTTTGTTTTCCTTCAGCTTTGTGGTTGGGATCCATGATGGGCTGGGGTGATGTCTGGGAGCAGCAACGTGCTGGGAGAGTGCCTCCGTCTGCTGATGGCCCTGCCCGTGCCCTTACAGACCGCTGCTGGTTTGGGTGACTTTGCTTTGTTTTTTGGAATTGTGTGTTGTGTTTTTGAAATCGGAGTTAGCTTCTTTCTGGCGGTGGCTGTATCAGTGGCGAAAGCAAAGCAGAGTGTTTTAATAGCGATGGTTGCTTTTTTCTGTAAATTCTTTTTTCTGTTTGTTTCTTGTTATCCTTTTTGTGATTTTTTAATGATATAACAGAGGCTTAGTGGGTCTGTAAATAATGCTTATGACTATTGTCTTACGTACATTTCAGAGTAATTAGGCTTGCATTTTGGAGCTGATAATGTTGGCAAGTTTTAGTGCTTGGTAAAGCGTAAAGCTACCATGTATCTCTGGAGATCTGCTTTGGTCAGAACTGGGTGCTCACACCTGCCCATCTGGCACATGTTTTGGGTTGTATTTCCATAGGTGCTAGGGAAAGGAGAAGGAGTGCTTGGCTCGAGGGCTTTTTGTGAGTTAGTGCGGAGTCAGCTGCCTCAGCTCGTTGCTGGTGGTGTCCTGCTCCGGTCTCCTGCAGCACGAGCTTGGCTGCTGCACCCACTGCAAGAAGCATTGGTTTGCAGAGATCCTTGCACTGCTGCCTGAAACTCAATTAGCTCACGCTGTTTGGCTCATGATTCATTAAGGGATTGAGCAAAGAAAAGGGAGTTAAGGCTGAAAATGCTTTGAAATGAGTCTTGTATATATTCAGTGCTCAGGAATGTTGCACGACTGGCGTGATAATGCTCTGTGTCTGCAGGCTTGCAAGCACATCTGATAATTTTGCATGGCATACTGGCAACCATGAAGAATATTCATCTCTGTGTAGATATTTGCCTGCCTTACAGCTACACTGAGACTTCATTAATATTTGCAGAATGAGTTTACTGAAAGTACAAACAAAATATTACTGGAAGGGAATGGATTGGGCTACTTTAACGCATTTGTGGATGTTGAGGAAGTTTTCTGTGTTTTGACAGAAGATGAAAAATTTATCGTTGTGAGGAAGCTGAAGAACATGCCTCCTCAGATACCCGGCATATCACCATAAGCGGTTACTCTTGCAGTTAATTTTTGCTGATGCACAAATTCTGTCCTATTCTGTAGTGACACTGCAGTGCAATTACTTCTTCAGAACACGTGGAATGGAGTTGTCTTGTTCATACCACTCGTAATAGTTATACCCAATTGTTATCCCGTTATCAAAAACGGGATAAGCCTCAATCTTGTTGGCAGTGTGCCAGGAAAATGCTATACAACTGTCTGCAAAGGAAATGCAGATGGGAAGGAGGTGGTACAGACCATACCAGAACTTTTTTTTTTTTTTTTTTTAAAAAAACGCTTTATCATAAATTCTTGTCGTTCCTGTTTCTAGGAATTCCTTAAAACGAGTTCTTTTTTTCTACATTTCCTGAAAAATGAGGGGAAAAGTGAACTTGTGGTGGGAAGAGCAGTTTTTGACTGATTCTTCTCACTTCTTCAGAAGCATCACTGTCTCTTGGAAGACACATTCTGTGTATGTTGATGATATAGATAAGCACTGTCTCTGATTAAGAAAATGTGGAGAGTGTTTTGTTCTGAAGACAGCGTTGGTCTTCTGAGTTGGTGGGGAGACATCTTCCTCATCTCAGCGTTCAAGATCAGTGTGAAATCTGGCATATGGACGGTGTATTAATATTCACAATATCTCCCCGCTACTATATGAATTGCTAAGAGATCTTAAGGAATTTTAACACTTAAGCATTGCAAAGGATATGTATGAAAACTGGCATGGAGTTATGTGAATGCTGTTTGTTTTTTTTTTTCTTAAGTCTTAACTTCCCTCTTAACTCTTCCACCATACTTGCCCAACGTGCTCTAGCATACTTTTCTTAGAATTGTGTTCTTATTTTATTTTTTGGGTGGAGGGAGGTTTATATTTTCTTTTTCCTTTGTCTCAGAAGATTCTGTGTATTGTGGGAGGTGAGGCAACACTGGTCTTGGCAGAACACCACAAAACCAAGAGAGTAATTAAATGACGCAAGCCTTTGATTATTTTTCTCTCTCAAGCTTTCTGGCACGGCTGGGCATTCCGATTGCAAAAGGAGGATCAGGAGGAGAAACTTCTAAAGATTGCACGCGGAATTAGAGGGACTGTATCGGACTCCTTGCTGCTCTAAAGCTCTTCGCTCTCAAGTTCTGGAGTTGCTGCTTTTTTCCTGGGAGGATAATGCCTCTTTCATCCCCCAAAACAGAAGTAGCTGAAATGGAGCTGCAAAGGTTTTGTTTTGGTTTTGGTTTCTGTGTTCTCTCACTAATTGGATTTTTCCCATCTTCTGTGGGAGGATTATAAAAGAATTAGTGAAGCTGGTCTTTGGGGGGGGGAGTGGAAGGTAGCTGTTAGTTTTTCTCCCCTTGTTTCTGGGACCTCCTTAATCTGCCATTTGTTCCCTGAAGTCACTGCCTGCTTTGAAAAGGGAGCAGCAGCGTAACAGATGAACTTGCAAGACGATGGATTCCTTCCCTCCACAAACTTTGTGGCTGCTTGTGACAGAGGTTTTTGCATACATAAGCATCAAATGAATAGCATCCTGGCCTGGATTTAAAAGAAACAAACTGCTTCTGTCCTGTAGAAAGAATAAATACCATTTAAATTATAACGTGTAGAAGGTTGGATGTTGTTCCAGTTTTGAATTTTGGTGAAAGGGAGGAAGGATCTGATCAAGTAAAATACTCTGCCAGCCGAAACCTACGTATTCTACAGCTAAAACTGGAAGATGTCTTGGAAAAGAAATTACTTTTCTGTGGGTCGGGGGAACGTCCAGGGGATGTTTACTCCACGAAACACAACTTCAATAGCGCCCAGTAAAGGTCTCAGCAACGAACCAGGACAGAACAGCTGCTTCCTGAACAGTGCTCTGCAGGTAAGAGCAAAGACTGCAGACTGGTTTGGTTATCTCTTTTGTGCCAATTGCAATATTTTCTAAGCTATGCTGTGCAACAAATACAGCCAGGCTTGGCTACATACTGGTTTGTAAGCCTAAATAAAATAAAGCTAAGTTTGGAAAAATGAGTTGCATTATAGAACAGCTTTTGTAATTTTCAATTTTTCTTGATATATTGACACTTGAATCCTTTCTGTCTGTGTAAACTGGTAACCTGTCAATCAAAGGTGAAAAGGTGTAGAAAATTTGTTTTAAAATAATAGTATGTTGCATTATGTCTACTTCCTAAAGTAAGTGAAAATTTTTTTGATGATCCAATCATGGTCCAAGGTTGATAATATCTATACAAAATTCTTTTTATACACTCCAGTTTTCTTTTTAGCTGCTTATTTGTAGTTTAGATGATTGAGTATTTACCTTTTGATTTGGAAGAAATAATTTTCCCGTGTCAGAATTCAGTGGGGTGGTTGCTGTGCTCACAGTGTCACTGTTTACATATTTGGGACGTTTGTTTGAGTTTCGGCCCTCAGTCTCTTTGCTTGCCTATGACTTGTTTGGGTGGCACAGATTGTGTCACTGTGGCTTTTTTTCATGGGCACAACCAGCTTCTCAGCTAGCTTCAGGCTTCAAGATGCCGTGGCAATGCAGATAATACAAATGGAAACTCTAGTGACCCTCAGTAGGCTTAATATGCCAGGAAATAAGGACTGGGTATGAAGGAAACTACTTCAAGAAAAGCAGTGATGTATTAATTGCTTGTGTTAAGCTATATGGTGCAATCAGTGGCTGCCTCCTAACGTTGGATTACTGAGCCCAGGTCAGAACTAAGCAGAGCCTCATGGCAGCTGCGTGCTGCGCAGGAAGGTGGGAGTGTGCGAGCTGGCCTTCGGCGTGCTGCAGGAACCGTTGTCTTCTGAGGCTCAACAGAGAGAATACCAGAAATATTTGTAGTCAAAGCTTATTATTTATTATTATCATTATTACAAAACCAAGATGGTAATTGTTTTGTAATATTATGTAGACTTCTGGTTTTCATCTTTTTTTTTTTTTTTAACATTCAGTGTTAGTCTGAGAGACTCTTGAATGTTTGTTGTTCCTTACCATTAAGTATTTATATAAACATTCAAGATAAACTCCAAAGGCAATTACATTGAATAATTGGACTCATTCCTAAATGCGTTATTTCTTCTTTTTGTGATGTCTGCAGTAGCTCTTCGGGAATGTTGTATGTAATCAGATGCTTCAAAGGCTTACATTGCCTCCCGGGCCCTTAAGTACAGGGAGAGTTGGAGTATAAACATAACCCTAACGATTCGGAGGGGTTGGGAAACTTTGCAGATCAAGTATTCACTAAAGTGTTGTTTTTGTAATACAATTTTAGGTAACATTTAGGTGCTACGATTTTGTTAACAAATAGTTACGGCTGCTTTACATTTCTTGAAAGCAGTATAATTTTTTTCAGAATGTTCAGTTTTTCTAGCAAGTTCTTCTGGACAAATTATTCAGTGCAATGTTTGGTCCCTCTGTTGGTGCTAACGAAGTGCTCAGTCAGTCACATGCCAGCCTGTACCCTCCTGTTCTGCCTGAAGCCTGGCACAGGGCGATTCAGGTCAGGGCTTCTTTCAGTGCAGGCTTCTGCCTCCTGACTGAGGGCTGGCGGGAAGGCCCCGGTCCTGCCCGCTGAAGCGGCCAGCAGCAAGCACGAGGAGCTGCCTGTGAGACACCTCGGGTCAGGGTCAGCACTTTGTGCAGAGGGGAATTGACATGGCTGCCCAGGGTTGCACAGGTTTGGTGGTAAAACATAACCATCAAGGTTGGTGCTGTTGCTAGCAGGATTTGTAAAATCTGCTTGTTTTTGTAGGCTATGATCATCACCTCAGTACCTTTCCTGAGAGAAAAGTATAACTGCTGACACTAGCTAGGGTTAGAAATCTTCCAGTCATCACAGTGTGTAAAAACACTTCCTAACAATAGTATTTGGGCATAGGGGATTTTAGCCATTTATTGTTCTAACGTGCAAGAGCTCATTCATGTACGCTCTGCTGGTGCTCCATTTCTGTTGTTCAGCCTTTCTGCTCAGGATGGTGAGGACGAAGGGGGAGGAGGAACGAAGTGCAAGGAGCTGACCTGGGCATCTCTCAGGGCTTTTGACAGCTCTGCTCAGCTTTGCAGCATGGCGCATGCTGCTGGAGCTGGCACTGCTGCACACAAAGCAGTGTGGTTTTGGTCTAAAAGCACATGAAAAGGAATTGAGATGGGTGCCCTGCCACAAGTTTAAGTATATGGATGCTACAGTTCTTGAGGAAGATGGAAATGGCAACTTCCAGTTTGCCAAAAGGTACTCTGTGTTAGAAGTGATGTTTATTGGTGCTAATGTACTTCTAGAATTATTTAGTTTGTGCAGCTTCAGTCAAAGCTTTATGCGATATTTTGTTTTCTATATTCATAAAATCAGCTGTGCTCCTCTTTGTGTTTCAGGTTCTCTGGCACTTGGACATTTTTCGCCGCAGTTTCCGACAAATCACAATGCACAAATGTATGGGAGATTCTTGCATCTTCTGTGCTCTCAAGGTAAAAGTTGAAAAACAATTTCTTTCTTTAAAGAAAGTAACATAAATACATCCAGTATTTAATTAATGTGTAGTTAAACTTATGTCTGGAAATGGGTGGGAGCAAAGGTAAATCTGATTT
Organism: Penelope pileata; assembly: GCA_013396635.1. Classification (NCBI taxonomy): domain Eukaryota; kingdom Metazoa; phylum Chordata; class Aves; order Galliformes; family Cracidae; genus Penelope; species Penelope pileata. The sequence continues at coordinate 609,310 of WBMW01004686.1, forward strand.
GATGCTCGATGCATACTCATAGTGCTGTTTTTTAAATCTATTCAGCCAATGCATTGTGAAAATACTGGAGGTGAAGTTACAGATAGAATTCTCCTCAGTGGAGTGCAGATCATTGCGAGCCTCCATGTTGTTTGAAGTGTCACTTCTAAATTGTCATTTGGTTTATAAAAAATTTATCGCATCTGGATAATATGCCCTTCAGAATTTACCTTTCCTTCAGAACTGCTTTAAACATTAGCATGGAAGGTCTTTCTGTTCAAAACTGTTGATTATATAAGACTGAAAGGTATTTTCTACTGTAAATATTGATCTCTGCGTAAAATGGCTCAATTCTTTGTGGTCTCTGTTACAGAAAACATCAATTCTGTTTTTAGATGTGTATAAAATAACTATCTCAGATGCTACCTGGACAGTAAGATCTGGATGCTGGTTCTGATGCTAAGTACTGTTATGTACTTAAGTAAACTGTGCAGTCCTACATCTCCATTTGTTTCTACCCGTTACTTTCCAGTGCTTCTGTTTTGGATGGTTTGGTTTGTCTTTTTTTTGTGTCCTCCTTTTTAAATTCTGCTGTAAACCCACTGCTGCTCCTAAACTGATGGGAGAAATTGACATAATCAAAACATGATGAAAACGTTAGCTTTAATGTTGCTGAGCAGTGATATTGTCTCTGAAATTTGGACTGAGACGTTTTCTTTGATCATAAACGTTTTGTGAAATCTTAACAAGTATTTAAATTAATTGTGGGAGAATTTATTGTACTATGAATTCTGTGTGCAGTAACAAAAAGGAGAGACAGCATGTCTTAAAATACAGCAAAACAGAGAGTGAAAGGTTTAAATTAAGGTCATCTGAAGTTCATAGGCAAGTATTTATGGTATAATAGCCATCTTACTACTGATGATTGACTTCAGAGGTCAAGATAGCCTCGACACAAGCAATCTAGGGAGCTTTTTGATTGTTTTGGAGGGGATTTCCATTGCAAAAGAGCAGTGAAGAGGAGACTCTTAAGGCATGAAAGATTAGTTATTTCCTTTTGGAGGAGAATCTGTATCAACACCTTGAAATGATGAGACAAATGGTATTTACAGCAATGTCTTTGGAAGAGGATGTTATGTGCTGTTAGGAGCAAGATGGCGCATCCAAAGTGAGAAATACAGAAAGAAAACAAAGAAAATACTGAGTATATCACTTTTCCTGTAGAGAAGTGGCAAGACTTAGTCATGATCTGGTTTGAGTTAATGAAGTTCAGTGGGCTAAATAACTTGAAGCTCATTCTTAGAACGTTCCCTCAAGTATTGCCAAGTGGATGCTGTCACTCTTTGGTAACTGAGGGCAGAAAGAACAGGAAACGGTCATGAATAGAAGTTTTTGTTGTTCTGGTGTTTAAACTAATAGCAAGGTATGCCAAGGAGCTACCAGGAGTTCAGATGGGTTCTGCCATTTGACTGAAAGTACAGTGGGCTCTCAGATGGATTTTCTTGATTTTAGTATAAAGATAATAGCTAAAGTCTTGTTCTGAATGAGAGCACTGAGAAGTGGAGGAAAAAATGGCATTCCATGAAAGAGGAGAGGATGAGCATTTATGGTGTAGAAAGATGAACAGAACATTGGAACAGGCTGCCCAGGGAAGGGAGGTTGTGGAGTCACCTTCTCTAGAGATGCTCAAAACCCACCTGATAGCTTTCCTGTGCAACCTACTGTAGGGGACTTGCTTTAGCAGGCGGTTGGGCTGGATGATCTCCAGAGGGCCCTTCCAACCGCTGTGATTCTGTGAACTGTGGACAAAGATGCATCTGGAATAGCAGTACCAGTGTTAGAGAGGGAAAGCTCTGCAATAAGACTGAAAGGTGACAGAATCCCTGGAATATATGCATTAAAAGCAGACATTGGATCAGAGAATGTTTAGTTCTGTTGATAGGATTCTGGTTTTTGATGCCTTGCTCAAAAATGCAGTACACCATTATAAACTAAGTGATAGGGTGGTAGCACTCACAAATCGTGTGCCTGCAGGCATATACTTATTTTTAAATTATGCAGCCTTACAAAAAATTGCTGTTTTCTCTTTTTGCTCATAGATATCTTCCAGGATTTCAGGATTTTTTCGTTTGTTTCCTTTCTGTAGTTCTTAACAATGCTGTATTCAGCCATAAGGTGTTGTAACCCTAAGTTTTCAGCAAAACTATAGCATTGTGCCAAGTCCTCGAGTTCTTTTGTACATTCTAGTATACTTGAATCTGATTGTGTGCAGAATTCCAATAGCTTACAAAACTCAATACACAATGAAAAATTCTGAAGAAATGCATATTCAAGTAAAGAATTGTCTGGACAATTACTATTGAATGTGGCAGTAACCAGCACTGGACAACGTAAATAAATAAGTTCCAACTGTCATTTATCAAAACCAAAATATTTGTTTTCTCTATCTACAGTCTGTTCTGCGTGGGAAATTTCAGAGTGTTTTACCCAAGTCTATTCTACAACCTTCAGAACGTTTATATACATTTACTGTAAAACTATACAAGAGAAAAAAATATGTATAGATCTGCTTGTTATAAGTCACAGAACTGTTTTACTCCTGACTCCTGTATGTTCACTAACTTAAAGCATCTCACAATTTTGTTATTTTGAGTGATGTCATGACAAGTTTCCACCTTTATTAAATTGTGTAAAATGTTGATGTTCATGCATAAATACTTGAAACATTTCCCTGATTTTCATGGTGTTACCAATTCAAGTATTATAAAGATACATAATATTCTAAGCAAAATTGGGGATGTACACCCCCGGACCCCAAACCGAACGAACAAAGCCCCCACAAGACAAAAGCCCACAGACATCAGAAACGAATGTCATCTTACATGCATGCAGCTGGCAAGGTGAGGATACTAAATGATCGTGAGGGATGGCCCCAGACTATGGAGATGATTGCATTCATCTTCATAAACTCTTTAAGCAAGGCAAAGAGAAAAAAAGAAAGCGGGGAAAAAAAAACAACCCTGCCTTTTGAAGTATTTAGTTGTTCTCTGCTGCCCTCTGGATCAGTGGTTCTCATACTGCTCTTTTTCCCAGAATGGCTGTCTGGTACATGGTACGTGTAAACTTGTATATGACAAATGCGATAGTGTGCTTAGTATGCACCTATTACTGCAAGTGTCACCAAGAGTGTTTTGTGTCCTAGTTCAGCTGGATCACCCCTTCCCATCCTTGCTTATCTCTTCCCCTGCCCTGGGCTTCTCATCTGCACTGGAAGCCCATAACTGTTGTCCTTGCAGGGTATTGCCCAGCTTAGCCTCTAGGTCTTTGACATCCTCTTTCTCTTGAATCTTGCCTTAGGCTTTGCTAAGATGAGGGAGAAGACATGGCTGGATCCAGTGGGAAGCCAAGAATTTGGAGCTCTTTACCATGCGAAAATCTCCCATTAGGGTCTGGGGAGAGGTAATTAGCCTTGCATGCTGCCAGGTGGAACTGCCTGAGATGCTGCCCAGACCAAGTGAGGATGGGGCAGGATGTGTTTACTGTTCTCCTAAGCATGCTGGCATGTTCTGCTTCCAGCGTAGCCTGGGCAGGGGGCAGTACCTGGAGGAAAGTTTCCATCCCACCCCTTCTCTCCAGCTTGCCTTCACAGGATACTTCCTGTGTTGGTCAGAGAGGGTTCATGCTCCTTTCTCTGATCTGAGCAATTGCTCTGAAGTAGGCATTCTCTTCCTGTTGATTCCAGAAGATGATGATCTTCACTACGCTAAATTTAGCCTCTGAATAACACCAAAGAAGTTATTTTTTCACACTTGCTTGGCTTGCTGCAACTATTTCTAGGGATTCTGATCTCATGCACAGTATTTACTGTAAATGCTCAGCTAGCACCATAAATATTACTTATAATTTTAAATTACTTTTATTTATAAAATGAGATCACAGGACAGTGATGTGTCTTATCCAATATCAAAACACATTTTAGTTTTGTGCCACATTGGAGATATCCATTGCATAAATTCTTGAAGCGGTTTTAAAACTTGCTAAGCTACCTGGCTGTGCTTGTGTGCCTGCAAAATGAACCTTGAATTTATTCCAGACATAAGTTCATTGTCCATTTTGAAGGAACATTGCATTAAGAGCTGTAAAAAGAGAAGGAAGAGCTGCAGACTCTACTGGAATCCCAAGCACTGTTTGTTATGATTTTGTGGCATTAAGTGTTTTTTTGGTACAGCAGCTACCGTTACCATTATGCTGTTCGCTTACTGTAACACTGGAACAGCTTTTTGATTTATTATTGATGTTGAAATCTACTGTATTCTGTTTTGTTCTCCTTTTTCTAGAGTAGGGCTTTGCTTTGGTGTGTGTTTATCACAGCTGGAAGGGGGCAGGAAGGGGGAAATCCGTCCACTGTGCTGAGCATGCCACAGAGAGTTTGTTCTCCTTCCAGGGATTGTACTGGGAGCTCTACAGTGCCAGGATATAGGACAGAGTGTTTTTTGTAGTTTGCAAAGAAGAATACTCTATTGATTGATAAATTCCAACAGGGCTGTTTTTTTTTTTTTTTTTTTGTAATTCTGTTACGTGCAACAAAAGCAGGAAGAATGTGAATTTTCTGTATAGGAATGATTGTTGTTTTCTAAGGTGAAAACTGAGAACAATAGGATATTAGAATGCTTAAAGAATTGGGGTGACAATAATGAAGCATGGTTCTGATTAGGCATCTATTTGAAAAGTAGGGGTTTGAAATGGAAAGTTCATGACGTGGTTGAGACATTAAGTAGTAAGTTGACTGCAAAGATCTTGTCCTCTGGTTTATTTCAGGGTACAACAGTATCAAATATATAAAAAATACTTCTATTGTCCTTTTTTTAATTTTCAGTTGGCACTTGTAGTTAACTCCCAGACTAAAGTAATTAGCAGCAAGTACCGTTTTCTGAGTTAATAAACTGGTAATTGAAGCTTCCAAATAATGATTGCCTTTTCTTACCTTAATCAGTTGTCACCTAGTTGATGCGGATACCTTGTGAGTTGGACCTTTCTCCCCTGGCATCTTCCTAAGCAAAACTTGAAATATATTTTTACTTGATTTTGTTAGTATTGTTGCATGACTTTGTGACCCATGTTGGGTGGTGATAAATCAATGTTTAGGGCACAATGTGAATAAAAATGTAGATTAGACTGTAAAAGTAAGGAATAATTAGAAGTCTAGGTTGTTTATTGTCATACTTGGAGGTTTAGAAAGTGATCCAGAGACAAATAGAGCCAGAATTACTTGCACTTTTGAAGGCAAATACGACATGAGGGAATGGAAATATTGTAGGTGGAGGCTTAAGAGGTTGGATGGGAGAAACATGAATTTAGCAGCCAGAACGTTATGGAAACATGCTGCCATGCTGAGCAGGAACCTGCATCAGGAGAGGAGTATGATGTTCTGGATGAGAGAGTAGATATTGCAGACAAAAAATTTTAAACAAAAAAACCTGTCAATTGATTTACAGAAAGAGTAATGTTGGTACGTTGAGCAGTGGGAGAAGTATGAGGCTGCATTAATATCTGTGGCTTTTGCTAAAAGGCAGAAACTCTAAACACAGGGAATACTGAAGCATTTTGAGGGAACATTTTGTGTTCTTTGAAAGAAATATCATGATGCTAGATCTGCAGGGCTATCTCCATCCAGAAGGAATTTCTGCGCAGTGTTAGAAGAGACAGGAAGCATGTCTGATTCTCAGACAGAACTCAAATTTACTATGCATGGACATGGATCTGATTCAGTAGCTGTTGCCTGTTGTCTTCAGCTCTTGATTTATTCGTATGGCAGCCTGCTTCTACATGCCTGATAGAGAAGTTTTGTGTGTCTGTGCATCAGATCTAGAGTTTGTTCCACCAGTCTGGCCAGATGCATATTGCATATGTCAGTGTACCCCAAATAAACTGAATATTCCTTTTCTGAGGAGACAACGGATTGCAAGCACTGTTAGAGATGATTTGTAGCAGAAGTTTTAGATGAGGAGAAGGAGATTCACAGTTATTTCAGCTTCACAATCTTAAAAATAAGAAGTCTAAAACATCAATCCCAGAATTAACTCAAAGAATGGCAGTTGTCTAACCAATGAAGCACAACTCATTTTATGATCATGCGTGGATTTTGGCAAACTGAAGGAGAAGGCTACGTTTTAATTTGAGTAATTATATAATAAGGGTTCCTTGTCTCAAACTCTAAGTTGTTCTCCTTTGAAGCTTTAGGAAGTTTGTACTGATCCTCACACTTCACAAACGGGAGGAGATTATTCTGGGAGCACTGACTCTGCAAGCCCCTGTTCTGACAGATGTCCAAACCTGGAGTAGAAATGACAAGAAGATTCCAGTTAGGAACTAAGAAAAAGCCAAAAAGCCATTTGAATGGTAATAAACCAACTGAGGCCCTGGAATAGATTGCCTGGGTTGGTTAAGGAATTTCCAGTTTTGGATGCCTCTGAGCAAGCTGGCCTAAGATCAGTTATGTGAAGAATATAGCTGATCCTGACTTAGTACCTGGGCATGGACCAGCTGCAACTAGATGAGCTTCAGCACTTTATTTCTGTTAAGGAACATTTGTGCTTCCTAATTCTGCTGTCTGTGCAACCCTTCCAGACCTCTGAAGATATGGGGGGGGGGGGGGGGGGGACAGGATTTTTTTTTCTTTTTTTTTCTACCTCAGGCATGCAGTGTTACTTGAAGACATGCTTTCTGTCTGAAAAACCCCATGCTCATACTCTTTTACAATGGCTATTCCCAACATTTCAAGAAAGGTCATCAATATAGAAATTGAAGTACTGCTATTAATTCAATATTGGGAACTGCTCATGTTTTGCATTAAGCCTATCTGTGTATACACACTAATGGGGTTTTCACTGCCAGATGAAGAAGCTTTTGAAAGAGAACAAAGTTAGGGAGCTTCATATATGAAGCTCCCATTAAGTTTCAGAAGCACTTGGAGAAAAAGTGTCCTGAAAATTCCTGGAGCAGCATCAGCAGTGTTTTCCTGGTCTGCACCCAGCTGGCTTTCAGACCTGTATGTGGAACATATGCAGGTGATTAACAGTGTAACTCAAGGGCAAGACCTGAAGTTAAGGAGAGAGATCCAACTTAGATAACTTAAAATGATGAAACAGCAGGAAATGCCACACCTGTCCATCTGAGTCTGAGAGACAAGAAAGACCTGTTCTGAAAAGGTGAGCAAAGAGCCTATCTTGATAAATGAGAAGGGGAAGCAACTCCCCTGTCTCCCTCTGCATTCCCCAAAGCAAAAACAAACCAGCAAAAAAATCTAAAACGACAGCAACAACAAACACCATGTGTCCAAAGTGCTTTTGACTCTATTTAAGGTGATTATTTTGGTCTTCCTGCAAGACAACAGGTATTGTGGTATGTTTCAGAGTGCTTTAAATTGTACTGTGCGGTGATGTGGTAAGATTTGATCTTTGTTAGATTGAAATGCTCAATTACTCATTGTTTTTAAGACACTTTGGTCCTCATAATTTAAAGAAGAATATACCACTGTGTTCTGTGTCATAGCAAATCTTGAAAGCCATTCCTCTAGATAATGTTGGGGTCTTTTTGCTGCTTGATTTTACATATTAAAATTCTTTGCGGTATTCTTTGATGTTACTAAATGATTTCTGTTCTATGATTGTGCTAACTGATTCCATAATTTTTGGCTGTTATATTTTCTGAAAGTTTTTGTTTCTTTCCTTTTAATCGTGAAGCCTGCAATTTTTTTGTAATGCAAAAAAAAAAAAATTAAAATTGCGGGTCTTGTGGAAAACTCAAACAGCTGCTTATAATCATCAAGACCACATTTTTGTTCCCAAATCTTTTTATATTAACTATTAGGGGCTTTACAGGTGAATGTAAAGTATACTATTTCCTCAAGGGTGGTTTTGGCCTGCTTGCTCGTTGGCTTTTCCTCGTGAGGAGCCTGTGCTGATTCTCCTTCTGCCAAGAGTGGAGAGTCATTTCAGAGCTCTTTGGAGCCAACTGGGACTTGTCCGTCAGTTCCCCACTGCTAGGTTGCCTGCCAGCTGCTAGGCTGGTGCCTCAGTTTCCGCGTTTATGAAGTGAGACTGATGATGACCAGAATGAACATGTTTCTGAAGCACAATCATTTTACATCTGTATTAGGTAATCTGTCAACACTATAAATTCTAGCATTTCTATGGCCAGAAGCAAGGCAGACACCAAGGTTTGTTTCTTAGGCTGTGCAATGACTGGAACGTTCTGCACTTTTTCAGCGTCCTCAAAGCAGCTGAGATGGCAGTTTTGCAAACCTTCTTCCGGTTTACCTCTTGATTTCCTGACAAGAAGGAAATAAGACTAGTTAAAGGAGAAAAAGACTCAGGTTATTTATTTCCAATGAATATTGATCCTAAGTATGCTACAGAGAAGTTTTTGGTAATTAACAGAAGTGATGCAGGAATGAACACCACTGCAGATTCTCATTATAGATTTGAAAGAAAACCAAACCAACAAACCGATTTGAGGCTAGCTTTCTCATTCTCTTTGGCTTGTCTAGAAGGCAGAAAAGCTTAGTAGTAAACAGTTGAAGATATTTTTCTGTTGCAGCGCAAACAGACTTTTTCCACAGTCTTTAGGAAAGTTGTGAGGAAAGATTTATACACAGAATTTAGAGATTGATGCTGATGAAGATACTTGTTTGTCATAAAAATTAGAGTAGAGTAGAAGAGTAAGAATTGTATGAAAATAAGGGCTGGAATTTTTAATTTACACTGAGGGTCTTGCATATGGAATTATGTTCTGTTTTTGTAGGAGGGCACAATGAAAATTAGATAGCTATTCGGAAAATCGTCCGGAGATGATGAACGTGCACAATGAAAGTGGGGGTTTATTCAGTTGGGAATATGTGCTGAACTTCCATGAGTATAACTCCCGCTTCAGATGATAATGCATCTTTATGGAACTACTTGTCCTTGCAAGTGGTTACCCAGATAAGTTGTGAGTTGCAGGTGTGAAAATACAGGTGTATGGCAGCTACCTACTTGGGCTTATTTGAAGTAAATGAATTCCTGAAAGATTGCAAACAACACATTGTGGGCTAAAAAAAAAGGAAAGAGTCAGCTGAGAGAGGAAAGAAAGGCATGTGTAAGAAGAATGTTGCTGGCGTGGTGTGTGAAAAAGTCAAGTTGGGAAAACAGGAATGAAAAGCAAGGAAGTTTTGGTATCCATTGGTATCCATTTGGTATCCATTTTGGTATCTCCATTGTATTTGTTTCAGAAATCAAATTTGGATGAAGGTCTAAGGGTGATTAACATGCAGTGAAAGTTACCCTAGGCTCCCAGCTCTCCTTTCTTTTCTTATGCATTCTTTGAAGGGAAAGGAAGGGAAACAGCACAAAGACAGGTAATAGTTTCAAAGAAGGAATCTCTGGGATTTTCTATTATAGTCTCTTTACGATACAAATATCTGTATTGCTTGAGTAAAGTGAATTAAAGGTTTCTTGTTTGTTTTCAGACAACTTTGTGTGTGTTTGATAATACAGTGACTAAACTATTTTTTTTTTTGCTTTCTTACTAGAGTATCTTCAACCAGTTTCAATGTAGCAGTGAGAAGGTGCTGCCTTCGGATGCCCTACGCACAGCTCTTGCAAAGACATTTCAGGATGAGCAACGATTCCAGCTGGGCATCATGGATGATGCTGCTGAATGTTTTGTGAGTATGACTGAAAGATGGTCTGAAGGCATGGGTATGAACCCCCTACTACACAGTCATGTAGACCTTGCATGTGTGTCCTCAGGAAGATGGTGGTCAGGAAGCTTGAACTGTACAGTGGAGGAATCAACATTTGTTTGTAAGAATTATCACTAATGATTTTGAAGGGGTAACTTTCACGTTACACACTTGAAAGTTCAACTTTCGTGTATGTACTGCTTGCAGTCTGAAGTATATGTTCAATAGGAATTGTAGTTATTTAAATAAAATTTCTCAATGCTTTTAAAAATTCTAATATGGGGTATGATGGTAAAACCTCACTAACGTAATGTTCTTGATCAAAGAAAGCAATCCAATTTTCTCATCTGCAAACACTTAGGTTTGGTCATTAGTGTGAAGACTGTCAGTGCCAGCAAAATTAACAATTGGAATTGTTTGCTTGTTTATTTCTGTATCTATAGATAAAGAAATAGGTGAAGGATCCACCATTTTCTGCCTCAGCACTCCTCTTCCCAAACTTCTTTTAGCAGATACACCTTTGAAAATTTTCTATTGCAGACCTGGTCTGAATTGTTAAGATTTTTGAAGAAAAGTTGGACCAAATAAGTGAAGTTTGGTGTTCAGGTAGTGCTGAAAGGAGATAACGATACTCACTTTATACTGTGGCCAGGACCCTCCACTTCTGTAGTTCTTGCTCCACTGTTCTGCTGCGTGCTAAAGAGCCATTCTGACAATTACTGCTCACTGAAGATGCTTCCTCCAGCCAGAGCTGTGTGCTACCAACTCTCCAAACGAGGTTGTACACCTTCATTGCGTTATCTTTTTAATACTTTGGTGATGCTATTGATCTGCTAGGTGCTGTAAGAATGATCCAGGGTGTTAGTTTTAAGGATCACCTCAAAAGTGTAAAAGAACATTTTGTTTGCCAATTATCTTGAAATCATGTTCTCACAAACCTAGCTAAGGGAAAATAGATACACAGGCCAAACACATCCTGACACAATTGTTTGTAAGTGGAGGTAAGCAACAGTAAAATGGATTGGCTCCAAACATTTCTTTTACCATGTTTGTAAACCGTCTAAAAATAACCTTGTGGATGTGTTTGGGAGTTGACACACAAATCTTACATCCTTAGGTTTACTCACCACGTTTATTTTTTATATACAGAAACTCTTTCTTGGCTTCGATTAGGTTCAAATTTTCTTACTTACATTTTCCTCTTTTCCTTCTCCCCTATATTTCTTTAAGTGAAGTAGGAGGTATTTTTGTTTTGCTGACCTATTGACTCCTCCCCTTCTTGGAAATGATGGTGTCTGTGTGGAACCCCAAGTGTGTATATGTACTACCTGTATGTTAACAAAGATATTAATTCTTAATACAAGTACAAACATGTTGGATTTACTGCTGCAATGTAAAACTCCTCTCAGGCAAAGCACCATTCAGAGTGGAGTTCATTCCATATGTTAAATCTTTTGTTTCTTCTACTTACCTAATTTGACAGTTGCACTGTAGGAAATCACAGAAATGTGGTAAGTTCATGGAATTATTGTAGTTTCTCTCTTAGACTAAATGGACTGCTAACAGGCTTGTGATAATCCAAGCTATCCTATGTTTGTGGAATACCATGACAGAGAGAATAGTTGTATAGAAAAAAAGTATAGTTTAATGGGCACGCTTAAGATGGGAATAGATCATAACAATAAAACCTCAAAGTAAAATAAATGAGATGAGTCTGTATAAGAGCCCCTGTCAACACAGCTTTGTCAAATCTTTGTGTGTGGCCAAGCACGTGAATAGAGGTCTGCACATAGTAGAATGTGGGAACTTCTGATTAAGTTTTTCTTGAGAAGTCTGATCTAAATAGCGCATCTAACATGACAGAAGAGTTCCCACAAGCATGTTTGTTAGGTTAACCATACTGGCACAAAGACAGTTAAAAGTGGTCGAAGTTCCATTTTGTGGTGAAGCTTTAAGGCAGAGATAATTCCAGAGCTTTTCATTTAACCTTTTCAGCCCTAAAGACAGAGATTTAGTTTAAATGGCAAAATAAGAGCTTGGATTCTAAAGGTCAGGGGAAGTTGTACTACGACAGAACTGTTTTGCCTAATAATTAATTTTGACCTGGTTATTGCAGGCCTGTCAACCATGCATGCAACTCATGCTGGCAATGAAAACTGCTGCTGAAAGAGGTAGCAGAAGTCTGCTGTCAGTCCCAGATAAATGTTGTCAGCAATAGGAGGAGAGGAAAACAAATCCTCTAAGCTTTAAAAGAGATGACATTAGAAAATGTTCAATAATTTTGTTTCATGTGGAACTTAGTCAACCTCTTTATTTATTAGTTGTCCCCTTCTTTCATGGAATGTAAATAATTTATCATATTTCAAAGCCCTTGTGTAATGTAAAAATTGCTTTGGGTTACTTGGTGTTGATGAGGAAATGTTAGTGGCAACCAACTCATTGTTAAATTGCAGAGCTGTTCTACCTGTTACATTTGGTCAAATCCATTGATTTTGACAGAATAATCAATGACAGAATCTTCAACTATAGTAAATAAAATAAATGGTTAATTGGTATAGCATTTAAAGATCAGATATGACAGCCATTTTCTTTTACAGCAAAGAAATGTGAATTCTTTTTTGTTTTTTTCTTAAGCAGGTTTCAAAAATTTGCTGTTGTCATCTGTCTCTGTAAAGTGTTATAACATTACTCATTGCATCTAATGTGCTTTTGTGATTTATGTTCTACTTTTGTCTACATTTGAAATGATTTAGTTTTTCACTCTTTCTTGTTTCTTGGACTAGGAAAACCTATTAATGCGAATTCACTTCCACATTGCTGATGAGACAAAGGAAGATATTTGCACTGCACCACACTGTGTTTCCCATCAAAAGTTTGCCATGACCTTGTTTGAACAGGTGAGGTGATGATGCATGTTTTATACGAATCACCACTTCTCAGTTTCACGTTTTCAATCTGAAGACCTGCATTGCCATGGTCCCCCCAGAAAAAGTCAATATTACTTTTTCTTTCTTTCTCTTTAGTGTGTTTGTACCAGGTGTGGTGCCACCTCTGACCCATTACCTTTCATCCAGATGGTACATTATATCTCTACAACCTCACTTTGGTGAGTTGAGATTTTTATTTTATAGGGAAGAGAACTTCTCTTATTTATGCTAATGGTACAATTTGATCTTTACCTTCACAACACTAAATATCTGGAATGTGATTTGTTCAGAGTTGGTGAAAACTTTTATAACCATTATAAAGAGCATAAAGATTTAGTGGAACAAAAGGTAACAACTTAGACATCGATCAAAGTGTCTACATGTTTATGATTCTGAATTTGACAGCTCTAGTGGCAAGGATGTATGTTTAGAAGATGTGAACAGGTGAGATAAGAAAAGTGGGGGAAAAAATCTGTACTAGAAAGGACCTGGGACATTTAGTCCATCTTTCCATTCAAACTAGAGCTAACTTAAAGTTGGATCAGGCAGCTCAGGGTTTTGTGCAGCTGAGTTTTGGAAATGTTCAAGGATGGAAACTCCAGTCTCTCTGGGCTGCCTGTTCCAGAGCTTAACCCCTCAGTGTGAATTTTTTTCCTTTTTATCCAGCCCTTTCTTGGCTCTCTGCAGAGCGTGCTCCAGGTGTACAAACGTCTGTTGTACTAGGAAGGGGATGGACGTTTGCGAAAGTGGTCACAATGCTCTAGATGTGTCTGCATGATTATCGAATAGAGAAAAATGATTACTTTGCTCAGCCTGCATGCTGAAGCCCAGTAATTTGGTTGGCGTTCATCACCATGAGTGCACACTGTGGACTTAAGTTTGGCTTCTCTATCAGCATTCTACAAAGTTATTCCTTAGCCATTCAGTGCCCAGTCAACACAGCTGCACTGACTGTGCTCTTTCCCAGTTGCAATATTTTGTATTTTCCTTTATTCAGTTTTGTGAGGTTCCTGTCAGCCCATTCCTCCAAACTATCAAGAGCCTTCTGGATAGCAGCATTCCCTTGCAGTTTATTTACTGTTCTATCCAGTTTGGTGTCATCTGTAAACTTGATATGGGTGGATTGTGATTAATTATACAGATTGTTAATGAAAATGTTGAATAGTGTCAACTCCAGAAGAGCACCACTAATTACTGACTGCTGGCTCTCCTTTGATTCTCTGAGCCCTAAAGTTCCAGCTAGGTTTTGATCTGCCTTGTATTCATAGAATGGCTTGGGTTGCAAGGGACCTCAAATGTTACCTAGTTCCAACTCCCCTGCCATAGGCAGGGTTGCCAACCACTAAATCAGGCACTACATCAGGCTGTCCAGGGCACTATCTCGCCTGACCCGAAATGCCTCTGGAGATAGGGCATCCACAACTTCTTTGAGCAACCTGTTCCAGGGCCTCACCATCCTCTGAAAAATTTCCCCCTAACATGCAACCTAAATCTCCCCTCCTTTAGTTCAAAACCATTCTCCCTTGTCCTGTCACTATTAGACCATGTATAAAATCAATCTTGCTCCTACGTATAAGCTCCCTCCAACTACTGGAAGGCTGCAGTGAGGTCTCGCTGGAGCCTTCTCTTCTCCAGGCTGAAGAAATCCAGCTCCCTCAACTTTTCCTCATAGGAGAGGTACACCAGGCCTCTGGAGTCCATCAGTACTGATCACTTTTTAAGCAATATCTCTTAAGAGCATAGGAACAGGCAATTCTAAAATATTGGAAGTCAAGTGGGCAGGGCAGAAGGCCGGCTTGACTGAACAGGGATCTTCTTCTAGAGCTTAGGTGGAAGAAGAAAGTTTATGGCTGCTAGAAGCAAGGTCAGGTGACATGGGAAGACTTACAGGGATACTATTTGCCTTTGTAGGGAGAAGACTCATGCAGCAAAAGCTTGAGTTGAATCTGTCCAATACTTTGAGGGACAATAAAAAGGGGTATTTTAAAATACGTTAACAACAAAAGGAGGACCAGAAAGAACATCGATTTGTTACTTGATGAGAATGGGCACCTTACAAACAGGGACACAGACAAAGCAGAGACGTTTAATGCCTTTTTTGCCTCTGTCTTCAACACCAGTGATGGGACCTGGGACTTCAGGTGCCCTGAGTTGGAGGATCTTGACTGCATTAACGTTCAACTCCCAGCCAACCTTGAACGTGTGCAGGTTTTGCTACTCCACCTGGATGCATATAAGTCCATGGGGCCTGATGGGATTCATCCCAAGGTACTCAGCTGGCTGGTGTCATCATGCAATCTCTCCCAATTATTTTTCAGTGGTCCTGGGAATCTGGAGAGGTCCCAGTTGACTGGAAACTGATGAATATTGTTCCAATTTTTAAAAAGGGCAAGAAAGAAGACACTGGTAATTACAGGCCTATCAGTCTCACTTCAGTGCCTGGTACAGTTATGGAGAAAATTAGACTGGGAGTTCCTGAGGGACAGTGTGGCTATTGGTCAGCCAACACAGGTTCATGAGGGGAAGGTCCTGTTAAACTGACTTAATTTCCTTTTATGACAAGGTCACCCAGCGAGTTGACCAAGGGAAGCCAGTTGGTATTATCTTTTGGGATTTCAGTAAAGCTTTCAATACTGTTTCTCACAGTATCCTTCTGGGCAAAATGACCAGTATACATCTAGACAAAAATATAACACTGTGGAAGAGCAATTGGCTGATGGGTCGAGCCTAAAGGATTGTAGAGCAGGAAAATAATGATGTAAATGGTATTCAACGTTTTATATAAAAAAAAAAAAAATCTCAGTAAATCTTGAGTTGCACATTATTTAAAAAATGCTAAGAAAGAGTGAAATGTTCAGTTACCTCTTAAGTCATGTTAAGCTTGGACATACTTTGACCATTAGTATTCTTGCGTACTTACTGTTACCATTCTTTTAATTTGGAAAGTGAAATCAACTGAATACTGTGGTATTTTCTGTCTGTAGTCTTCTCAGTAAAGATGTGCTCTACCGTGCTACTTAACTAATGTGGTTGCTGAAAGGGAGCATTTTTAATCATGTGATTTTTTTTTTTCTGTACTGCAACAATAAATATAAAAAGTATTGTGTGATTTAAAGTTCTTTGCGGAGAAAATAAGGGAAACGTTCTTAATGTGTTTTGTATTCTTATATTTTTGTTAAAATTTGTTTCTCGTCCTTTGTTCTAAAGCAATCAAGCTATTTGTATGCTGGAGAGACGAGAGAAACCCACTCCAGATATGTTTGGAGAGCTACTACAGAATGCCAGCACTATGGGAGACCTGAGAAACTGTCCGGTTAGTACGCTTAGTTGTCTTGTGAGCAGGATGGGTGGGACAGAAGAGAGTTAATAGATTACAGTGATATATACTATTTAACTTGTGAGCATTTTTCAAGGTTTAGTTCTTTTAATGATATGAAAAAGGGATAAGAAAAAGGATAGATAAGATTTTCCTTTGGGTTTGAATTCAGTACTTCTCACCACTATTTAATGAAGGAAAGGAAAAAATTGATGATGCTGAATGCTTTCTTGACTAGAGAGAGAAATACTGAGAACGTTTTTAAAGAGTTAAAATCTACAAAAAGAAAAGGTGATGAGGGGGGATAAATTGGAAACGTTTACATTACCTGCAGGGAATGGGCACACAGTCTGCTCCTATTCAAGACTATGTTGCTGGTAGAAGTACCTATCATATGTTTGCTGTTCAGCCTCACTGAAAACAGTTGAGGCCTCCAGCACTAACATACGAAGCAGCAATTATGCTGCTTTTATCCTATGATGAAATTTCTGAGATCTAACAAAACAGAAACAATAAAGAATTTGGAAGCTGTATCTTTTTATAGGAGATTTGTGTTGATAGTGGTTTTGATTAGCTGGGCTTTTTAGAAGGAGTGTTCCCATAATTCATCCGTTTTTTCTGGTGATTATTGTTATTATTTTTTTCTGTGAAGGCAGTGTATACCATTTATAATAAAAGCATGAGAAAAGAAGTATACAGTTCTTGAAGAGTCTTCCCAGTAGTACCATACTGTGGCACAGATAGAGCTTTTGCATCAGTCACTGTAATTGCATGTACAAGATCAATTGTTTGGCCTGGATAATCTTCCATTTAACTTCCATCACTGCCTTCAGTTACAGTAAATTTTACTGTTGATGCTGTACCTGCATCGTGTAGCTAAAATGTTTATCAGAGTCCCCTCTGATCAAAAAGAGGAAGGAGCAACCACTTGTTACTGTCAGAGGATATTCCAGCAGTTAGAGCTTGTAGGCTACGTGGTGCATCTGCAAGAGCTGTGTCAAAGGTGCAGGAGTCATCGCAGAAAATCTGAGGGGATATTGTTTTGGGTTTCTGAATGATGTATGCTGCTCAGAGTATGAGAGATACTGACCAGAAGGTGAGTGACAATTTGCATTTAGCTGGCATACAATCTCTTAAAAGCAATTACTGTATATGCCTAGTTTATGGTCATAGGCTGCTGTTCTTAAAAATGTTCCATTCTGCTATGCAGTAACAGTGTAACAAAATTCAGCTGAATAAAGTCCATGTATGAATTGGCATAAGAAAAATACGATTGGTTTCATATAAACATAAAATGAGACCTTTTTCAAATCACAGTCTTGAGTTCTAAAACAAGTTTGATATCTTTTTTTTGTACCTTTTAATTTGGGTATTCTCAGATCCATGGCCTTCGTTAAGTACACAAGAAGAGTGATCATCAAACTTCTTTATGTATTGATTAATAGTTATGGCATGAAACAGCTGCATAATTGCTGCTTCATGTAATGCTACGGTTTGACACCTCACGGGCCTCAAGTGAAGCAATACAGGCCCTAACAGGAATGGCTTGTGTGCCCATTCCCTAGGGGTACTGTAAGCATTTCCATTTCATGACTAGCTCCTCCTCACCAGCCCTCTGTAGCTTTTAACTTTGAAACATTCACTTTTAGTTTCCATTCAGATACTAAATTCTTTTTTTTGGAGAATATTCGTGAATATGTGGTTTACTTCTCTGAGTGAAAGAAATGCAGACACTCATATTTGAAACAACAGTATGAGTCTAGCTATTTAATAACCAAAGCATGGTTATTTAGTAGAAAGACAAAGACTTTTTCCAGATGAACTGCTTTGTACCTGTGAAATAATCAGCTGGGTAAAATTGCTTGCCAGTCCTTGCTGACCCTTTGTTTATTTGGGAAGCTTTCTTACTGAGGCTTAGCTAAAGCTAAACTAGTAGAAGCTTCACTTGCATGACTTAAGATTCCATATCATTCCTGTCTTGCAAAAAATACGTTAGCTAGGTGAAGCAAATATTATGACAATTTGTGAGTAAGATGGTTGTTTTTTTGTTTGTTTTGGTGAGGTAATCCACAGGAGTACTTGCACTTGAAATTCCTGTTGCAAAATGCGTGTGAATGTAGTCATCTTAATATTAAAGTCTGGTATCTACATGTAAGAATCATAGTCTTCTACTTTCTACCTAGAAAAAAAAGAAGAGAAAAAACCCACAACCACACATGCACAAAACAAGCAAAAAAAATCAACCAAAACCTCTTTTCTGTTGTTTTTTCCCCTTTTGTTTTTGCTTGTTTTTGATCATTAGGACTGAAATTGTGGTTAACTTCCTAGATTGTTGTGAGGAAGAAACCCTTTCTGATCTCTTCCGGAGTTGTAGTGTCAGGAATGATAATATTCAATTGTGAAACTGTTCCACACAGAGAAGAGAAACTCTTCTCATTATGAAGATACTTTTTTCTGGAATCTTTTTCTAGGGAGCGCATGTGACCCGCCACAGGCAGAAAGTGAGTGTTCTAGTGAGACTTTGTCATAGTTGTCCCAAAAATAAAAAAGATAATGCACTGTTTGCTAGAATTACAGTGATAATCTCTTAATTCAGATGGTGAATTTTTTTCATGATTCTTTAAAGATGCCCACAATTCCAACAGATAATGGATGGGAAGAACCGCTGAGAAATGTGTTAACTTCAAAAGCAAGCTTATCTCTAACAAGTGCTCTGGCTGAAGAGTAGGGGGAAAATGGCTGGTTGATAAGTACTGGTAGTTAGATGAAAAAAGAAGGGTTGCAGAACAGGAAATGAGAAATGAAGATCTGCAGTGAATGGGTACAGCACTTTTTATTCTCCTTATCATCCAATTGCTTCTCTCATATTTATGTGAATACCGACCTATCTGGGCTATTATCTGCACAAGCTGTTCTGGCTAAGATAAGATACTTGAGGTACCATGTGGAAGCAAACACCCAACTTAAACAGCAAAAGCAACAACTTGAAGGTTGTTCTGATACTGAATGAAGTAGTGCTCTGTAAACATTTAAATCACAAATTCTGATCAAAAGAAAGTGAGCTTTCCCTCCAACTGCTAAGAATGTCTTTGGGATCTTTCACATATGCTTATATTTTTTTATGTAAGCCTGCTTTGGCACCGTGCCTTTTAATCATTACCAGTAATATGAGGAAGAATTAGCAGTGTTTGTTTTAAAGCTTGCAAATGCTAGATCTTCTCTATAGTCCTTGTTGACTGGAAAAAGGGAAATGTCACTCCCGTCTATAAGAAAGAGAGGAAGGAGGACCCAGCGTCTAGCACTGACATAGAATAAACAGAGAAGTTTTTTTTAAAATGTTTTGTTTTATTTTAATTTTCAGAGTAACTGTGGAGAAAAGATACGTATTCGTCGTGTGCTGATGAACTCTCCGCAGATCATCACCATTGGCCTGGTTTGGGACTCAGACCACTCTGATCTGGCTGAGGATGTTATTCACAGCCTGGGCACTTGCCTTAAACTGGGAGATGTGAGTATTTTGTATGAAGACTGCTCTGAAAGTAATGCCTTTTATTGTGTTGGCAGGTATTTTTAAATAAAATACAGATAACAGATTTTTGTGTGATGAATTCTTTTGACCTGCTAGTGTGTTCAGTTCATCTTTTACGTGATATTGTCTTAAGCTTGAGTTAGCTTAAGTCAAAATAAATGCCAGTTCTTGACCGTCAGAACTGCACCGTTTCTACAAAGTAAAGACGAAACAATAAATTTAAATAGAATTTCATATAATCAGCAAGCATAACACAGAGAATATATGAGGAATTTCTTTAAGTGTGGAATTTTACTTCATAAATTTTTAGAGTTTCCAGGACTGACTTGATTCTTGGGCATCTGCTCAGCTGGTAGTCTGTTCCTGGTCTATGTCTCTATTTTTGCATGAATATTGGTTTATTACTTCTGTCTTTGTTGCTTTGTTTCCTCTGTCTCTTGAAGTAAAAACAACTGATGCCTCTCTATAGTACCTTATAGTCTTCAAACACAAAGGAGTATGTAAAATGCTGTGTAATTTTATTAATTTTGGCTTTCACTTTTTTTATCTCTCTTCTTGAAGCTCTTCTTCAGAGTAACGGATGACAGAGCAAAACACTCAGAGCTGTATTTGGTGGGAATGATTTGTTACTATGGAAAACATTATTCTACCTTCTTTTTCCAAACTAAAATCCGCAAATGGATGTACTTTGATGATGCTCATGTCAAAGAGGTAAGAAAATTATGTTTAGAAGAAAATCTCTTCAAAATTTGCTAACTACTTGGATGTGAATCCTTACTGTTCTTTTAAAGACTTTGAGAAATGTAATGTATTTTCCTACTCAAGACCCATAGCTTTGCGCCTTTTCATGAGTAAAGTAAAGCATTCTTGGAAAAGCGTATCAGAAATCTCAGAAGCCCTGTTCTTAGTTCTGTTCTGTTTACTGCCTGTCTCGCTTTTATGTTGTTGTTCGAAACCCTGTTGTTTGTGCGCACAGCTAACATGCATCTCTTTTCCATGCTGATGAGCAGTGTTGCTCTTCAGTGTGGGCTTTTTGGAATTGTTTATTGAAGTATCTGAATGCCAATCTTCCCTGTTAGTTGCTGCCAACAACAAATTTTCCACTTGTTTGTCCTTTTTTTTCTTCTCACCAAGCATGAAGTCCTTGACATTCCAGATGCTACTGCTTGGGTCTTGGCACACTGTTGCTACATCCCATTAGTTTGTTTTGCTTTATTTCACACCACTTTCCTTTTATTTCTTCTAGTCATGGAGGCACAAACATGAGAGAGGAAAATTTTCTCCTGTAGTCATGCCAAGCACAGTCTCAAAGGGAAAACTAACCATTCTATTTGTTCACAGTCACATTTGTCTGCAGAAAAACTCCAGTAATAGGTATTTCAGTGCTTTAGTTGAAAAACTGTGTAGCGAGCAAATTTTTTAGACTAGATGTTTGGTGTATGAAGTGAAATCTGTATTAGTACATAGGGAGGATTTTTGTGATGAATATGGCTATAATTATTACCTCATCTTTCAAAATGTTTGTGGAGATTCTTTTAAGAGCAGAACAGGTTCATGCACTGATGTGGTTAGCTTTGACTTAAATTTGCTGTCATACTGGAGATGCAGTTTTTTCTTATTATTCATTTTGTTTATGCTGGTGGATGGATTAAGAAATTTTGTTAACAGATCTTTTCTTCTGAGTGGTGCAAAGTTATAACATTTCAAAAGATGAATATTTTTTTACTAAAAAAAAAAAAAAAGAAAGAAAAAAAGAAACCCTTCCCTGAAACAGAAGGATTACTTTTGTAGTCATATTTTTAGCAGAAGTTATAATTTGCTTAGTCATAAAATGGTGAATATCTTAATTTTAGTGAGCTGGTTCCACCGTGTCCCAAATGTGTTCTTGATCAGCTGGTGTCATAAATTATAATTTTTTCTCAAATAAGGTGAGTCTCAGGGGAATGGAACTGCCAAGTTTAAGAGACAGTTTACCTACAGGTAGATTTTAGAATTAATGTTATTTTTGAAATGATTCCCAACACGTGACCAGCAGTCTTTGAGTCCAGTTCAATGCTGAATGTGGAACGAGTTAAAGAATGTCAGTGAAAAATCAAACTCTGATAGAGGAGGGGGGAAAAGAGACCTTATTATAGAAAATTATGATAAAGTCTTTTTCATATTCAGATTGGTCCAAAATGGAAAGATGTTGTGACAAAATGCATTAAGGGTCATTATCAGCCTTTGCTGCTGCTGTATGCTGATCCGAGAGGAACTCCAGTGTCAACACAAGACTTGCCCCCCCAGGTGGATTTACAGCAATATAGTAGGACTTGCTATGACAGTGAAGACTCGGGTAAGCATTCAGGACTGCACGTCTATGCCTTTATGCTGCAGTATTCTGTGTGAAATGTTTTTATTTTGTTTTGAGTGTGTTTCTGTTAGCAGAGGTCTTTGTTACTTTTAAAAGCTGATCTAGAATTCTGAAGAATTCTAGAGGTTCTTCAAACTTCTCTTTTAGTTCAAGGTTCTGTTGATTGTTTGGATAGTGATCTTTTCAAAAAAAAAAATTTGGAAAAAGGAACTGAAAAGAAGTAGTAAGGGATCTATTGTGGAGTGGCTGTAGAGAGAAACAGTAACTTATGAGTTCAAAGGCTGAGTTCATAAATCCAGCAGTGGTTTTAACAGGAAAGGAACAGTAGCTGAGATGCACCAACTCATAAAAATCAAAGGAAACTACAGAATTGAACTCAAGAGGGAAGTTAGGGAAAGGAAACATTAAGAAACATCACAAATGCATCCTTTGCTGGGATGGTGAAGGAACCTGAAGGAAGGGAGAAATACTGGGAGTGGAGATAGGACAAGGAAAGAAAGAATCAGTGCAGCTTGTCAACCTTTGGCTTCTCTTTTACTGGAGATAGAAGTAATGTATGAGTTACAAACTGACTTGTAGGAGACTGAAAGGAAAGGGGTTGGCAAGGGCTTATGCATGTAGATGATCTGTTTTGTGTTTAAAAAAGGTCTACAACTGTAGATATATAACACTTAACATCAAAGATACCATGAACACATTCCTACTTCCTGAATTCTGTATATTATAGGTAGTCCATTGAATTAGAAAGGTGTGTTCAAATAAGGCGCTTCAGAGGTTAGAACTTGCTCAATATATTGGTAGTGGTCTAATGGGCTATTGGGTTAGGGAATTTCTGGATGATTTTGAATGTTAAATGAGACCCCAACCTACAGCAGTATGGTTTGTGAGGAATAGATGTGTTATGAGAAAGATAAGCAATTGCAATCCAGATAGGGTGAAGAATAAAAAAAAAATAAAAAATAATAAAAAAAAGGGTTTAATTTTATGTAGTAATGGCTTAGCAAAAGAAGATTGTTTCTGTTTTTGAATGGTTGCAGAGAATATCTTATTTTAGTCATGGATTTATACTTTGCCAGGAACAGCAATGTAAGACCAAAACTAGAAATAAAGCCTTTTCCCCAGGCCTTTAGCCTATTTATACAACTATATTTCTAATAATGTTTTATGACTTTCATGGACAATAGCTAACTATGCTTCCTAATCAGTGACTCCATAGAGAACATCTGCTGTCTCATTAGTTATATGTTGATAGCCTGTTAGTAATGAAACAAATCTCCAGCTCTTCTTAGAATAAATGCAAATGAAAACAGTGGTAAGAAAACCTTCATTTCTCACTTGACAAGATGTCTTTCAATTTATAAACATATCTTCCTGTTCCAAAGAAAACCAGGAAGCCTGGAGTGGGGAAAGGGCCTTCAGTGCTATCCAGCAGTTGTGAACACCTCTACAGGCATCTACAGTACATGCTGTGAATTGGCCTTGGGGTTCTGCTGGTTGGTCTCCAGGAAATACATTGCTAACACATCTACTCCATGTCTCTTCGGTATCTAATGTTATTGTCTTCTAAAACAACTTCAGGAAGCTGAATATGAAAATACATAAATATAAAGAAATCTTAAAAGGTGTTTCCTTGCAGATAAAACTCAGAAGGTTATGATGAGTAACCTGCTATTTTGTTTCAAAATACTTGGTGAGCTCAGGCTTGCTAATGTTCAACAGTTCTGCAGTGTTCAACATCATACAAAACTTTTGAAAGATTTTTAGATACTATATGTTGATGTGCCAGGAAAAGCCATGCTCTACGCATTTTCTTATAAAATATTTTTTTGTTTGTTTACCTGTGTTGATACCCAGAGTTGTCTATCCTAATATACCTTTTTGGAAAAGTCTTTTTGTTTCTGGGTGTAACTACAACTTATTCTAGACTGAAATATTGTACCCAAAATTTTGTTTATTTATTCACATCCAAATTTTGTTTGTCTATTCACACCACAAATTATGGAGGAAAGATCATCAGAGATGCTGGTACAAAACGTTGTGAAGTGAAATCCAAACGGTTCCTCTTCGTTTTCTTGATTTTCTGTTGAGTAGACTTCAGTTTACAAATGGTTCTCTAGAGCTCAGCTGCATAGAGCTTAACTCCTTTTTCCTACACTCACCTTTCTGTTACTTCCTGTAACAGCTGTATTCTGAATTTGTTTAGACCACTAAGATTTTTAACCAGTATGGAGGTGGGGAGAAGTTTGACTCTAAGAGCTGTTACATTGCCTTAAGGTAGGACATCAGCTACAGGACTTGCTTCCACCAAAATAAGAAGCACCCTAAGGCTGAGTGTGTGATCGGTAACTGTAATTGTTTACTTCACTTTTTTGTTTCTCTTCTTTAATTTCTTCACTGACAAGAAATGGATGTCCTGTATATTCAGGAGTATATATTTACGTGACATAAAGTGACAAACAGTCTTCCAGCTGTTTACTCTTATGTACTAAAAGTGGTGGGATAAGGTTGTTGTTTTCTTCAGTTTTAATGAGATCCGGAATTACCATATTGAAATTGAATCATTATGGTTCACCCACTTCAGTATCTCACTTGTGCAGTGGATCAACGCCAGCTTCTTGAGAAGGAGCAGGTTACTTTGCTTTAGACAGATATAATCTTAGTATAAGGTTTATTAGGTTTTTGATTAATAACAGATAAAAATGTGTTAATTACTGACTTGTGATGTTCTTCTTATCTTTATTAATATTTTGTACTTGACTAATTTTTTTTTTTTTTTTTTTAACTTTGACTTCCCCTGAGGCAGTGTATTTCATATTTTAATTACACTTGACAGAATTAAAACTTAATAAAGAATAATTTCAGTGTGGTACTAATGTGTACTTAGGCAGTCCAAAGGACACAGTTTACTTTCGCAAAATAAGTAGATTTGAAAAATTTGTAGTAACTGGAGAAAGTAGAAAAAAAGGTTTTGAGAAGGTATGATAATCTCTTCATCCCCCCACAGGAGATGACCTTTCCCATAAGGTCGAATGTTCATTATCTGAGCTTATGTATTTAGCCCTCTGTTTTTCCTGTTAACTTACGCATAGTTTCCTCTGTTCTTTTTCTGATGTCTTTTTTAGCCTCTCTTGCCTCTTATAAGAGCCCAAAGAGATGGAAATTTGACGTTACCTTCTTTTCTAGGGAGAGAACCTTCCATCTCGAGTGATACCAGGACAGATTCCTCTACAGACAGCTATCCTTACAAACAGGCACACCATGAGTCTGTGGTCAGTCACTTCTCTTCGGACTCGCAGGGGACGGTCATCTACAATGTGGAGAATGATGCAGCTTCACAAAGCAGCAGGGACACAGGTAGCAGATAAGTTTATGTCTGAGTAATCGTTGTCATTAATTATGATGACTACAGTGGAGCTCAGTGAAGAATCTTTTTATGCAGCCCATAACAGAACAGTGAACAGTGTTTACTATCCTACATGGTTTTGGTTTGCAATGAACCATTGTGCTCACAGATGAGCACAATTTTAAATGTATTGCTGGCTTTTGTAGACTTTTATCTAACCGGGTAAAAATTTACGAGTGCTATTTCTGTTTTCCACTATCTACCTGATCTCTTTGTCATATAAAATTCTGGAATTTGGAGTCTGTTGTGTAGTGCCATAGGGCTTGGTAGGTGATGTGTGTACTACTTGCTCATCTATGGGCAGTTACTTTGTTTCAGGAGTTGCAGCTGTCTGGGTAAGGCATTTCCATCACCAGAAATCTCCCCTACTTGGGTTCTATCGACTTTCTGTTAAGTGGGTGTTGGTAGTATTTACTGCACCAGGGAGGAGCATAAGATGATTTCCTGCCTGTGCTATAGAGACAAGTGAGAATTTACAGTGGGAAGAGTCTGTCTTTATGTTCCTTCAGGCAGCTGAATGATCTGGCAGAAAATAAGTGAACCGGAAGTCTGAAGGCTGAGATCTGTATTACTCATGGCCAGTGACCCCAGTCGGCCTGTTTCTGCATACAATACTAACTTCACTTCTGAAAAAGTAATGTGTGAATTAAGGACAGACTTCTCAAGCATCAGAAATATGATCTACTAAATTCATTTGCAGTTAATTTATTGTGCCTTAAAAGACATTCTGAGTTGAACCAGCAACTGTTGGTTGCAACAGTGTAAACTGGTAACATGCCACTGTCTTTTTGGTTGCAAACTAGTTGCTGTCCTGTCTCCTGACAACATATGCATCTTTGGTTCATTTGAAATGATCTATGGTACAAGTATTTTTCACATAAAACCTGGACAAAATGGTTAAGTAAGTTTTCTTCAATACTGTTTCATTCTTATCAGAAGTCCAAATAGCTGTAATCTATGGTTTTAGATAGCTTGAAGGTGCTTTTAATATTTTACCAAATACTTAGTACAGTGGGTTCTGATCATAGTCCTCAGTAGAGTGTGAGAAAGAAGGGAAAGATGTAGAAGCATCTGAGAGTGGTGAGGAAACAAAATTTGTGTTGATCTGAAGATTACTAAGAAGCCAAAATTAAAAATGCTGGTGGAGTATTATTTATATAGTCTGCAAAAGTGGCAGAAAGTGTATTCAATTAGGTTACTCCCTGCAACATTTGTCACAAATCTGTTTTAACAAAAAAAAAAAAAAGGGAGGGTAGCGCGATGGTTGCCAACGTGTTAGCAGATGAAGTTCAACATATAACTTTTGTTCTGTCATTTTTTAGTGATGTTCTCCTCTTCTTTTTCTTTTTTCTCCTACTGATTGTGTCCTATGTTATTCCCTTCAGCTCTAGACCATTTCTCACCACCTAATTTCAGTCATCCTCATCTTCCCTGATTCTACCTTAGTTACAGTTGATCTGTCCCCTTAGCTAGTCACCTGTCTGGACATTTTCCCCTTTTATTTTTACCTTCCTAAAACCTTTCCAAAAAGCCAGTCTGCCAACTCATACAACTGTTCAGTCATCAATTGCTGATCCGTGGGGCTATAAAGAAGCCATCCACATTGACCTGTCAACTGTTGCTGCTATTGAATCGTTCTGGGCAAGAGCAGGATTCTACATTTAATGGCCATTTACCCCACTACTGCAGCCCAGAATTTTATGGACCCTATCCCACATCGCCCTTCTGGGAAGGACCACCATTGGGTCATATGACCTCAGGCACCTGGGTTCTTCAGGATGAGGGCATGAAGAGTGGCTGCATGAGCCCTCTCTTGCTCCTGCCAACCTGTGCTGCTGAGAAAAATGTGCGTATCCTGGCTGCCCTCTTCGTGCAACTGAGATTTCCGTGGGAGGGAGTAGGGGACATTCTGTATTAACCTGTTTGATTTCATTCTTTTCTTTTAACATATTCAGTCCCCATTCCTGCCAAAAAAAAAAAAAAAGTCAACAACAAAAAACAACTTTCCTTTGAATACTATTGTTTGTTTATGAAGCCATCCCACTTGTGGAGGATGAGGCATTTAGGAATGCATTCAGCAAGGGACACCTTTTAGGTGTGTCACTGGGCACTCAAAAATCCTGGATTTTTATTGTACTGAATTAAACAAAATGTGTGAAGTTTCAGATTGTATTTCTGGGATTGTAATTCCTCTATTTGTGTATTACATTGGGTTTAGTCTTTGTTCCAGAGGGTAAAAGTAGAGACAACATAACCCGTGTTCTGCAGGCTCATGATTCTTGGAATCTCCTCTGACTGTTAAATGTTCAGCGACAGTATGACAAAATTTGCAATTTATGGAAGGAGGAGGAAATATTTATGCACAGTTAGTAGCCTTCATTTTAAAAGTCTCAATTGTGTTCTTTCATCAGTCTGTGCAGACAGACCCTAAGCTAGCTAAATATCTTTAAATAGTTTCTGTTGCAGTGCATGAAGGATGCTAAGCAATCGTTCCTTTCAGGTTGAAAGAACTGTAGGGGAAAAATGCTTCTCTAGAGAAGTTGTGTGCTCTGAAGTAAAACAAATGTCCCTTTTATCTTAAGGGGAACCGCTACAAGGTTTAAGATGCTACTGTTCATTCGGTCCCTAAAAGATGCATGACAGTCCATGCTGTGGGGGTAAATGATTTCTCCCAAAACACCGACTGACTCATGCTCAGTCACCTAAATGCTGTCCATCTTCTGTCTTCACTGCCAAAGTTTCTTTTATTCCCTTAATTCTTTTACTTTTTTTGCTTATTTATAAAGATTTTAGCTACAAAATCACTCTCCAGTTTGCAAACTGATAAAAACATGTCTTGTGTAGCTTGCTTTTTGTTGTTTGGATTCCTTCCCACTCATATATTGTAGTGTCTTCATAGCAGTTGTAGTCAGTGTATTATTTTTTTCCAACTGTTTAAAAGTAAGATTCTGCTTTAAATATTGTAGATTTTGATGTTACTTTCTAGAGAAGGAGCAGGCTTAGAACAGCCAGCTGTGTAGTCTGGGGGCTGCTAATCTATGGTTGGGTAGTAGGAATTTTCCTTTGTGTCATCCTATACAAGGTGAAATTTGTTAATATAAAGGCTAGAGAAAAGTCTTTGTAGCTTATTCATAAATTCCCTTCTTATCCTGCATCTCTGCTTGGGACTGCTCACGTGAGTAAAGCCATGCGTGTGTTTGTGCTTGCAGGACTTAGGCTTAGGACTGTGAATGTGTGAGAACCGTAAAATTAATAAAAGAAATGATAATAGAGAAAACTTGCAGTGAACTGTCATATACCCCCAAGTCACATTTTATGTGAGGAAAAGGGGAATGTATAAAAATGCTAGGACTTGGAGACATGAGCTGTAGTAAGGGGACGTTGTGTGTCAGCTGATCCATGCTGCTGATGTGTGTATGTTCTTAGCTTGTGGCAGATGTGAATTAGCTGGCTTAGCCCTTGAGAGCCAACTGAGGCTTCTTCATTGTAGCCTAAGATAATTCAAATTATCTTTGCTACAGGTAAAGAGAGTGCAGGTAGAGAATTAGTGCAGAATGTTGACTTGTTCACGTGTTTAAGCCTTCATTCAACTGATTAATGTCAAGCAAGCTGTCCTTAGTTTTCTGTTCATGGCTGTTAAAACAGAGCAAGTGGTCAGACAGCAAGGAAGTGGTATTCATACAGCATTAAAAGACAAAGCACAGCCAACTGTTATCCTTTTGGATAATCTCTCATTAACCAGAGTCATTGGAGGAATTGTATTTCTTATAGCCGTAAAACAAAACAAAAAAAACAAATCCCGCCTCCAAGACAAAATCAAAATCTTGTGGATAAAAAACCATACCCAAATTTGACAGTTAGCATTGGAGAGTCTGTAGCTTCTAAGGAGCAGGAGAGCCAGCCCTACTGTTCTCAGCACACAGAGCACTCACTCCAAAGGCTCTTGTCATCTCAACTGTGTTATTCTGTCCTTTCAGGGCACCTGACTGACAGTGAGTGTAATCAGAGGCATATTTCCAAAAAGGGCTCACTGGCAGACCGCAAGAGGAGTTCTAGCCGGTCTCGGCGAAAAGGAGATGAAACTCAGTCATCAGGATACCATAGTGAAGGCAAGAATTGTTACTTTATTTCAAATGTCAATATCTCTTTCTGAATGTTTATAAGATCCTCACTGTACATCTGTATTTCTCTCCTTGTTTCCTACATTTTTACCTGCATTCTGTCTCTTCTTTGCTTTGGTGGTTTTTTTCTTTTATTTTGCTTTTCAAAGACTGCATGAAGATGCTGTGAGTAGGGCTGCTAGCTTAATCTGAAGTTATTTTTGTGGCTTTTGCTCTCTCTTTCATGAACTGCAGGAGAAACCTTGAAGGAGAAACAAGCCCCCAGAGCTGCCCCCAAACCATCCAGAAGCACCAGCAGACTGAGGGAATTTAAAGAAACAGTGAGCAATATGATCCACAACAGACCACAGCAAATTTCTCAAACCAACCAAAATTCCCCTCGTGGAGGGAGTAATATGGATCAGGCAGAAACACGGCCCTCAAAAAGCCTCTCTGCACACTCTAGAGACTGGGAAGTCGAGAGTACCAGTAGTGAGTCTAAATCCAGTTCATCTAGCAGGTATCGGCCAACCTGGAGACCAAAGAGAGAGTCTCTAAATATAGACAGCATCTTCAGTAAAGACAAGAGGAAGCATTGTGGCTACACTCAGCTTAGCCCCTTCTCTGAAGAGGCAGGTAAGAGGTTGAGAAGAAAGTTTTACTTTGAAATGTGTGGCATTTATAATAATCTGCTATTGTTTCATTCAAGTAAAATAGAAAAGTGAAATTTTGAATACGACATATAGGTCAGTAGTGACTCTTGTCCTTGAAGGCTAGTTTCTCTGTGTGTATTCATGTTGCATGTGTGATGTTTGTTTGTTTTCCATGTATTAAATTACACATTTTAGGAAATAGTAAGGGAATCTTCACTGTGCTGCTTAAATGGACTCAGTGCAAGACTGCGAAGTATTTGCAAGTTCATTGCTTGGAGGGGCCTTTTTTGTTGGTCAGGGTTTTTTTCTTGTTCATTTTTGCATGATGGCCAGACTGTGGTGTAGCAAGTAACTCGTGCATTAGTGCTGAGTTTCATTTACGAGGGTAAGAGCAGCTAATGATGATTTATCTGTGATCATTTTGCACTACAGCAGCTATGCAACTTGTACATAGAGACTATGTCCTCAGCTTTGCTGTTTTGTGAAGGTGATAGAATCTGTTGTGAAACAACCTCAGATATCTCTTGTTCCCCTTGCCCCATCCCCTGCTTCTTCCCCACTAATCTGCAAATGAATGTAGCAATGTTACTTTGCTCCTATATCAAGAGGTGAATACTCATGAAACTGTAAAGGTGGGGAAAGCAGATGTTGACCAGTTTCTTTCTTTTTGTTGCTATGCTCCTGGAACTGCTGCTCTCCTTTCTTAAAGTTCTTAAAGGACTGCGTGTAGATGAGAAGGAAGAGATTTGTGTGACTGACAGTGGGGTGGTGTTTAATGAGGACACCTGCAGAAATTTTGGAGCCTTAAGAGGCAGAGGCAGGTGATACCAACTGAAAGGAGCTAAAGGTTGAAAAGAGTTGGGCAGCATAAAGGAATTATATATAGGAAAGATAAAGGTAGACAAGAACGCAGCTTAAGAAAAAAGCAAGGGGTGCAAAGAGGCAAGTGAGAACATACTGTACAAGGAAGAATTATAAAACATGTTTTCCTGTTCTACATGAATGATACAGTGTATGAGCCCCATCAAATTGTAAATACAAAGTAAACAATGTAAAAAGTGCAGCATCTGAAATAAATATGACAGAGTACAGTAACAGCTACAAACTGGAATTACTGAAGACACAGTTGGGTATACTGTAAAATTACTTTGTGCAAATACAAATTGGTAAGGGGAGGAAGGGATTTGCTTCCCAGATTTGATTGTTGCTTGGGGAGAGTGTGGTAATACATTAAATGGGAGATTCAAAAACAAATTTGTTGAAGAGACTATTGCTTAATGTTATCAGAAGTGCTGTAGAAGCATTGTTTTTTCAGCTATTTCTAGTTTTAAATGTATTTAAAGGTAGCATGATTGAGGAGCAAAAATGTTGTAGGTTTGCTGATATGAAACACAGATCTTCTACTAGACTATCTTCTTTTATCTCAACAGGTAAAGAGCTTATGGAGAACGAGGTGAAGGAACATGCTGTTCAGGAAACAAGGTCAAGCCAGTCAAATGTCAGATACAAGCGTGCTGTGCTAGGCCGTGGTACCCAGCATATGATGGACCAACATCCTCATCTAATACAGAGGATGGAGTCTGGATATGAAAGCAGTGAGCGCAACAGCAGCAGCCCAGTTAGTCTGGACATGCCCTTATCTGAAAGCTCAAGCACCCACAGGTAGATTTTAACAAACTTCATTTTTGAAATGAAGTCTTAATTTCATTTTTGCTGTTACATAATGATTTAGAACATTAAAATCAAAATGAGACCAAAAAAAAAAAACCACAAAACCAAGCCAACAATGCAAAACAATGGTTCTAGCTTACAGTGCAAGTTTATTGGCGAGGGGAGGAATAGAAAGGAAATAATCTGAGTGAGATTGATTCCTTTTCTTGTCAGTATATTGATAACTTACTAGAAGGAAAAGAAATGAATGAGACATGTTGAAATGTTGACTAAAATGATGCATTTGAAATAGTCATGTCCTAAGTCTGCAATTTAAAAATTCAAATATTTTTGTGATGGCAGAAAATGGAGACAATCTCTCCTGAAGAGGTTAGTAATATTGTGAACTGTAATTACTCTTTTTGGAGGGACATTCATATGAGGCGAACAGGTGGATTGGTTCCTGCCTGGCGTAGCATCCCAAAGTCTCACAGTAGCAGCATCCTGGAATTGGAGCCTACTTCATCAACTGGGAGCTGGGCAAACAGCCCACACACCATTGGAAATGGTAAGATACACTTCTCAGTAGTGATTCTGCAAGACAAATTGGAGTTGTTCTTTACTTCTTGGATTTCTATCTTCATGGTGGAATTATGAAGAAAGAGGAGTGATATATTGAGGAATATAACACAGTTTTACAGGTGGTAAATTTGATTTAGCAAAGGGGATGGCGAAAAACTTTGCTGGAGTATTCCTTTGATCATGTTGCTCTTGTGTCTTTTTCAGTGAAGATTGATTTAACTGACAAAGTGAAGTTATTTTTCCTTTCTCTCCCATTATTCAGTATTCTGTTATCAGTGCACAATGTCTTCCCAAGCATAACTCATGATAACTTATAGGACTGATGATTCCTGAAAAGAAGCTTGTAGTGCTATACCACATTCAAAATCGCCACATAATACTTGGATACCTGGGCTAAAGCTGAACTTCTTTGCAGATATGCATTCTCATTATCCTTCTGAGCAAATTCTTTCCCTTCCCCAGACATTCTCTGGAGTAAAGTATGGAGAGGAGATGGTTTCTGTGTACAGGTCATAGTTGAAGTGAGAATGAAGACTGATTTCTTTTGTGTTGAGTAGAACACTGATAAGCCTTTTTTTTTTATTCCCATTTTCATCTGGCTACATTGGCAAGCACAGTAAGAAGTCTCAAGATTTCAGCAGCAACTTACAATTCCCTCTTCAGATTTTCTCTGTCCCATTTGCTGTTTCTCGGGTCAGCAGCTTAAGGGGTGGTTGGGCTGTGCTACAGGGGATTGTGAAGCAATACTGCAACATTTCTGTCAGACTCAGTGACACAGAGAAGGCAGCTGGAAACCAAATGGCTTGGTCAGGATTTTAAAAGTAAAATTTAACGAAACAGAATTTGTGTTCTGAAATTCTGTGGTCTTTGGTTAGTGTGCTATTTTCTGGTGACAATTTTATTCTCTGTTAACGTTACCTTGTCTTTTAATGGATACTTTCAGATACTTTACTATAAAAAAAAAAAAAAATTTTTCTTGGAAGGTGGGGAGATGTTTATCCCTTTAAAGAGTGAACTGGATGAATTGCAAGAGGAGGTGGCAAGAAGAGCACACGAACAAGAACTACGCAGGAAAAGAGAAAAAGAAATGGAGGCAGCAATGGGCTTTAATCCTCGTCCCAGCAGGTTCATGGATCTAGATGAACTGCAGAATCAGGGTAACTTTTTGAATGCAGTATATTTTGCAAGACTGTGGTGCTGAAGTTTTTTGAACTTACTTGCCTACTATCAGTCTCTTTTCACCCTCCACTCCCAATATTACAGTTTTGTATCTTCAGTTAGTGAAATACTAAGTGAATCAATTTCATACTCGTTGCATACAGAAAACTGTTTGGCATTCTGAACAAATTCTTTCTTGAACGTGACGACAAAGTAAAACTTCCTAATGCAGAGATGTTTATAATATATTTGCCCCTTTCCATTTTTTATGCATGATATATAAATTTAGCTCTAAGTCTTTTACCAACATCTTGGAACAAACACCTTTCAGATGCCTCAGATCCACCTACAGCATAGCTTGTCCTTTTAAGACGTTGTTTCATTTCTGTTTCTGGTAGCATCACTGACCTAAGCAATTCTGCCTGTTCCTGTCTTTATACTTTCTACACTTTCTCCCTGCTCAGCTGTGCAGGCACAGCACAGGGATGGGAAAAAGTACTGGGGCAAGGTTGAGCTAGTAGTGTTTAAAAAAATCTGAGCAGAATTTGGCTCACATATCTTTCCTAAAGGACAAGAATTGGAGAAAAAGCCAAATGAAAAAGCCAAAAACTAAGTCTTACTATGTCTTTTCTGAGACTCCTCACATTTCTGGCAGGGGATGGCAACAGAAAAGGAGGTTTAATTGGAAGAATGGAACTGCAACAGAGGGGGCTTGGTGACAGGATTCGTATGTAGCACCTTTGTTTTATTCCTCAGTCTTCATCAGCCAGTAAGAGGAGTCAAAGAGAAGGTGGGATGACCCAGCTGAGTGAAACCTGGTAGAACACTTGACTGTGGGGTTCTTGGTGGTCAAGGACTGTGGTGAAATGTGTAGCCTTAGGTCTCCTAAATGTATGCATGGCTGGGGCAAACCCACTGAGGCACTGTGGTCTCCTGAGATCCCTTCACTGCTCCCTCAAACCTCTTGTAGCAGAGAGGAGCTGAGGTGCTGCTGTGCTGCAGCACAGAGGTGAAGGATTGAGAGGGGCACCCCACAGCAACGCTGGCTCTGGGCGCAATACAGTCAGCGTTCTGCAGCCTTACAGCTATGCCAGCTGCTCAGCAGCCAGAGTGTCACAATATATATCAATGGCAGCTGAATAGTGTGATCTTTATGAGAACGTCTGACTACCTGAACTTTTTTTTTTTTTTTTTTTTATTGTTATCAGTGAGCCACTAGGTTATCCCTTATGGTCCTAGTGTGATCTGCTAGTAACCTGTTCATAAATTCTGATCTACCGAAGTAGACAGATACCTTTTTATTAGCATTAGTGTTTATTTTTGTAACATAAATGCTAATGATATAAAAATTTGAAAAGTGAACCTCTGTTCTTGAGCACAAGGATATTATCCTCCCTGCTTCTCCTGCCCAAGGAAAATAGCATAGTTTTTCAAGACATTACCCTTCTTTGATCTTCTGTTGTGTTGGTAGGAGCAAAACTTGCTTAGCTTTCCTCCGTTAAATTAAACTATAATGCTGCTTAATCCAAAAAGACTTCAGTACAATGTTTGAGTTAGTCTTTGACCTGAGAGGGAGGGTTTTCATTTGTTCCCTTTAAGCCTTTCCCCACCCCAGTCAGAGATGTAATAGCTTAACATGAACATACTGCTTGATTGCCTGAAACATTTGCTTGTACACAGAACTCCAGAACACTTGTGACTCATGTTCCCTCAAGTAAATTGCTAAACTCATGAAAGAAAGCTAACTTTAGTATATTGGCCTTGCTTATGAGCCTCAGTAGCTTTGATTTTGAAACTGAATGTGCTGCTTGATTAACTCACTGCTCTAACAAATCTCACTTCTCTCTGCAGTTATTGCTTTTCATATGAGTTCTTTGGGGTTCGTGTGTTTCCATTTGTGCACAGGGCTGCTGGAGAGCAGGTCAGGCCATAGTGTATGTTATGCAAGTTGAGAAAGTGTAAATTTTTGATGGCCAACACAACAAGGAAGACACTTATGAAAGTAAGAGAGTATCTTTCATAAGAAAGATACTTATGTTCCCTGTCGTAACAGAGACCTTCTAGAAAAGGAACGCACCTCCCAATGTCAAGAAGTCTAATATTATTTTCTTTTTTCTCTTGCCTTATTTGAATGTGAGCATTTTGATATATAACTTGCATAATGTCTAATAGATGACACTAGCTTGTTTGGGCATTTTCTCCTCTCAGAACTGGATGTTCTAATATCAGGACACAGAGTTTAATCTTTGCATTTTGTGTCTAAGGATGATGTATCTTTTTTTCTTCCAATGATATTTTTTAAATTGCTGTAGAAAGAATTCTTGACTCTTGTCCCTTTCTTCTTGACTCCTTCCCCATGGTTTTCTCCGGAAGCTGAAAGACCATTGGGTTTTCATATTCTGTATCTCTGAGCAGTTGAGCGTATGCACTCAATACATTTGTGGAACTGTTTTTTGCAGTCAAGTCTAGATACTGTTCTGTGGACGCTTCAGTAATTTCAGTTTGAAGACATTTTGTATGAAACTAATTGTATATCTGAAGAAGAGACAGATAATTTCTGGCAGGGGACTTGTGATAATATAGTACAAGGAAAGCCCTGAACTGCTGTGTTTTACTGATTTATTTTGGGATAAATTTAATTCTAAATTCAAGGTAATTCCTACTTGTTACAGTAGATGGTTTGGGATATGTACAGCCTGGGAAAGGTCTACTACCAATGACTCCGTGTGGAACAATTTAGCAGTCACAAATGGGATGAGGGTAAATGAGGATTCTGCAAAGAATGAAACCAAAATGAAGGGTGCTGCCCATTGCAGGGAGGAGTGATGGCTTTGAGAAGTCCATGCAGGAGGCAGACTCAATCTTTGAAGAGTCACTGAATCAGGAGCAGAAGGGGGACTGTGCAGCAGCTTTGGCTCTCTGTAATGAAGCTATATGTAAGTAACTCTAACCGCTTCAGCTATTGCTTTTTTGGCAGTTTGCTAATATTGTAGAAAAGTCTGAAACATTTGATCATGCTAAATGGTCAGGTGATAATACGGGGATCCAGCTGGTCTTTAGGAATGTGCTGGATGACAGAATCTTTTTCTTTTGTTCAAGCATTCCGTTTGTGGGGTTTTAGTCCTATTCTTCTTCATCCCCATACTTTCATGTTTGCATCTGTTTCGTTGTTCTCTCCAGTGCTGTGGCAGTAACAGCATTGGGATGCTGATGTGTCCTTTTTGGTGCTCAATGTTGTGTTTCAGCAAGCACCAGCAAGGTAACTCCTCTTGCCACTTGGCCTTCGTTTAACAATTTTTCCTAATCTTCAGGCCAAATTACAAAGGGCATTACACTCCCCTGTTTTTCATGGAGGATGTAGCATAGGGAGGAAGATGGTAGCCTAGTCTTTAGTTGTCTGGATTAATAAAAAATGAGCTATGCTGTACCTAACTCTCAGGAAGAAAAAGCATTAGGACATTGAAGTGCTTAAATGCATTGTGACTTTTGAGAATGTGTGCTATGTGGTGTCTTTTTTTTTTTTGTTTTTTTAATTTTTTTGATCTTTTTCCATTGTGACTGGCTGGCTATCTCACTCCATGCTCCTCTCTGTCTGTATAGAATGGCTGCAGACAGGGAAGGTAGTTCCTGTGCATTTGCATTTAGAGATTGACTCTTAGTGGCTGCAGAGTAGTGTGCAATATACAGCTATCGTGAATGCTCTATTAGCTTCCATTCCAGCAAGGTATGTGCTGAATTTCAGAGCCGGCTGGGTATTCCTGCACATAATGGGTGTCCTAGGTATGGAACATACAGCAGAAGAATAGAGAATTGAAACGGCAGTGTGGTAGGGCTGGAATGAGCTTGTGTTAAGGGGATGAGAAGTTGGGCTAAAACATGGTTAAATTATTATTATTATTTTTTACTTTATTTTGATTTAGTTTCAATTAACTTGTTTGGACACCTGGCTAAGCTGAATGTGCATTAATGGAAACAGTAGCATCCTTGTGATCTCTCGTGGCAGTATTTGCATGGTCCATGTTTTATGTTCGTGCTGCATTTTTTTTCTTTTTTTCTTTTTCAATTTTCTTCCTTTTTCTGTTTGTTTTTCTGCTATGTTTTCTTTTGCATTTTAGCTAAACTAAGACTTGCCATGCATGATGCCAGCTCTAGCACTCACAGCAGAGCCCTAGTCGATAAGAAGCTGCAAATCAGTATCCGAAAAGCCCGGAGCCTCCAGGATCGCATGCAGCACCAACAGCCATCGCAGCCGCTGCCGTCGCCAACCTGCCACCCACCGCAGGGCGGCACCATGGCCCAGTCTACAAGGTAGTCCAAGTCTATCACCTAGACCCAGATCTGAGCTGCATCTGAGCAGTACAGTCTGGAAAGAAATAGAAAACTATATATATTCCCCTGGATAGTCCAAATCCTACAGTGTTACTCCTTATTTCTTTCTTCTTTAGGTTAAATTAAATTTTAAGAGGGTCAGCTACCTTTTTTTTATTATTATTATTATTTTTCCCCCAATCTTTCTAGGGTAGTTCACTGTGCACATGTTGAAAATGTGAAATGAATCTGTGAAATGAATTGAAATCAGTGCCTGGCAGCGTAGACATTTTATGCACAGAGAGAAAGAATGTGATAGATAATAACCTGGTTAGAAGGGGCATTAGGATGTAACATGCAGCTGTTTGCCCTTGGGAGCAGTTTCAGGACTTGAACAGTAAGAGGTTGTACTGTCATAGAAGTCTTGCTGTAACTGCTTTTATATTGGGAACAGCAACCACAACACGTTTTAGTGCACTGTACTCTGAAAAGTGTCAAGTACACTGATATTTTCTTTCTAGTCCACTTTTCTAGTGGTGCTCTGGTACAGCTCTTGGATCCAGATCCTGATCCTGTCACCTTGACTACTCTCCCTGATGCCCTGTCATTCTTCATTTCCTTTCTATGCTTCCCAGCTTCCTGTAGCCTGGTTTAGCAGCCTCTTCATGATTCTTTCTTCCATCTGGACTTCAACTCTAGCATAATTAACTCTCTGCTGTAACTGATCCTTTCTTCCTACCCTCTTTAGCATGCAGCTTGATCCTTCTTTCTTCCCATGCCATTCCCTCCTAGCACAAGACCATCCCTATCCAATTTCTAGGATGTTTCTTGGACTGTTACCTTTATTTCCTCTTTCCTTTCTTATATGCTGTATTATTAGAAGCTTAGATGAAAACTCAGATGAGAATCCTTTCTTTTCCTTTTTTTAAATACAGCTATATACTAAAACTCAGTGAATTTGCACAACTGCTAGGTTACAGCTCATAATGTTCTTTTCCTGCAGTAGCTGAATTACATGTAATGAGGGATGATCTTTCTGACAATCAGGGGTCCATTATATCCTCTTACAGTAGAAATGCAGAGCCCCAATTATGCATTTTGGCAGATTATAAGAAAATGAAAAAACAGAAACTTTCTGAACTAATTTTGTTAATGCTGAACTTACTCACTGCTGCTTTGTGAAAAGAACATTACTGTTCCAAAAGCTTTATTGAACCAAATATTAATATTGCAGCCAATGAAAAGAATCTGTTCATAGCCAGTGTCTTGTACTTTTGCTTTGATATAGGTAATGTAGACAGTGCAAGGCTTAGAATTACTCACAGAAGAGGTCATTCTGCTACATGCATTAACTACATGTGATAACTTCCATTCTGTACATCTCAAACAGGAAACAAATCAATGATGTTACAGTTTCCTCAAGTTCTCTGTTCGTAGCCTGTTGTTTCCTCACAGGCACACAAACTTAGAACTGTTTGTAACATCTGCATATTAAAATGCTAAACTAAATGCAGAAAAAATGTCGAGGACATGTATGACCCAAAGACATTATTGTCTTAAGTTGGTATATAAAAAGAACACTATTATTTAAAAGTATACCTAGAGTACAAGTTATTGCAGAATGATTGTTATGTATTCAACTTGAACTTTATTTAACTTGGGTAAATATCTTAAAACTGAGAATACAAGACAATAGGAGAGAGCTTTCAACCTGTTCCTTACATTTGTCAACTTATTCTACATGAATTTGCCTAGATAGAGAGAGAGTGCCTTATGGAAATGCATTGGTTCATGTTCAGATGAACTTATCCAAAATATTTACAAAAAAATCGAAGATATTAATGTTGGGAACAGTTGTTTATTTTATATAAATGCTATTTTTACGATTCTTACACAGTTATTTCTCCTGCATACTCAATGCATTGGTTAAAGCACCTAGGTTGCTGTATAAGAATAGTAGGAAAGATTCTGAAGAGTACTTTACTACGATTATGCACTACAAAATGTGAAACGGATTCAGCAGATCAATTTAAGTAGGAAATCATACTTAGCAATGGAGTAGCATTTTTGTTTCTACCGAATTTTAATACAGTCTTCCATGAGAATTCAGTTAGCACAAGTAATGTGTTGGAGAGTATGTAGCATAGGATAAGTTCTGCACCCTAGGGATAAACGTAAGCAATGACTGCTGCTAATCATTTACCCTTCTGTGTGTTTTAGTGAACAGACTGGCCCGCTCCAAGTACTGCTGAGCCAGGAGGTACCACTGGAACCCAACAAAGAAGTGGAATTTGGGTCCAGTTCTTTCTTCCACCCACCTGCTTCCTGCCATGAATTGCACTCATCATTATATCCAGAGTCTTCCTCCCTGTCCCCTTCTGAAAGCAATCCATCCAACAGGATCTCTCCAAACTTCCAGTCTGCTTCTCCTGATTTTCATGACCAAGTTCCCTCTTTTCCCTATAGGCAAGGGTTGGCAGAGAGGTCTGCAAGAACTGAGAATGATGCCCACCATAGTGTGGAATTTACTGACGCTACAGCCACAGGGCCAAAAGACTATAGGGAATGCTGCAGTAGCAGCAAGTTAGAAGAGGTTCATAGCATAACACCCATTTTCACACCTCAGTACAAATCCAAGACTAACACAGTAAACTCTGGGTCTTTGCCTACACTGTTTCCCTGTCCACATCCA
The DNA here is from genome assembly GCA_013396635.1 of Penelope pileata. Taxonomy (NCBI): domain Eukaryota; kingdom Metazoa; phylum Chordata; class Aves; order Galliformes; family Cracidae; genus Penelope; species Penelope pileata. The sequence continues at coordinate 649,681 of WBMW01004686.1, forward strand.
CCACAAGCAGCATCTCCTGAAAAGGACAACCAGCGCAGTCCTTGTTCCAAACTTGCAAGCTCTCCAGTGCGGCCCAGCATTGATCATTTAGGGAGCTATCATGCAGTGACCCCTCCAACTTCATCCCCTTCACAGCAATGCTCCCTGGATCCTTTGCAGAAAACAAATAAGTACTCCAGAGCAAACAGTAATGAGATTTTATTACCCTCACAGGATGAATATGGCACAGCAGAAGGTTGCAAATCTGAGGCTTTTAGTACAAAGGGACATGTTCGCTCCTTAGCAGAGCAGTTTCAGAAAATGCATGCAGTCTCCCAGACAAAAGGTACCCATGAAAAAGGCTGGATTGCTGCAGTGTGTCAGGATGAGACGTCTCCAAAATTAATACAAAAATCTTTCATCAGCCATTCACCCTCTGATTACAGACAGCTAATTCATCAAAACCAAGAGAACAAAAACCAGTCTTCTGAAAGATTGCACTCAACTGTGGATATTAGGGATGGGGTAGTTTCTCTGGAGGGTTTTAGTGCCCAGCATGTTGCTTCTAAGAGTATTTGTTCTATCAGTGAAGAGCTGTGTAGAAGAGGTGGACAGAATATAGCAGACCCTGCACTCTACCTGGAAAGGCACTGTCATGATGGAGGAATGAAACGGGTGGATGATGGAGCTACTAGTAGCATGGTTACCTCTATGCCTGTGGACCGCTGGGTGGATAATGTTACTAGGTATTACAGTTCTCAGAAGGATGATAAGAATACTGAATGGCTTCCTGTACCTGGGAGAAGTCCATCCCTTTCTGATCAGAGAGCTGTTGGAGATGACTTGAGCAGGATCCCGGTACATCTGCATCCACAGTGGAATCAAGACACAGAACAGGAGCTCTCAGAACTGGAATCTCTCTATCAGAGTAGTCTGCAGGCATCTCAGGCTACTAGGCCTTTCTTGGGAAGACAGGACAGTGCTAGGTATCCATTTAACCAATCAGGTAAGAGTGCTGCAGTTGTTTTTCTTGGTTGACCTACCAATGTACTCCATTATAGGTGAAGGGATGTTTTCTGGTCAGTTTAGTTAAATGGGTATAAATTTAAGTGAATATTCAGGTTGAGGGCTCTGAAAACATTTTAACCACAGAAGCAGAGAAGCACTGTGACAGCATGGCCTGGGGAGGCTCTGGTAGTTGTTGATCTTGGTGAGCAGTAACAGCTGTTAAGAATAACATAAAAATAATTGACCCTCTTTTCAAGTAGGAAGCTAGCAGTTTAGGTCAGGCTACTGAATTTTGCTGTTTGAAATTCCTACATCACCCCTGCAGTTTATTAAACTATTTCTGTGCCTGGAGTGAATGTACAGTTTTTACTGTGAATTTGAACTGTGATTATATTGTATTTGAGAATTTAGTCTGTAGCTGCTTGAGAGGAATACTTTTTAAAAGCATTACCTGGTCTGTAAGAACTGAACTTTTTTCTTTAAATTCTGGAAAATTACTTGTGAGAATGGCAATTAGGGCACGTGATCTGTGCTAAGATCCTTGAGACCTTGTAGATTAATTGGTGCTGAAAGCAAATGAATAGATTCTAGTGCTGTTAGTGAGAACATCTCCAACGTTGCTGGAGACAGCCATTCGAGTCTGATGATGGCAGCCCAGTTCCACTTAAGCTGTTCTGATCTCCTGTCTGAGTAGGACTGATTCTCTGCTTAGCACAAGTGAAACAAATTTCTGTTTGATCCATGTCACTGTATTAGAGCAATGAATTTTCTGATCAAATACAAAGCTGCTCAAGGCTGGGTGGGTGCCCAAGTGTGTGCGTGTGTGTACAAATAATTAAAATATAAACCAATACATACACAAGATAGGTTTCCCCCTGCCCTGCAACCATGGGGGAATGAAACTGTTGTTCCTGACAAATCAAGTCAGGCTGTGACTAGAGTGAATACCGTAGTAAACTCTCAAACTGTTTTCTATTCAAAAACTCAAATATTCCATGAAATTCTCATCTTACACTGCAGGCAGAGCAGATCCTGAGACAGCCATTGCTGTTTTCTCTTGGTTTTCTTTGAGATTTAGGGAAGATCTGACCTCACAACCTCACAGGTACTCTCTTGCATGAGCTTGGATCAGAAGGTCTTATGTGTGTGTCCCTTCACAGCACACTAATTTTGGAGCCTCTTTGTGGAAAGCTAGCAGGATAGAACCCAGTTGCTTTAGTGTTAACTGGAGCTTCAGAGTTCTGTCATCAAACACCCCATTTCTTAAGCATATGCTTTTCCTGCCTGCTTTCCCACCGATTATCTGAAGGATAAGATACAGATATCCTTTTAAAGTTTGTGTTTGAGATCTTCTGGTTTGCTGTGACTGTCAAATGTTTTTTTCCTAAGCTCTGCAAATTCTGCTAAAAACAAAAAGTTTGAGCTGGTGCATCTACTGTAATGAATCAGGTGAAAATCATCTGAGTAAATGTAGGACAGCTCTTTCCCACTTTTAACTCAAATTTCCTCTTCACTTGGAAATACTAAGCTTTGTGTACCATGTCAGCTCTTTTTGACAGATCTTTGCATTCAAGTCCGTGGTAAAAATGCTACTGTTTCATTACTTGCTCTACAACAGAAAAGCAAAGGCCCAGAGACCAGTCCTCCAAAATGCTTCCTCAGTGCAGATGTGTTGTTACCAGCACCTCACTTTTCTTCCTTCATATACAGCTTCCTTGTGACCATTTTTATTAGGCCATTGATCTGCCTGTATATTCCTTGAAAAATTTTAGGATTATAACTGGCTGGTCGTGCACTGAAATGAAGTGTAACTGCAGTGATGTTCATTAAAAATGGCACTTTCAGCTACTTAACCAGGACAAGGAATGGCTGACAGCTTGTAGCACTGGATGGGAACATGGGAATGGACATTTGGGGAACTTAAAGCTGAGGGTCTTGTTTATCCCAGCTCACTTTAGAGAACTGTCTTGGTAGCTGATCTTCTGTCCATTTAGCCCCACTAAACTATCTTGCCTCTGTGTAAGGAAAGTACCAGTGTGCAGCTAAATCATTAAATCTTAGCTCCATTAAACAACTCAATTCACTGTTCCCTAGAGGCTTGTGGAGGGGGAAGTGAAACAAGAGTGAGTGTCTTGATGGGCTCTCCCTGACAACACTGGGAGTTAGCTTATGTATTAATGTTCAGAGTCTGTGATTACTTCTCACTCTGTGTATAAAGTCTCTTTTGCCACGATAGAAATGTGCCATAATATGCAATTAAGCCTAGAGTTTAACCGTAACATTTTTCTTCCCAGTCTCTGTAAACCTGAATGCGAGGAAGCTGCATGCTACGGCTGGCATGGGCCTCTCGAAAACCCCGACAGCAGAGATCGAGCGCAGTCTGTATGGATCCGCTGTCTCTTCTGTCTCCAAGGTGATGACATGTTTACTAAGATGAGCTAGGAGGGAAGCACTTAGCCTGTGCAAGTGAAAGAAACTTCAAAAGGGAGAAGTGGAATGTATTACTGAAAAAAAACGTAGTGGGTCATTGGTACTAACATTAGAGAGGATTTCAAGTGCAACCCAGCTCAGATTAGTGAAAACATGAATGACTCATGCTATGTGCAGGTTACATGCAATCACATTACCTCAGTTCTGACTCTTGAGATCACTTACCCCTGAAAACTTAAAGGTCTATCCTCATCGAACATACTGACGTGAACTGCTTTGCATTCCAGCTTACGATAACTTCTTCTTGTTATTACCACTTAAAGGGGCACAGCTTTCTTTTCCCATTTTGACTAGGTCACTGCATGTTTTAAAAGTCAAGGGTTTAATGTGACATTTGCTGTAGTTGGTAGCTGGTCACTTCAGAGGGGAGAAAATGCTTTTTCTTTTTTCTGAGAGGGACCTGTTTAAATAACTTGTATTTATATATCAGTGCCTGTAGATGAATATGTATTCTCATACGAGTACTTTCAAGGGAAAATTGTACTTCCTATGAAACTATCATATTCATTAAATGGTTTTGTTCATGTAGAACAAATGAAAAGAAAATAATCATCTCCTTTGCTAACATAAGATTAATAAGCTTCCAGCACTCATCAAATAATCCTGGAGGTTTTTCAGTTATGAGAAGACTGTAATACTTTACCACAGGGTAACTATCAGTTGCAGCCATGATTATCTCTACAGGTGCAGTGCAGTAATGCCTGTGGCAGCAGTCAGTCCTTTACCTAGATTCATCCCAGTAGAATCTTTTTGTCCTGGCTTTGGATACTTAACAAAGGAGAGAATCTCACTAAAGGAAAAAATGGCTATGAGGAGTATTTCCTTATAATGAGATCCAAAAAGGCCCATTTGCTTTTAAGTTCTCAAGGTAGGACTTGAGTGAAGGATTTCAAAAAAGGAACGATCATGGAATTTCAATGAAATAATCTGTTAGTTATGTATTGGTCTATTCCCTATAATAATTATACAGAATTGATGTTACGGAAAGCCTTTTCTAAAATGTCTGATGTTGTCTGCAGGTCATGTATACCAGAGAACATAGCAGGGAACGAGAAGAGGAGGAAATGTACAGTGCAGAGAATTTCCGTCGTATTGCTCGCAGTCTCAGTGGGACTGTTGTCTCGAACAGAGAAGAGACCTTGGTCTCTTCTCACAGTTTTGTAAGTAAATGATGTGCAGCTTTCCAAAGAGCATGTAGACTTGCTGTTTTCTGTCTGCAGTTATTAGTTAATAAACAAGAAAGCAGACAACTGAGTAATAAGCCGTGATGAAAGCTTGTCTTTGTGAATTTTGTTCTTTTTCTGGAAGAAGAATGAGCTTTTATTTAAATAACACTCACTTTTTTCAGGAGTCAGGAGTAATACCTGCTGCAAGTGGTAATAAGCATGTGAGCTAATATTCTTTGCTTGGTATACAAGGACATCCAGAATAAACTTTTTTCAGTTGACTTATTTTCAATAAAGCTTCTAATACACGTATGATTTTAAAAAGATTGCACTAGCCATGTGAAAATTTTTGTTCTCTTGTGAGAACATTCAGCAGGTGGCATTTTTAGCAAGTAGAAGCGTAGCAGGGAGACAGTTCAATAATTGGTACTTAATAGGCAGCCAATTACGTACAGCAAGTAACTAAAACCAAGGAGCTTGATTTTATTCATTTATTTCTTTTGTTATCTGTTAAGTAGTCTTAGGTAGAAGTTAAAACTGCCAGTGAGGAGAACAGTAACAAATTGTTGTTGATTTTGAGCAACATAACCAGCTATAAAGCTATAATGAGAACGTTTAGCTTGGATTTTTTTTTTTTTTTNATACTTAAGTTTTGATTTGAAATAAACTGCATAATATGTCTAGAAGAGTCTTAGTTGCAAAATCAGTCATGTGGACTGGCTGATATGATTCTGACTTTCTGGCATGTAAGCTAAGATGATGTATGTAAACTTGTGAATGCTTGCTCCTCTGTGTGCTTTGCTGAGGATTTTAACACATACCTGGAGGTATTGGCAGAAGGAATTAAAAACCTCTAGCATTCCATCTCCTCCTCTGCTGAAGTTTTTTATCCCCAAAACAGAAGCAGCCATAGGATGGCTGCCTGTCACCACTGTTCAAGTTAGTCGCTGGGCTCGGGTTAGTGATGGTTCTCGTGCCCAGTTATGCAATGACTTGGGAGAGGATATGCGTCCTATTTAGCCATGCTTTGGGGCAAGTACCTTCTGATAGAGGGTACGAGTACAGTACTGATAAATCCTTGAACTGCAACAGGTGAAATCTCTTCAGTCTTGAATCAGAGTTCTCAGTAAAGCCTGCTAGATAATGGGAAGGATCAGAAATACCTTTCTTTGATTTCATGGCTTGTGTGGTATGACAGTTCTAACGCTGACTGGCCTGCTGTTGTTCTGTGGATTCAGTTTGTTGAACCAAACCTTATGACTGGTTTGTGTGTTGTTTTTCTTTTTCCCCTCCTTGGTATATTTCAGTCTTGGTATATACCAAGTCTCCTTGGAATATTTCTCCAGGTATATTCCAGTCAAACAATCCTAAATAGCCCACCACTGCAGTAAGAACCTTGCTGGATTGACACAGTTTTTGTTTCTATTTCTTTTTCACTTACAAATGCATGGTGGTTTTTTATGTTTTTTCTACCCCTCATCCTTTTCCTTGGATCAACACTGTTGCTTGATTCAGCCCAACTCTGTGTTTACTCATCATTTTGTTTTTTCTTCTCCTTTCTCATTTTATAAAAGGAAGCACCAAATGTGAGGAAAATGCCAATGGAAACCAGCCACCGTTCTTCCAGCTCCACTTCCCTTCCTTTCCCCCATGATCCTCCTGTGTTTCCCTTTGATCCCCAGCACACCCCAAACCAGGTGCAGCACCTACCCCATGATGTACTGATGCCCAGCATGGTGGGCAAGGCACGTAAACCATCAGGTAATCACAGGACTTTTCATCCTCCTTCATGATCAGAAATATTGCTGAAATACATTGCTGCAGGTCTTGCCTTTCATGAAGATGTTTCACCATCTGCCTGAATTTCTCCAGAAATTTGGAAGGATGAAACGCACTCTTTTTCTCCTTCTCTGCCCTTTGGAGTTGTTCAGTGATTCTGTGCTAAGTGGACATAAAAGATATAAAATAAGAAGGAATAATCTTTATGGAAATATTGTAATTACTTTTAATATGAAATCATGTTTACATTTTTGTGAAGTATTTTCTTTAGTGTTAAAGCAGCAGTGAAAACCACCTCCTTGTTTTCCTGTACTAAAGTACCTCTGCAAGCTACTAGTTCCAGCAAATCACACATGTAATTGTGCTAAGAGAAATAACTAATTCCTGCATTTTTTCCTGGTGAATTACTTTGCTTGTGAAAGCCATCGAAACCAATATAATCTACTAGCCTGGAAATACTTTGGGCTTCTCCATGATGACATGAGAGATGGCTATTAAAGAAATCTTTTGCCCTGTGAAATCTGTGACAGCAGCTGAAGTAGGATAAGTAGAAAATGCAAAGAGGAAAGTGAATGCTAAAAGGGGTGCAATTAGTTTTTATTCAGAATTGCATGTCAACCATTAACTGGATGTATTAGTGATTGTCTTCTGTCATGCGTTGGCCAGCTGAAAGCTTTGAGAGGAAGCAGCAATACACAAAACATAACTGAGCAACCCTTTCTTTTTTTTCCCAGGAGATGAGAAGAACATCATCCAGAAACTTTTGGTTGTGCCTGACAGGGGTGAAGCTTTCCAAGGTGAAGACTACCCAGGCGTGGCACTGAGCTACGGGAGTCTCCCTTGTGCCCCCAGAGGCACCCTGTCCCGGGGACAAAAGCCTCTTGTTAATCCACATTCAGGAGGTGGAGCATCAAACGTCTCTGGCAGTTGGCTGAACATGAGCTACCCTGCCAGACAAACAGCCACGTTACCAGATAAACGAATGACTCTGTGGGGGAAACATGCTGGCCAACCAGGCAGGAGTTTACAGAAAGGCTTCCTCCAGCAGCCTTCACAACATCAAATGCGTGAGTCTTGTGCCACCAGCTGCAGGCTGCCAGCCAGCACAGACTACAGCACTTTAAGAATACCGCATCAGCCTTCTTGGGACCCCGGTGCTCCTCAAGGTTGTCCTGTGCCCCCTTCCTCTGTTAAGGCCCCGGGTCCAAGGAGAGTTGATATGCCCCCAGAAGAAGACTGGCGACAAAACAGCTATACCCCTCAGCCAGGCAGAAGGCAGATGCTGCCAGTGCATGTGAAGGATGGGACTTTTTCTTCTGCTTCAGAGGCACACAGAAATATGCTGGCTCGAGCAGCAGCAGCTGCTGGCACCATGCAAAATAGTGGGTGGTGAGGTCCCATCCACTCTGCACCCTGATAAATCACTCTCTGAACAGACTATAGCTGTTGCTATAGTGTGGATTATATGGAGACAGCAAACTCTTTGAACCGGTATCTGTGCCAGTTTTGTCTTAAAATGTAGCTATGTAATATGTGGAAACTAATTGCACTGTATTTTTTTTTCTGACACTACTGAATTGCTGTCTGGATGGGGAATCTTAGCTATTATATATAGTCTTGGCCTCTCCTAGGAAAAAGTGCTGTAGGAATGGTAAGTGTCAGGGGCACTGGTTTACGGGTAAGTTCAGAAGTTACGTGCATGTTTTGAAGGAAGACGGCCATTAATAAAAGGACATTTTTAAGGATTTTTTCATGAAATGTAGCTTTGGTAAGTTCTTTGCATACAAAGCCGATCCTTTTGTTTTCCTCTCCTTCCTCTCCACGTTCCTTCATAGTGGAAAAATAAACTAACCAGCCTTCCAGGTTCCAGTAAATCCATACTTGGCAGGCTGGCAATTAGTAAAACAAACCCAGTTTTCGGTGTACTGAGATCTCAGTTCAGAGATCACAGCTACAGCTGCTGCTGAGGAAGTGGCAGGGAGACAATGTTCATCGGTAAACCAGAATTTTCCCCACTTCCTTAAGGCAAACTAACAATGCTTCATTCAAACAGAGAAGACTGTTAATGCTGCACGCTTAATGACACCAATGTAAACACAGAGTAAGTTTAACTATTTTAGTGTCAAACATACTTGCTTTTGTAAGTATTTTTCAAATAAATCTATGAAAATAGTTCTGTTCACCTGTTTATGAGCTTTCTTTGCTATTTGTCTTTGCTGATGAATTAACCTGAATTTGCTGATTTTTTTAGACAGAGTAAACTGTTTGTTACACTTCATTTACAAAGTTTTTATATAAAGTACTTCTGTAGATCAAAGGATGTAATGAGGGCATAATTTTATTCCTAGACTTGATGTTTCACACTACTCCGACTTTCCCTTCATAACAGGCAGTAATTAAGTGTCCTTTGAAAAGTATCTGAGACTTCTTGATTGAGGGGGGTATGGAGAGCTATAGATTCTATGTGAGACGTATGCAGATGGGGCTTCTTAACCTTATCCAGAAGGGTCATTAGAAATGGCTGGTGTAGTGAGAAATCTCATTGTAATAAAAGTTCCACTCCTGCTTTTGCAAATGTTTTCAGATGTGGTGGTTACAAGTTGTTAAAACTAGTGCTATTACATGTTCATATGAAAAATGGGACTCTAGATCTGGTCCTTCTGTCCCTGTATGCCAGACAGACAGTGAAAGATAAAGACTGCCCTCTAGTGCATGGTCTTGCTAATCTGGTCTCACTGGTGTTCTAGGTAAGTATTGTTAGTTTCCAGTTCTTTTCATAATTTGCACCTTGGTGCTTGATAAAGTATCATCTGTTCTTGCTGTTTTGTCCAAGTTTGAGTTTTGTTTGTTTTTACTAAATGTCATTTTTCAGTTTCTTGTTTCTGAATAATTGCTATTATGTCGATTACTGTTACAATTTCATGTAACTACATAATGTTCAGTGGGGTTATACGTGTGGGTTTATGTTGCACATTTCTGTGTACATAACTGTGACCATGACCACCACTAGCTTTGGGGGCAGGATACAAACACTCTTCCTATATCCCACCATTCAAAAAAAAAAACAAAAAACAAGTCCTATTTAATTTTGGCTTTTTCAGAGTGGGTTAGCCAGTTTAATAACATGAAAGTTTGAACATTGCTAATAATTTTTTTCTTGAACTAATTCTCTAGATATAAATCAATGGAGTATTATTATACTGAGACAACTGTGTGATTAAGGTTTGTTTCCATACAGATGTGCAACTGTTGGTCTCTGGCTGCACATGGACGCATCATAACGAACTGTGAAGTTCCTAGCTGTAGAAGGTAAAACTCAGCTTATAGGAAGCCACTCCAAGATAGAGGTGGATGCCTGTGTGGCACACAACTGATCAACTGATGGAAACATCCCCAGTGCGCTTGCTGCTTGTTTGTTAGTAGTGATATAGTTTGTGTAAGGGGAATCTGGGCACAAGCAGTCTCTGGGGTTTTATTTTGGTTGGTTGGTTGGTTTGTTTTGGTTTTTACACCTCTAGCATTTAGATAAAGTTAGAGTAGCCCCAGAATGCAAATGGAGTCAGAGTTATTTCACACTTTGCTTGCTATTCCTCTAAAGCAAGTTGCAGAGTGAGGCTTAAGTAGTCTTTTAACTCTTGTTATTTAAAACAAAAACTAAAATTGCCAAAATAAAGCACAAATTCACTTCTTCAAAAAGCAAGATGTAGTAAGAAACATTTACAAATAAAGAAAATGCCTTTTTTTTTTTTTTAAATTTTGTGGTTATAATTCTGGCTACTGGGAAGGAGGAAATATGCTTCCATAAAATGTGCAGAACAATCCTGAGTTTAAGCAACTCATCTTAATCATGCCAGCATTGGTGTTAGCCAGATTTTCTTTTCAAAGGGAACTGTTTGTTTTTTTGTTGTTGTTGTTTTGTTAGTTTTTTTTTTTTACTCATCATAGTTCTAGCTCCTAGGTTTCAAAATAGATTTGTAAATCTCCTGTGTATATTAACTGCTCACTGTTAAACTGTTAAATTAACTGAACTAGAGGCCTGCAATGGACAAATTGGGACACAACCTCTGAAATATTCCCATACCAAGCAGTATGCTAGTATTTCAGAATAGAAACAAATTGAAGTAGATTTGCAGTATATTTAACATGGAAGAAATTGTGAACCTGAACAAATACCCTTACTTTATATGTAACTCACGCCTGCAAGTCTTAGTGACATTAATAAGTTTGCATTTAAATTGCAGTTTGACTAACTGCAAACTTTTCAGTCTCCTCTGTGATGTTTATTTGCTATTTGAACCCTAGAAAATCAATTATGTATTAGTTTAATAGCTCATTGAAGATCACTGTTGTCCATAAGAAGGGAGGGAGTTTTCATTAGGAATTCAGCTTCTAATTTGGAACAGTATTTCTTCTTAAAGCGTATAAGCTTTGATGCAACATAACTGTAGTTTTCTTCCTCAGATACCTCTGTCACTGGCTGCAGAGTAGGTTAGTGGACAGAACTGAAGTGAAATGAACAAAAAAATCTTAAATTTACATTTTAAATAATTTTCCTAAAAATAAAATATTTACTGTGTTTGTATAATTTCTCAATGTGTTGTAATAGGTATTTAGGTCTGGCTGTGTAAGGAGGGAAAAAAGAGCAATGATAAAATAGCAATTTGGTGTTCGAGCAGTAGCAAATATCTAAATGTAATCTTTCTGTGTATGGAAAAGGAAGTACCTAGCACAGTTCTTTCTCTTGAAGGCAACAGAGTTTGTGCACACTCTTTATGGAAATCATACTCTGACCTGCTGAGCAGCTGATTTGTTCCAATGGAGCACGTGCTAAGGGTGCAGCACCTGTGAGATGACCAAAATGAACGCCGCTTTAGAGAAGCGCACTACAGAAGTGCAAGGTGAGTGCCTAGTCCTTCATAAACAAAGGCTGCAACACCCACATTGAAGAGGAAAGAAACTCTCTTCCTGATGTTTTCTGTTTCCTAACATTGCTGACAGTGATGGTTGGTGTAGAAAGTAAAAAGTGTAGACAGCATTCCCAGTAACTGGCATGTTTTGCATTTAATGTCATCTCATGTATTTACATACATGTAAGTGGGAATTAACTCGACCTTTGTTATGACTGAATTAGTAACCTGAGCTATGCACTGAAGTGAAGAATGAGAAGGCAGATCTGTGCATCATTTTGGGGGGTGAACGGAGGGAGGGAGAGAAGAGAAAGAGGAAAGCAAAAGAAAAGAGGAGTGGGGTGGGATGGGATGGAATTGAAGAAAATGGATGGGTGAAAAAGATGAGTTACAAGAACATGCATGCATTGCATCTCTTCCCTCAGATGTCTCCATCTTTTCTGGAGAACACTTGGTAGTGGGCCTGTCTGAATTTTCTTTTCTTTTTCTTTTTTTTTTTTTTCAATGGATGGATTCCTAGGCAGAGAGGGTCCTCAGCACCAGTCAGCCACTGCAGCTTTGCAGAAGGAATGATCGATGTAGAGAGTGGTCAGCGTTCTTTATAGGACTAATAATGTCCATCCCACTGTAAATTAAACTGTGCAGAAATATTTACATACCACTTCTGTATGTATGTATAAGTAGACATTGGGCAAACAGAGTAATGGCCAGGATGGTGTTTATACCAGCTGGGGTAAAGATCAAAATGTGCTTATGTTTTTACAAATCCCTCGCTTGCATTAGATGCATTCTGGAGTCTCCTTCCACTGCACTGTTTCCTGCTTAGCACTATGAGTGGCAAAAAGCAAAACTTAGATTTTTACACATCTGTATTTGCTGCCACTAGGATTCTATCACTGCATAGCCCAGATCCTTTTCAAGCCTCATGAGGTGTGTCTGTGATGCTCCTTTTATACTAGTTCTTCCACGACGACTGTCACTGGTGGAGTTACTTTTAAAGCTTCAGGAAATGTTTCAGCAAAAGCACATTAAATTGTTGACGTTTTTTATTATTATTATATATATACTTTTTAATTCTACTGCAGTACCACTGAAATTATTTTCTAACTGCATCATTCTTCAATGAAGATACTCTAATTCTTTAAATCAAAATCCCCTTCAAAATTTAAAAAAAAAAAAAAAAAAGTGATTGATTAACGGTAAAATATCAACTAAGACCAACTATACAGTCACTTCAGAACACTGAATGTTTGGCTGCATATTCATGGAAGCATATGCAAATAGATGAGTTGTGTTGAAGTAACCTAAACCTTCTTACTGACCTCAACAGAATTTTTTTTAGTATTCACTCTTAAGTCAGTGAACACTAAATATACTCATGAGCAAGAAGATCCAGCATCTATTGGTAAACTTACTTAACCACCCTGCAATAAAGCTAATTTATATTGAATTTGGGAGGGCCCAGTCCCAGATAATTCACCAATGAATCATAGGCTTAATATGTGTATATGTTGTTAATCAAAATAATTAAAATTAATACATGAGACAAGCTGCATTTTAGTGATAGATCAAATCTCGAGAAATGTTTCATCTCATTTAATTTAACTAAAAACTGATTGCATGGGATTTGATGTTTCTCTTATCCACAAATAAGATGTCTTATAGATCAACATCCCCCATCTCATCGAAGTAGAAATTCACACTTCTACGTCATAGTTGTTTTAGGATGACAAGGTGTTGTATTTAAAATAATGTCCTATACATAGACCTGCTTACCTAGGATACTTTGTGGAGGCTTTAAGAAAACTAGAGAATACAAAGGAGGGCAGCAAAAAGCAGAGTGAACTCAATTTTTAGAGTGAATAGAGGTGACTGGCTCACAGTCTATTATTATCATCAAGGTAGTAGGATAAATGAAGAGAGGGAATTGCTTAGTCTCAGATGGAAGGAGAAGGAGCAATAGCTTAAGGCTAAGGAAGGAGAAGTTTGAACTAGATAATAAGGGAGGGGGAAGGTATGCTTTAAGCAGAGCAAGTGAACACTGTTTTGAGAAACCAAAGGAAGAGGTACTATCACGCCAGAGGTGTGAGATGTAGATTAGAGATGTGGCTGATAGGCTTTGGTAAGAAAAATGTCACTTAAAATTCTAGGGTTTGGCTAAGTAGCACAGGCCAGATTGCCTTAGCCTATTTTTTACAATTGTGATAGTATGCAAAAAAAAAAAAAAAAGACAGAGACGTTGACTAGCTCTTAACGTGTAGTCTGTACTTCTGCAGCCTCTTCACTGAGGTAACTGTAGAGTGCAGGCAGCGTGCAGGAAGGGAGCGTAACAGGATTAAACGGTAGAATAGCTTGTGATTTATATTAGCAACTATCTGATAACTCTGGTTTTTGCTTTTTAAGTCAGTGCAGTTTCTCAGTACTGCATGAACAGCCACGGAGACTTGTCTTCTTTTGTGCGGGTTCCTGGCAACCACACAGCTGGTCAAAAAGTTTTCCTTGGCCATGTTGATATACTGTAACTGTAATGTCATGGAGAGGCTGAAAGAGTAAAGAGGCCAAAAGAGTCATTGATTTGTCTGGTGCGGACAACTGCAGTATTGTGGTGATATGGTTCCATGCTGCTGGAGAAAACGGCCTAAGAATATGCTTTCTGAATTATGCTGGTGTGTTACGGATAATAAAGTTTGCCATAAAAACCTGTCCTTGGACAACAGAGAAATCTCCTGTCATCTTAAGAGAAAACTTTCAAGTGTTTGTATTGAATTCTTTGTGTAGTGTAGCAATGTGTCAAAATGCATTGAAGATAAAACGTGGCTGCTTGTGTGCGCAGTCTCACAGCTTATAGGAAAGGCAATACCATTTCTGGCAATTCAGAAAGGACAGTTTCAAGCAGTCACTAGTGAGAGTCAATGAAATGGAACAACTGCTTCAAAGTTTTGTCTTCCTTATGTTATTCTTCTGTTTGTAGCACATCTTCCCTTCTCAGACCTGGTTTATCTCTGCAAGTTTTGCTCCATGCATCTTTCTCTTGGGATCTGGAATACATCTCTCTCTCTCTCTCCTGTGATTCAATTTCTTTCTTAGAGTTTTCAAAAAGTCCTCGTTGGATAATTAGATGATTCTGGGACAATGCATTGTGCCAGTTTTAAAGATATGTAGCTGTTACAGTCAGAAGGGACTGTTCTGACCTCGTGCATGAGATGAATACAGATTTTCACTGTCACTTTGTCTAGCTTCTGTCTGGACTTATTTATGAGGTGACTATTTACTTAAATACATATTCTACTATACATTGTGCTACTTAAGGGAGGTGTCTGAAAAGTCTATTTTAACATAACCTATTTATTTAAATATCTTCTGCATGCAGCTCAAATATGTTCTGCTTTGAGATGAAGCAGGAGGAAGGCGAGGATCATCTGCATCCCAAATGACTCTATTCCCCATGGTGTAGATTAAGATGCGTTGACTTGATTATTCTCTGTGCTTCTTGCTGATTTCATTCTCTGCTGTGAAAGCAGCTGTTCAAAAAGTAGTCCACTGTAAGCTAGAGGAAGATTCAGCACACCAGTCAGAATAGCACTCAGTCTATTTTTTTTTTTTATTAGTAGGTATTAAAATGTGTGAAATGGGATGGCCACTTGGTGGCAAAGCTGAACGGGAAATAAAATGTAGTTCTTCTTTTTCAGAAAATCTTTTATGTGTCTCGCATTTATGGGAGACTTGTGGTGAACTGTCAGGTTTAGAAAGGCCCAGTGACTTCTACCTGCAAGGATGCGTTTCTGTTTGTAATTGTGTTAACTTCCAGCAACAATACTTGTGCTGCTAGTACAAATTGTTTGGGTCACTGAAGACTAGACGTACTGAGTCAAACAGCTTTGCTTTTGTCATGAAGTTATATCAGGTAAGGTGGGGCAAGGTGAGTGAGTGCCCCTTCCAGAGGCTCCAGCAGATTTAGAGGCAACACAACCGGAAAGCTTCAATTGCAAGCTAAAGGGCTTGCATATAGGTCACTACTTTGCCTCTCACTACTGCAGGTTTTGGTATTGTCCTAATGTCAGATGTGCTTACTCTGTACTGTGATGAGACACGGTAGAATATATTTTAAAAAAACACTGAAACTTTGACAGCGATAACCTAAAGTAAATGTGCTAGCTAACTTCTCTTCCTAGGTGTTGTTATCCCAAAACTGTTAATTCAAATTATTATTTTCAATGTTTTACAGAGATGTTTTAGAGAGACATAACACCATTTATTAAATCAACACGATAGATTTGCAGGGTGGGGGAACACCAAGCTTGCACATGCATAAGCCTTTTCCTCAGGTGATGCCTGGCTGTCACTAGAAGCATTTCAGCATGGTAACCACTAGGTATGCTGTCTGGAAGCTGATGTCATGTCCTGCCATCATGGCATCATAAGAAAATTATTTATCAGTTGCTATGAAAGTAATGCCTCCTTTTTATTTCCATGGAAGCTATGACAGATGCAAAGAGCATAATGATGCTGTTTGATAGGGCAAATTCTCAGCTATGAAACACTATTTTTCCATATGGAGGAATTCAGTTCCACACCTTTGCTTCATCTGCACTTCCGTGTCAGGTGCCATTTGGTCAGCCTGCCCCTCTGCTGTCATCTGTCACACGGCAACACAATGGAGCGGGATAGTCGTGGGAAGGCTCAGTCTTTACTGTCATACCACCAACATCTGCCTCTGATGTACTGGGCCAACATAATAAAATAGGAGGCATTGTTTTTGGAGCTGCCCTCATACTATGCTTTTTTCTCAACTGGAGCACTGACTGTGTCAGCCCTCTGCTTCATACCCCAGGATATGAGGCGTGTTGGCTGTGGCCTCAAGAGAAGGGAGCAACTGAAAGAGCAGCTGCTCTTCAGGTGAGGTGAAGAGGTAACCGGGCTGCACCCAGCAAGATCTCGGGCTTTCTGTGTGTTTGGCAGTAAGTGGGACAACTGAATTTATTTCCTCTGCTGTATCACATTGTGAAACATTGAAACTGCATTTATTACTGTGCCTTGCTTGATTCTAAAAAAGACATTTAATTCATTCCTCCCTCCTTGTTCCAGCAGATCTACTTTAAGCTAATTCCAAGTTAGTAGGAGCAACGTTTACTTGCTGCCCTTCCTACCCCGTGCTCTCACTGCATGTTCTAAACTGATAGATATGGATAATGTTGAAGCAAATGAGCTTTTCTCTATTTAAAAACCAGACCCTTTAAATTGGTTGTACAATGACAGACATTTGCAGAACATGTGGCACGAAGCAGTAATTCCTACTACTGGAAAGCTTAGCAATAAATCCAGAATGGTGATCCCGGATTTCTTCTGCGGCACATACTCTAATGTATCACAGCTCTGTGTGTGTGTGTGTGTGTGTGTGTGCACACGTTGTGCTTCTGGCCGTAGCTTTAGAAAATAGAATTATATTAATTCTGTGTTTTGAAATCTTAGATGTTATATTAATAAATAACACCAATGACTATAATTCTGATTTCTATACATTTATCAGTTGCTTCTGATGAAGGTTTTTAAGTTTCAAGCGATATTTCATTCAAAATTTCTTGCCTGGACTGTTTTGGTTGTGTAATAAATAAAAAATAATCAAGGTTTTGGATGAACTATTAGTTTTGGTGCGTTTTTGGTTGTCAAACAGCTTTTCATGCTCATGATGGGGGCTCAGCTGTCCTTTTCCTTCTGACCTGACCAGGGCAGCAGCAAGGGTTGGCTGGGAGCTTGTACTGCTGCACAGCTTCTCTTAGGTTCCTGAGTGAAGCAGCTCACACAGCTCAGCCTGGCTTTTGCACACCTTGTGCTTGTTAGCTGAAATGTGAAGCAGCAGCTCCATGGATGTCTGCTGCATTTCTGTAAATATGGCTCACGTATGTGCTCAGATGCCTGCTGGGTGTGACTGGCTTTGCCGGCAGTTCGCTTCGTAACCGTTTCTTGTGTGTGGCCCATTGTGGAGCGGCCGTGCTGGGAGTGGGGGTGGTTTGGGGTTTTAGCCCGGCTAGTTTCTGTCATCTAAGCAGATCTGTACTGGTGCAACTGAGCAGAAAGTGATGGCTGGTGCCAAGGAAAGCAGGAACGGGGTTTGTTGGTTTGTTTTCTAAATCAGTGCTTCAACGTGGGATAGTCACACAGCGTGCTGTGTGTCAGATGCAGCATAGCGGCACCGCAGCCGCTCCGGTCCGAGGCTGCCCGGCTCCCCCACCTCACAAGATGGCTGCCCCGGCCCGGCCCGGCCCAGCCCGGCCCGCTGCGGGGCGGCCCCGCGGAGCTCTCCATGGTGGCCGCGGGCCCTCTCCCTGCCGCAGGGCCGCGCCGCCGCCCCTCCTCCC
>WBMW01004686.1:667386-713419 GCA_013396635.1 Penelope pileata
TCTCCCCGCCAGCCCCGGGGCGGAGGAGGCGGACGAAGGCGCCCAGCAGCCGCCCCCGGAGCCCGGCAGCGCCCAGCGATGTCCGCCAAGGAGGGGAGCAGGGTGCTGCTGCTGCCGCCCCACGCCACCAGCGAGCGCGCCGTCAAGGGTGAGCAGCGGGAACATGGCTGCGGGGCCGCGGCCCGGGGCTGCGGGGGGGAACGGGCCGCGTCTTCGTGCCGCGGGGCTGCCGCGCTGGGCTGAGCCGGGGGCGGCCGGCACCGGGCCCGGGGAGAGCGCTGCCCGAGGCCCGCTCGGAGCGGGGGCTCGCGGGCCTCTCTTGCCCCCACCTCCGCGGGGGTCTCTGTCAGCGGCCCCGGAGCCGCACAGCGACCGCGGGGAGCGGCAGCGCTGCCCGTTGTGAGGGGAAAGCTCACCTCGATCTGTTTCTGTGCGGCCTTTCTGGGCGTCGGGATCTCACGGGAGGCCTCTGGCAGTCAGATGCTGCGCTCCTCAGAGGAAACAGCGTAACGTTTCCGAGCAGACACCGCTGTGCGGGGCTTGGCGAGCCGGGATCACAAACAGGGGCACTGTGTGTCCACTCCGCGTTTCCAGGAGCTCGGTCCTTTGCAGCTGGAGTGCTGTGTGTGTGTTAGATCTGAACCTCAGTCACAGGCTGTCATCGGCAGCACCTGCAGGAACGGCTGTTCTCTGCCTGCTGGGGTGGCAGGTGCCTTCCCAGAGGTCTGATGTTGTGCTGCATGGCTGTGGCAGCAGGCACACTGCTCTGGGGCACAGAGCCGGGCTGTTGGAAGCCTGAGGGCTGGAGCTGGGTGGTCGGTGGGGTCCCCTCCAGCTCACACCACTCTGCGGTCCCATGGAGCAGCCCGACTCTGGGACTGGCATCCCGCAGAGCTTGGGTCTCACCGATCTCAGAGGAGGGATCTGCTCCTGTAACTTAACGGGAGGTCCTGAGAAACGCAGAGGATGTGTTTGCCTTCAGCAGGTCTTGGTTAAGGCCTGGGGAGCCCGTGGCGTATTTGAGAAATGAGCGCATTTTCCAGTGTGCTGGAAGCCTTTACTCACAGCAAGTTGCTGCTCACTGGGGATCGCTTAACCTGTTGATTTGTGTGACCAAATTGCAAGAGTAAAAGTAGAAAATGGCAGAACTCGCCTGTTAGGAACTTGTATTAATTGGGGCTATTGATGTGGAGCTGTTGTAACATGCAGTGCTGAGGCTTGCTGAATTTGTGTACCCTTACAGCAGTCCATTGGAGCAAATGTCAGTTCTTCAAACAGTGCAGGAGAACTGTTGTGAGTGCACTGGAAAACCTGCTGATTGCCAGGGGCTTTAAATGCAGCTGGTGTAAGGCTGCCAGTGCATCCGGTTCTTACAGGTGGCAGTTCAGGCGAGCTTCACTGTAACAGGGCAGCAGCCTGGTTGTGCAGTGTTCCTCTGCCCCGGGTGTGTGGGCACAGAGCTCTTCTGAAGGTGACCAGGCTGGGTATCTTCCTCTGGCACTGCGGCAGCCAGTTCCACGTTCATGTGGCAGCGTTTGTCTTGTCTGCCTGCCTGCCTTGCCTGTCCTTCATGCTGAATCGCTGGGTTCTGGAGGAAGCCTGGGCAGCTGTGCGAAGCTGTCTGTGTTCTTACTGAGAAGGACAGATGTTCACCACCCCCAACGAGGTGCAATGCATTTTGAAATATTTTTCAGACAGCAACCCCAGGGATGCAAGATCGCAGGTTATGGCAGTGTGGAGCAGGGGGATCTGTGCCACAGAAATGCTTCTCTTGAAAGCGCGTTAAAATGTGACATCTCTGCTCGCAAATAGACGTGCTACCTCGCACATAGCAGGGAGCGTTCATTGTGCTCTTACCTATGGCATGATGAGCAGATCACAGCATGGCGATACCCTGTTGAAGCAGGTGGGCCTTCTGCCTTCGTCAGGACAAGGCTGTGTAATGGGGCTGAGCACAGAGCTCTGTTTTGAAGGGGTTGTGCAGACAGGGTGTGCCAGTGAAACTGTTCAGATGAGTTTAAGTGGTTGAATAATGTCTTATGCTTTTTGCTCCTTGAGTGCTTAAAAGTCATCACTGACATTCCTGCTTTTTTCTACATTATCAAGTCCTTTACTGATAGTTATTCATGAAGTTATTTATCAGAATATGCTTTTAGGATTCTTTTTAAGGGAATAATTTTTCACCAAAAGATGAAAATCAGTATAGAATGGAAAAACATATAAAGATATACTGATTTTTGTTTTTTTTTGATGCTGCCTGCTCTGTTCCCAAAAAGAAATATGTTTGGGGCACCCAGGCTTTCTGCCTGTCATTGCTGAGGGATTTTGTGATGTCCCAAGTCCTTGTGAACGGCCCCAGAACTCAGAGGGGAAATGCAGTCCTGCTGTATCTGTGCAGCGCAGAAGTGGTCCATGGTTGAGCTCTCATGCTCGCCATGTGCTGGGTCTTTTGGGAAAGCAGTGTGAATTTGGGACTTAATACTTGCTGATATTTGCACTGTTTTATCTGTTGCTCTTATTTCAGCTTTATTTTCTTCCATTGTATTACTGGACAAGGGGGAAAAAATAGCAAACTGCCAAAAATAAGAGGCTATGAGAAATTAAGTCCTTCGTTGTTCATAACATATGTTGGCGGAAATGGGCAGGAGATGCCCACACAAGAGAAAACCATTAGTTACTGATTATATGATAACATAATAATTGAATTATTAATTCATTTAATTAAATACAAATAATCTGCTAATTAATAAAGGTAGGATAATAATTAGGATATGGCCTCCTTTATATTTTGACCTGTATATTTATCACTTCATCAGAGGTGCATGTGTCTGGAAAAGCATCTGAAACGTTATTGGGCGTAGTGTTTGCCCAGGAAATACAGGTAGCAAACACAGCAAGGGCTTCAGGCACACAGCGTGTGTGCCCTGGCTGTGCTGGCCTGCCTGCCAAACGAGAGTTAGAAGTCGTAGATCGGTGGCTGCTTTTTGAAGGTATATTCAAAGCTCCCATTTTCTCTTTTCATTTCTTAGTTAAGTTGTGTGTGAGTAATTTGTAGTTGCGGTTGTTCCCATAAATTAATGGTTAGCTATGGAGTCAAAGTGTGGGGGTCAGTTTGCGATGGTTGCATCACGAGAAATGCCTGGTGGCAAGGCTTCTGTTGCTGCCCTTAACAGAGAGGAGAAAAGGTGTCTGTCTTTGTGATCCACTGTTTTCCGAGGTGCCCTCTTCATCTCTGAAGAGAGCTCAGTGTTTTGCTGCCTCGTGGAAGATGGCATTTTCCTCTGTTACGTTCTGTCAAAATCACAGAACCACCATGTTTTTAAACTGCCATTGATATTTATGGACTATGTCTGGTTCTTGTTATTTTGTTTTGTTTTTGTGATGAGTGACTGACTTGGCTCAGCATGCTTGACCTGTCAGCACAGGTGATTTCCATACTCCAGGTTTGTCAATGTGTTGCATCTTTTCTCCTGAAGCATCTGTTCCACTACCTGGTGGTGAAGGGCGCAGCGCTCCGGAGCTCAGGCTGCCTGCTGGTCCTGGAAGTGGCTGGGGTCAGCCCCCACAGGCCTGCCTTGGTTTGTCTGAGCCACCCAGCAGCAGCTGCGCAGCAAGGAGGTACCCGGAGCCCTGCGCTTTGTCTCTGCGGCTGTTGCTGGGCCCTGGGCTGCAGCCCGCAGTGCCCTATGGCCGAGCTAATGGAGACTTGGTGCTACGTTTGGAGATGGTGTCTGCTCTTCTGGAAGTGGGAGACTTCAGTTTGCCTTTATTTTGGATAAAAGTCATGATAGAATCTGATAGGCAAACAGTCCTTGAAGATACTGAATGACAGCTGATTGCAGCAGCGCAGCTACTCACCAAATCCCAGGGAGAAGTAGCTCATGAGTTAGCCTTGAGCAGGATCCTGAATTAAGGTACTAATAGCTACGTTGTAACAATGACATCCCCGTGGGAGAAAAAGAAGGCCTTGTAATAGTTGACTTCAAAATAGGGAGTCTGATTTAAATTAAAAACAAACAACCCCACACAAATGAAAATGCTTACAAGCAGCATGAAGACTGTTTTGAGAGTTCACTTAAGCCCTTAGAACGCCTTTATGCTGCTGGCCAGTAGTGATTGCAGAGTGGTCCAGGAAAGCAGGAGAATAAAGAAAATATTCAAAAGTCATGCTTTGGAGAAAAAATGACAGTTTTGATTTGGGAGAGAAAATGGAATGGAACTGAGTTCTGTCAAGTTAGTGTTTGATTAGTCTTGTACTTTCTTTTATAGTTTTGAGAGAGTGGTGAGAGTGAATGAACCATAACAACAACAAGAAGAGAAAGTAAGCAAACAGAAGAACCCACACCTTGGTTTGTAGCAGGGCCAGCTGGAGGCTGAGCCTTGGGATGGGAAGGCCAGAGCAGAAATCTGGCAACTACCTGCATCTGTGTTTGTGGTGTGAAAACCTAAGAACTCTTTCACGGGAATCTTTTTTCCCGAATGGGACCGAAGATTCTCACTGAAATGTATGTAAATGTTTCAGAACATATCAACAGTGTGAATTGTTTAAAAAATATCCTAGGACCAGAAGATATTTTTCTAGAGGCACTAATAGAATTCTTTGGGTTTTTTTCTTTGGGGCTTTTGGGTGCAAAATTGCTGATCTATTTTCCATAGCCTGTGGCATAACTCATCTTCTGAGGCTGAGAAACCGAGTGCAGCAGCGTTTTTACAAAGCTCCAGATTGAACTGAAGAGCTGTAGATCAGGGAGTTTAATTTAAGCAGACTCAAAGCACTTGTGAAAGAGGAGACTGACTCTGTCCCTGGAGGAATATGGTATTAAAGAGGAATTGGTCCGGTTCTCGTAGAAGGAAATCCAGAGAAATTTTTAGAATTGTTTTGGAGGAGCCAGTAATCTGGTTGATGCCGGCAAAACCATTGATCAGGTTCCCTCGTCACAGTTTTTAAATAAAAGAGGAAAGGTCCTCAAAATGAGTTAGGACAGAAAAGATGTTAAGAGGTAATGAACTTCCATGCTTGGAGGAGATTAACATCTGTCTTCAGTGCTCTTTAAATATTCTGCTAAATTATTTAGAAAACAGAGCAAATAGCAAAATAACAACGCTTAGCTGGGATAATAAACTTCCAGAGGTGTTTCAGAAGGTGTTTGTTAGAGGGAGTGACCCGGAACACTGTTCTGATAAAGGCCAAGTGACAGAGAGTGCAGGGGAAGGAACAGCCCTGGCTTTGGTGGGTGGTGAACTCTGGGAATAGACATTAGGGTCTCTGTGGATGGTGTGCTGAAAATGTTACCTTGGTGGCAGTTGAACAGGCTGATGGGAATGTAGGGAGCATTAGAAGATCAGTTTAGGAGAAAGAGAAAGGAGAAAGCACCATTGTCTGCTGCACACGTCTTGTGTTAGATGTGCATTTTGAACAGCAGCGGGGAACTTTTGGTCCCCTGTCCTGGTTTTCTTTGTTATCTAGAGATATGTTTAGCAGCACAGAGTGTGTTTTGTGTGAGGTAGAACTGAAAATTGTAAGTCTGAGACTGGGAGAAGGAATAGGTGAGTAAGTGGTGTTGCTGGGTACTGCTTACTTTGGGAATGGTAGCTAATGGAAAAGCTTAATAGGAAACAGTTGCAATTTTTGTTTCCCAGTGAAAAGGAGAAAAGTAGTACTGAACAACATTTTCCTGAATTGAATATAAAGAAAAGACGAAATACTTTTTCAGATAATGTGTCATTAAAATTCTGGAATTCCTAGCAATTAGATGCAGCAAAGGCAGAAAGTATCTATTGAGAGTCTGAGTAAGATACTGAGAAATAGTTGTATCAGTGATCATAAATACAATGATGTGGATGAAATGTACTTCTCTAGAGGGAAATCCTTAAACCACTGTTTGGAAAATAAAGCATGGTGAGGGAAAGTCCTGTGAATCCATTGATGCCAGAAGCACACTTTAGCAGTAAGTAATCTTTTGGCATCACGCAGTGTGGTTGTTTGCAAGGATGGTCCTGCCATTAATGATTTTCACACTAATAATATTTTTTTTCTGAGAGAAATTTTCAAAAGTATTAACCAAATGAATAGAAAAATTACACAGTATAAAAGGTGAATGCAATGTGACATCGGGCATATCATTGGTTTCATGTGAGATTTGTAATTTTACAGAACTTTTAAGGCTGCAAGTGCATGCTAAGTAGAGATAAATTAAGTGCCTGCGGTGCCTTTGCAAAGTTCCAAGGCTTACAAGATCATTTCTCTTTGCTTTAAGGATGCTTGACACCGTAGCGAGAGACATGCCTTTAAAGGAACTTGAATAAAGGGAAAATTTTTGTGGCATTTAAGAATAATGCTGTAATTCATGGGGACTCCGCTGAATATGTGCTTTATTGTTTGGGATGAGTAGGATAACTTGTATCTTTTGACAAGGATTGATTCTAGCTTGCTGATTGGAGTAGATAGTGTCTATGTATTTGTGCTTAACTAATACAGTCAAGGTTGCAGGTCCATAGACCATCTGTGATGTCTTCATACTATTTCTTTTGAAATCTGTCCTGCCACGTGTAAAAGGATAATTGGATATGTTCTGTCCTCGTAGCAGTCATGGGTGCTGCACTTCTTTTTTCTTTATAAGTGTTGACCTAGAGAGGTGAAAACTCAGGTACAGACCAGGAGATGAGCTAGGAATTAGGCTTTGTGGTTTTCCTGAGTGCCAGTTTATAGTTAGTAATGCATTTATAAAACCCAAACCCCTAAAGGCCACAAAGCACAACCAAACAGCAGAAGCAGACCATAATGCTGGCCTTCCTTCACAGAGCACCATAGCCGTATTCACACGAGCCAGCAGTGTGTGCTTGCAGCCTGGAAGGCCAACGGCATCCTGGGCTGCATCAAAAGCAGAGGCTGCATCCCCCTCTGCTCTGCCCTCGTGAGGCCCTGTGTGGGGTGCTGCCTCCAGCCCTGGGGCCCTCAGCGCAGGGAAGACGTGGAGCTGTTGGAGCGGGCCCAGAGGAGGACCACAAAGATGATCAGAGGGCTGAGCACCTCTGCTGAGAGTGAAGGCTGAGGGAGCTGGGCTTGTTCAGCCTGGAGAAGGCCTCGTTGCCACCTCTGAGTATTTAAAGGGAGCTTATAAACAAGATGGAGGTGACTTTTACACGATCTGATAGAAATAGGATGAGGGGAACAGAGGGGACTAAAAGAGAGGAGGTTGAGGGTAGATGTGAGGAAGAAATCCTTTACTCAAAGGGTGGTGAAGCACGTGAACAGGCTGCCCAGAGAGCTGTGGGTGCCCCATCCCTGGAGGCCACCTCCAGGGTGGGTCCCTGGGCAGCCTGAGCTGGTGGGTGGTAGCCCTGCCCACAACAGGAGTTGGAACGGGACGGCCCTGGAGGTCTCATCCAACCCAGCTATGGTTCTGTGACATGATAGCAGTTCGTGGAGACACGCTGCATGTTTCACATACACCTGCCACCAAAGCATCAGATTCTTTCCTTGTGTTAAATTGGGAGATGTGACACAAACACAATGTCTGTGTTTAGTAACCTTGGTGATGTGAACCGAGGTTTTATCTGTGAAACCAAAACCACTCTTAAGACAGAAGATGAAAACTGGGGTGTTGGGTTTGCTTTTACAGCCAAAGCCGCGCATATAGAACATGTCACGGGGTCCTGATTATGGAGGAAAAAGGGCTGATTTTCTTTCAGTGACAGAGAAAAAAGAATTCTTCATGTTTTAAGGTCTTAGGAGCAGTTCCCAAGCAGTTTTTGCTTGTGGAAGCAGGGTACCTTGTATGGTTGATCCCTGATTAATTTTCCTACTGCTTCTCTAGGGGCTTTCATCTCATCTTGTTTCATGAACCTTTTCCAACAGGGCGTCTCTGATACAAGCCAGAGTTAACCACAGTTAGTAAAATGGGCACGTATACCAGTGTGGTTTAAATGTACAGTATCTACATGTTAGATTGTATTAGCAGCTACTGTTGTGCTCAGTTACTAGGCAATGTGAGATCTGCTTTGGGTCTGGAAGTAGCATGTTTGTGTTCGTTGCCATACTGTGCCTCTCAGCAGGGCTGGGTGAAGTGCCATGCTAATGGAGTTTTTCTGCTTTTGAACCTCTTCAATGTACTGTAAATTTATCCATTCAGATTGATGATGTCTTTTGGATCTCTATAGCGTGCTTTTTTTGTAAGGTATAAATGTACCCAGAGGTTTGTAGAAGTGCCTATAGAATTATGTTTAGAGGTGGGTTGGGTTTTTCTTTTTTTCCTTCTGATATCTGTTTGAAGTAGCACTGCAGTATAAAGATCGATTTTTTCCTCTTTGCAAATGCACACAAGTAGTAATAGAAAACATCACCACCTTTTTGCTAAGAAAAACCAAGTTACCCACTTTTCTTCCTCAGCTTTAGTGTTTAAAGTTTTGAATCAATATACATAAAATTGTATCATCCATACATATTTTAAAAGTGAAATTGATTACGTTTTACTAGTAAGCAAGTTTGTTTTAGAAAATCCTGTGTGGTGTTGTAAATCATGGTGTGTCATCCTTGTCAGTAAGATCTCTGCTTCTACTAATAGGATGTAGTCTGTTGTTTTGTACTGCAGGGTGCACTGCTTTAGTGATTCCTCTCAAAATGCTTATCTGTTGCTTAGCTTTGCAGGGAGTGGAAGAAGGGAATCCTTTAATGACCATCACCATGTTATTTCCTTAGGGTAATTATTCTTAATTACCATTCCCTTACAGTCCCAAGAGCACAGGTTCTGCACAACGACTTTGAAACATGGGTTGTATTTCTGTCTCTGAACACATCATGCTGCAATTCTTTTTCCTTAGGCTATAACATTCTATTACTACTTCATCAAAGGTTTAATTAAACCCATTAGTTTGCAGAAATTGTCTGCACGCTTCAAAAATGGTCATCCTTAACCTATTAAAATGTTATTTGTAATATTTTTTTCAAAGATATAAGGTCTAATATGGTGTTAACTATTGTTGACACAAAANCAGCAGTGTGCGCTTGCAGCCTGGAAGGCCAACGGCATCCTGGGCTGCATCAAAAGCAGAGGCTGCATCCCCCTCTGCTCTGCCCTCGTGAGGCCCTGTGTGGGGTGCTGCCTCCAGCCCTGGGGCCCTCAGCGCAGGGAAGACGTGGAGCTGTTGGAGCGGGCCCAGAGGAGGACCACAAAGATGATCAGAGGGCTGAGCACCTCTGCTGAGAGTGAAGGCTGAGGGAGCTGGGCTTGTTCAGCCTGGAGAAGGCCTCGTTGCCACCTCTGAGTATTTAAAGGGAGCTTATAAACAAGATGGAGGTGACTTTTACACGATCTGATAGAAATAGGATGAGGGGAACAGAGGGGACTAAAAGAGAGGAGGTTGAGGGTAGATGTGAGGAAGAAATCCTTTACTCAAAGGGTGGTGAAGCACGTGAACAGGCTGCCCAGAGAGCTGTGGGTGCCCCATCCCTGGAGGCCACCTCCAGGGTGGGTCCCTGGGCAGCCTGAGCTGGTGGGTGGTAGCCCTGCCCACAACAGGAGTTGGAACGGGACGGCCCTGGAGGTCTCATCCAACCCAGCTATGGTTCTGTGACATGATAGCAGTTCGTGGAGACACGCTGCATGTTTCACATACACCTGCCACCAAAGCATCAGATTCTTTCCTTGTGTTAAATTGGGAGATGTGACACAAACACAATGTCTGTGTTTAGTAACCTTGGTGATGTGAACCGAGGTTTTATCTGTGAAACCAAAACCACTCTTAAGACAGAAGATGAAAACTGGGGTGTTGGGTTTGCTTTTACAGCCAAAGCCGCGCATATAGAACATGTCACGGGGTCCTGATTATGGAGGAAAAAGGGCTGATTTTCTTTCAGTGACAGAGAAAAAAGAATTCTTCATGTTTTAAGGTCTTAGGAGCAGTTCCCAAGCAGTTTTTGCTTGTGGAAGCAGGGTACCTTGTATGGTTGATCCCTGATTAATTTTCCTACTGCTTCTCTAGGGGCTTTCATCTCATCTTGTTTCATGAACCTTTTCCAACAGGGCGTCTCTGATACAAGCCAGAGTTAACCACAGTTAGTAAAATGGGCACGTATACCAGTGTGGTTTAAATGTACAGTATCTACATGTTAGATTGTATTAGCAGCTACTGTTGTGCTCAGTTACTAGGCAATGTGAGATCTGCTTTGGGTCTGGAAGTAGCATGTTTGTGTTCGTTGCCATACTGTGCCTCTCAGCAGGGCTGGGTGAAGTGCCATGCTAATGGAGTTTTTCTGCTTTTGAACCTCTTCAATGTACTGTAAATTTATCCATTCAGATTGATGATGTCTTTTGGATCTCTATAGCGTGCTTTTTTTGTAAGGTATAAATGTACCCAGAGGTTTGTAGAAGTGCCTATAGAATTATGTTTAGAGGTGGGTTGGGTTTTTCTTTTTTTCCTTCTGATATCTGTTTGAAGTAGCACTGCAGTATAAAGATCGATTTTTTCCTCTTTGCAAATGCACACAAGTAGTAATAGAAAACATCACCACCTTTTTGCTAAGAAAAACCAAGTTACCCACTTTTCTTCCTCAGCTTTAGTGTTTAAAGTTTTGAATCAATATACATAAAATTGTATCATCCATACATATTTTAAAAGTGAAATTGATTACGTTTTACTAGTAAGCAAGTTTGTTTTAGAAAATCCTGTGTGGTGTTGTAAATCATGGTGTGTCATCCTTGTCAGTAAGATCTCTGCTTCTACTAATAGGATGTAGTCTGTTGTTTTGTACTGCAGGGTGCACTGCTTTAGTGATTCCTCTCAAAATGCTTATCTGTTGCTTAGCTTTGCAGGGAGTGGAAGAAGGGAATCCTTTAATGACCATCACCATGTTATTTCCTTAGGGTAATTATTCTTAATTACCATTCCCTTACAGTCCCAAGAGCACAGGTTCTGCACAACGACTTTGAAACATGGGTTGTATTTCTGTCTCTGAACACATCATGCTGCAATTCTTTTTCCTTAGGCTATAACATTCTATTACTACTTCATCAAAGGTTTAATTAAACCCATTAGTTTGCAGAAATTGTCTGCACGCTTCAAAAATGGTCATCCTTAACCTATTAAAATGTTATTTGTAATATTTTTTTCAAAGATATAAGGTCTAATATGGTGTTAACTATTGTTGACACAAAAAGTATGAATTGGAAAGAGAATGCTTGTAGTAAGTGTTGCTGTTCTAGTCCAGTTGGGTGATGCAGATTAAATCTTTAGCCGTATTTTGTTCTTCCTTCTTTGAAGACTATTCTAAAACATATCCTTCTTGAGCAAGATGTATTGTGGAAAAAAAGATTTTGTTAAACTCCGAGAAACTAACTTGAAGACTGACTTTTCCTGAGGCAAATACAGCCTTACTGATGCTTTAGTACTTCTGACAATAGCACTCATGATTGTGGGACATTGAAGATAAACCCTGGATATGCAGTTTTCCATTTGAAGTATAATTTCTATAAATATATTAATTGAAATAACGTGACACAATCTTTCCCAGACACTGATAGAAACATCTGCTTTTATAGCCTCACAGACAATGCAGCTTTCTAGACTCAGATCAGTAGCTGGTTGAAATAGAATTATTTTTTGGTGAGAATCTGATCTGAAGAACATTACCTGGAGTTTTGTTAAGAGAAGAACATTCCACCTGCCTCTTGGTTAGGACCCTTGAAGTATTTCCAAACTGTCCCAAGGAAGGAGTCAGCACCATCTCTGAATGGTGAGGCCGCTGGCAGTCCCGGTACATCGGTAACGATTTGGGCCTGGGGCAATGGAGATCAGCTTGGCACCTCAGTGGACAATTCTCTGCCGTACCCTGCATACCCTGAGTCTACACAAAAATCTCCAAAAATACAGAAGGATTGTCTTTTAAGTAGGTCGTTATCCAGGAGTAATTCTAGAATAATGAAGCACAATTTCTACAGAGCTGTCTTGGAGTTGATTGACATTGGTTCTGTGAAGGCACGATCTCTATTGCTTTTGCAGCAGGAGAGCAGGGGAAGTCTGCCTTGTGAATTGTCTGATAGCTCGTGAAAAGATGAGCACGGCTTTACATTACTGAAGGCGCTGTGGTCCCATCTCCTCAGAGGAACTGCCTGCCTTTGTAAGCTTGCATGAACTTGACACCTGCAAACAGACGTGACGTCCCTGTTTAGTAACTGTCTTTCTCACCTAGCAGCCCGCTGTGTGTGCGCTCCTTGCTGTGTGCTCACAGTGTGTGTGTCTGGGTACGTGCGCCAGCTATGCTTGACATGGACCTAGATTCAGCATAGGTGCTTCATCGGGCTCAGCGTCTGTGTCTTGTGGCCTTTGTCAAGGTCATCTCTCCTGCCTTTTGCTCCCCAGTTTATCCATCTGAACCTTCTGAAGTAGCTCTTAGTAATTCTAGATGGTGCAATACAGCAATTGGCTCATGTTAGTACCACCACACTTACGCCAAAATCCACTCATCAAAACCATATCTGGCAAAATATTTCAAGAAAAGAAACAGACGCACTTAGATAATTATTCAGTAATCTGCAGTTTATGTTTTGTGGAGCGGGTGTTCCTTGTGGCACAAATAGTGTGTAAAAAAATAAAATGAAATGGGAGACATTTGTCTAAGGATAAATTATATACAGATTAGTATGAATTTCCAAATAAAGCAAAAATAACACTGAGAGAATATGAAGGTTGGAAAGTGAAGCTCAAAAAACAGTGAATACTAGAACTCAGTTTGTATGGCTGTGACTGAATGCTTCTGGAAGTGAGTTAAATTTGTCTTGGTGGAATGATGGATTTCTCTTTTCAAAGACAGATTTATGTTTGTAAACGGTTGTTGTACATGGAACAGAAGTGGTTGTCTTTTGATTTCTTAAATACAATAAGCTTGTTAGCATTTGGGCTACATGGAATTATAACACTCCAAGTGAAACCTGACTACTGGAGGAGGCTGGAAGGCAAGGCATGCCAGTTACCTAGTAAAACGTTTTATGTCCCAAACCAAAATACCAAACTCGTTCTACGCTGTGTAATGTCAAAGCAAGTTTTTCAGCTTCTTTCTACTTAGAAACCTTTATAAGAGGAAAAAGACAGGCAACTCTGCAATTTATTTTCTAAAATAATTTAATTTCAGTGAGAATATGCATGTGATCCCTGCATCAGTTGTTTTATGGATGGGTTTTTATTATTGCACAAAATAGGAGGGTGGCAATATGTTGCTAGTAATCCAGAAGTCAACCTAAGACAGTGAATGCTTCAGTATCTAAGCATTGATTTTGAAATGTAAGAGTTTAACTTTGGAGATTAAGGAAAGAAATTACAAGTCATCAGACTGCAAATGTAATCATGCTGTTGGTTCTTCATTAAGTAGATACGTTTCTCTCCATTTTTTTAAGTCATATTTGAAATAATATTTGAATGGAGGAAAATTGAACAGCATTGCTCCTTTTGTTTCTTTCTTTGAATGCATATATGCATATATTATATATATACACTTTTTTTGATTAGTTTCATTGCCTGTAATCCTGCATGAGCAGGATGACATTTGAGTGCACTCCTTAGTGGGAATTTGGATATACCCTCCTCTCTCACGTTTCCCATGCGCTGTCTTGACAACTGCTGAGCCTGGTTTGGTTCCCAAACTTGGACCTCTCGTGTGCTCCGCTTCTTTGAGGTATGGATCCCATATGGTCGCTTTTGATCCATGGGCCAGGATCCAAATACTTCTGATGCTTCCAGTCATTTCTGAAGTTGTGTCCATCCTGCTGCCTTTCTGCCATACGAGGGGGCTGAGAGGGAGTTGTTTCACCTTCTCCATTAATGCTGCCGTAGACCTTTGTCACAGACTCCTTTCAGTTTTCATGATTTTAGGCTGAAGAATTCTAGCTTACCTTAGTTAATCCTGTAGCAGAAACCATTCCAACTTTGATTTTTGTTGTTCTTTGAAATTTTTTTATTTAACTATTCTTTCCCCTTTATAAGATGAACGAACCAGAATTGCTTACTGGGCTTACTGGTGGCATAATTGTGTCTTCTTTTGTTTTCTATTCCTTTGCTAATAACTCTTAACTGGATGTTTTCCTAGAACAGTAGGAAAGACCTTGCATCTGAATAGTAATAGTAAGTTTATAACCTGTGATTTTTATATGTAAAGTTAGAATTTATTTCCTTCATTAATTCATATTGATTAATATTTAATGTTGTTTTCTCTCGCTGAGCCATTTGGTAGCATGAATTTCTTCGGTAGCTCATCATAACCTGCCTAGTTCTTCATTGTCCAGAATGCCTGTAGTCACTTGAAAACTACACCCCTCTGAGTGACCTTCTTTGCAGTGTAATTTATGAATATGTTATATAGCACAGATCCTAGTGGGGCTAATCTGGTCACCTTCCTTTCCACATGCTGACTGTCACCTCCCTTTTCTCACAATCCTTTAAATGGTGTTGTATCCCTTTTTTTACTGGCTTTGTTTTTTGTTTGTTTATAAAGATCTTTGGACTTACTTTAAAATGCCTTTTGCAAGTCTGAGTGGATATTAAATGGACCTCCAGCATGTCCGTTACTTTGAGTCCTTCAGAGAACGCCGGTATATTTGAGTAATGTTATGTCCCTTTGCAAAGGCACTTTTGACTCTTCCAAATGTTGTATGTACTGCTGTGCCTTCCAGTCATTTTATAGTTTCTATGTGCATTCATAGGTGTTAATTCTTTTAATAGATACACAGAAAGCAATATTCTATCCTGTTTTTAATGATGCCATTGAATTTGTTGATTGGAAGACAAATTTGCTGCTTCGGATAACAGCTGTTCCATGATGGATCCTGTTCTGTCCCTTCTTGTTGGAGTATGTATTTAGAATAGCATTGTTGCAATTAGTGTTTCTTCTTTCAAATTTTAGCTGTCCCTTTTCCACCAACGCATCGTTTGACATCCGAAGAAGTGTTTGACACAGATGGAAAACCCAGGGTTGACATTTTGAAGAACCACTTGATAAAGGAAGGTCGAGTGGATGAAGAAATTGCACTTAGAATCATCAATGAGGGTGCTGCAATATTACGAAGGGAAAAAACTATGATAGAAGTTGAAGCTCCAATTACAGGTAATATATCTAGATTATTTCACTCATAATTAAATTTGAAAGAGATTCAGATTTTTCGCTAGTAAACTTTCTCTTAAAAATCACTAGAATAAAATTTCTGTATAATGTTTTTGAATAATCTCTTGCAGTTGGATTTACTTAGCAATACTCAAAAGGTCTGAAAAAATGCACTGCTCGTTACTGTGCAAAATTGAGGCATTAAACCTGTTGGGAGAAAAAAAACAAAATACACTGTAATCAATATGATATTGACACAAGAGAAGATAGTTAAATACTGGTGAATTATGGATTTCTAATTCCATGTGAAGATACAAGCTCTGAGCAACCTGATCTAGCGGTAGATGTCCCTGTACATTGCAGGGGAGTTGGACTAGGTGACCTTTAAAGGGCCCTTCCAACTCCAAGGGTTCTCTGATTCTAAGTGGGCATGAAGACATTTGCATGGAACAGATAAGTGACCTCAGAATTATTCTGAAACCTAAACGTGAGGAGAAGCTAATTGCTGTTGTTTAAAGCAAATACTGTGACCTAGATTTCTGAGTGAAAGATATACTTTATAGTTCCTCTGTAGGTGAGACTGATGATTGCATGCAAAACTGTTCTTATGAGAGTAGTAGTACTGGAAAGAGTAAGAGTGTTCTGGCATCTTTAATGCAGCAGGACCAGTTCCACTGTGATACAGAACTGACTTGCAGTGTTTTTGGGGGTATATTCCTACTTGGACTAGTTCTGTTTGGATTTGACCTGGAGAAAGGTGGAATTAGTGTCCTTAATGTATTTTATTTATAAACAATCCAGATGAATAGAAAATATTTTATATTGTGTATCTATAATTTAAAATAATGAATGTAGATTTTATTTTTTGTTCAAATCAGATTATCTTTAATTTAAATGCTTTCTTCTAAATGCACCTTTGTAAAAAATAAGAATTTTCAAAAGATTATTTCAGGACATCAGCTTGCTTTAATTCAACGTCAGGTAAATGGTAACATTTAAATAGTATGTCATTATTATTGACATTTTAAAAAAAATTAAACTATTCAAATGGTGGAAGTTTTGATGTTCCAGATCAAGCTCAAAACTAGTTGTCCATATGATTAAAATTTATGTATTTCAGTTAATTTGGGTTATCCTTAGTTACTAGTGTATTGGAAGCTGAAAAAGAAGGAAGGTTCTTGCAGTGTTTAAGTGGAAATCCTAAGAGAAGTGACATACAAGAAGACATGTTTTATTTGGTCTGATGTTTTGTAGATCTTTGTGACAACTGGTCTACTCCAAGAGAGTAACAGCTTTTCAAGTCTGCCATACCTGATATTTCTTTCCAAAATTTGGAGGGCTTTTTTTTCCCCAAAAAATTTGCTTATGCAAACTAAGAAGTCAAAAGAGACTATTGGTCAGCTGTGCGGTGACATTTTGTATAAGTGGAAGGGTAGGCTCTGAAGTGTCTTAACTGTTATCAGCAATACCTTCCAGCAGAAACAAGAAGGCAGTTCCTTACTTCCGTTGCACTGGAAATTCCTATGGGAATGAGGAGTCAGGAGCAGCTGTCTCTTCAATATGATTTTTTTTTTTTCTAATTGTGAGATGCCCTGGCTTTGTTGCGTGCTCTTCAAAGTCTTTCCATCTGCTGTCTCAGGCACTTCTGCCCTAGGTCCCTGACCATTGATCTTGTCCCGTTCAATGTTGTAAAAATACAAGAACAATCCACTGTTGAAATAGTAAACATGGTAATTTGGAGGAGAGAAATACCTGAGCAAAGAGAGGATAGAATGACATTGAAAGGTGTGGTAGTCAGACTCAGAAACAAAGATGTACTCTCCCTGCATTTTTCAGTCCCAAGTGAACACAGCAAATTGTTGCAAAGCGATGCCATGATACTTTTTCAAATATATATACTAAGGCAAATTTGTGAAGATATATACGGGGCTGGGAAAGACAGTAAAGAGCTGCTGACAGCTTTCAAGACCTTGATGCTCAGTGTATTAACTGCTTCTGAAAAATATTCCACAGTCTGCCAGATGCAAATCTCATTGTTATCAGTGTTGTCACATGTAGTGAGAACGTTATCTTAATGACAAGGTGAAACTTCAAAAACTTTTGTTATTCCTGTTTTATGCATGTCTTTTCTCTTTATTAGAAGCACTTTCTGGCTGTTTAATTAACTATAACTTAGTAACTTCTTGGTTAGATTTTTTTTAAATTAATTTGAACAAAATTTTTGCTTGCAGTGTGTGGTGATATTCATGGCCAGTTCTTTGATCTAATGAAGCTGTTTGAAGTGGGAGGATCACCTGCTAACACAAGATACCTCTTCCTCGGTGACTATGTAGACAGAGGTTATTTTAGTATAGAGGTAACTGAATATATTAATCTGTTTTGTCCTAAATTTTTCTATGAGCACACTTTCACGGAGATTTTCAAATGAAATTTTAGGTCTGCTTTAACATGTGAATATGTTCTTCCTTGCTGTGCTTTCTCCTATTACAAAGACCTGCATACAGGAAGATATTGACCAGGAATTTGGACTCTCCTGTTGGGATCATCGCACTCACTCATTTTTCCTCCTCTTTCTTCAGTTAGGTTTTAAGAAAGTTGAATTCTATAGCATTATTATGTATAATGTTGCTTCTTTGGAAATATGCATTAAGGTGTACTTGTAAATTTTTGGGGAACAGGTGAGTCATGACTGCGAGGTCCTTCTCTCAATATCTGTGCAAAGTAGACTCCCTTTACTTACGTAATGTTATTTAATAATTATTAATATTTTTCTTTACTAAAATTCTGAGGGCGATTACAGATATTCCCTAAGGATGACCTGTGTATCTGCTATTAAGTTTTCAGGTATTTTGAATTCAAATTATTTTTTAATTTTCAGCATGTTTATTAAATGTGTTACAAGCCAGGGATATTCACACGTTCATATCAATCAGTTTCAGAACTAGGACTTCTAAGTTCCCGAGCCAGCTTGGGAAGTACCTCAGCTGGGGATCTCTATCTAGATGCCAAATCTGATAGAGAGACATGCCATTTGAAAGAGCGTTTTGCAAGACATGGTGTATGAGGCTTTGTATTAAAATTATGTTGTTCTAATAGTGTGTGTGTGCATGTATATATACTGTGAAGGGCATGGACAATGTATTTTGGGGTTTTTAGGAATAGATGAACGGGAGATATAGCAAGAATATTTGCCTCAGAAAGTCATTTATAAGGAAATATTCCAACAGACATGCGCTGTGTATTCATTTGATCTTCATGGCCTCTTCGTGGTGATTACAAGTTAGGTAAATTGTTCTTTTCAAGGACATTTACGTAGCAACAACGAACCGTAGCAACAGCACAACTTTTCAGCCATTAAACTTAAGAAAAGCTTGTGAACAATGGGTGTGTTTGGATATTTTGATAAGAACAAGCTCATTTTTTTTTCCTTGACAAGATTATAATTTAATTTTTAATGTGATATTTGAGATACTAAGTATAGTTGTGGAATATGTGAAGATATGCTAAATATACTCCTGAAAACCACTTCAAGGTTTTTAAAATGCTTTTCTTCGTTGGGATAATCTGCTTTTTTGCTCAAAGTGGCTATTGGAACATCAGTAAAGTACCTGGCAGATTATCTGAGTGAAGCTGAAATGCTGTAAGTACATGGAGGTGGGCCTGTGCTTTGCAGTCCTGTTGAGAAAGAAAAAAATAGTATGTTAAAATAATAAATTCAACTCCTTGCTTCCAACTTTTTACTTTAAAAAGAAATAAATATAAAAAGCTAGATAACTTTTTGCTTGCTAATCATTAATTTTTAGGAAGTGTCTCTTAACCTCCACGTTGAGTCCATGAGTGTTCATATGCGGTCACTTCGAAGTCTCTTGTAGTGATTGGAAACGTAACATAATTTTGATAAAATATTTGTCTTTTCCCAAAACAGTGCGGGTGAAATCTTCTTAAAATGCACAAAGTGAAATTTGATTTTTCTCTAATAAATTCTTTAATCAATCTATCCTAAAACATTTTTAATTGCATTGGTACTTCAGTAGTAAACAATTTTCAATTAAACTAATGCCATCACTTCTAGTGGAAAAGTTCACTACTTGCTGCCATGTTTGTATAAGGCAAACTACTGGGATCAAGGCAGAATTCTTCCCATAAGTGTATGCAAGTTCTTCTTTTCTATACTGAAAGCAATAGGACATAGAAAACTCTGTCACTAGTCTGTATGTAGTAATAAAAAATAAATATGCAGGTACAGGAACAGTACTAAAAATGTTCTTTTTGAACTTGAGATACCATGCTTGAAATTTCAGCAATTTAATTAAGTATAGTACTTGTTTATTAAAAGGAAGGCACTACTTTTATGCTTCTCTGTTGCAAGTCTTCAAGATTGCCAACATCTATAAATTTTTCATACGAACTGAATTAACTAAAACATTTCACAATTGCAGAATTTGCCAGATGAATTCACATATTCATCTGATGATAAATAGTTGTCTCACAAACTGATTATACTCTCTGCTGGGGAACACTTTTAAAGAGTCTGGGGAGTTTGCAATACTTCAAGATGTTTTGCAGTTACAAAAACATAGAAAAATGATTAATTTGTATATTTTTACTAAGATAAAAAATCAATAATTAGTTGAGCTAAACTTCGCAATAGAAATCCTTGATGTTTTTCTCCATATGTGTTTCCTTTGTTTTCTTTCTTCCTTCATGTACTTACTGTGCTATGCAAAATAACTTTGAAGGATGATAGCTTCAGGGTTCTTGTATTGGTTTGGGAGAAAAAAAGTAATAACTTGCAGATGACTTCAAGGTGGTCCTGAACTACTGGGATTTTAATTTGTCTGTGTTCAGTTAAAAATACAAAAATCAGATTTGAAGATTAAGAAATACATTTTGGGAATTCAGGAATGCTGGATGGTAACAGACTCTAAGCTTCAAAAACTGCGCATGTTCTGCAGCTCTATTCCCAACTGTCTTTGCTACTGATGTTGCAATGATAATGCTATATGGAAGTTTACTCTACTACTTTGAATTTACTGCTTGAACACTGAATAAACAAGCAGCTTTCCTAGTTTGGGGAGGAAGTAAGATCAATTCTGTCAATTCTTAGTTTAAAAACTCCCTTAAACGGTATAGCTGTCTTTAAATCAAACAGATTTTTGTATGTTTTTTCTTTTATTATTTCTACTAACAAATATCTACTTTCCTTCTTATGAAATTAAATTTTATGTGCACAGACATGCGTTGTCTAGATGAAAGTGTTGTGCAGTATAATTCTGTTTAATTTGTCTTATTATCAACTGTTCAGTTAATACAGATACTACTTTAGCATTCTGTGCAGCTGTCCACAGGAAAAGTAATAAACAATTTGCATAACTCAGGTCCAGAACCCGTGCATTGACTGAGGAGTTGTGCTGTGTTTTTATAATGGTACATTGAGCTATACTTACATTTGAAGCTGTTAACATTCTTACTCAAAAGTGTCTCAGTAATAACAGCTTTTAAAGTGTAATTTACTGAATATCTTTGTTTTCCAACAGTGTGTGCTGTATTTATGGGTCCTGAAAATTCTCTATCCAACCACGTTATTTCTTTTGAGAGGCAACCATGAATGCAGACACCTAACAGAGTATTTTACCTTTAAGCAAGAATGTAAGTACTGTCTAAGAACATAAGATTAGCTTACTTCAAGCCTAACAATTTCTGGTTCCTCATTTGGCTTGAGAGATATTTGTTAGTTTAATGAAGTTCTTGCAAACGTTTGAAGGCCCAACTGACTTTTGTAGAATTGATTGCAGTTAAGTGTGGCAGCAGAGTGCAAGTATGTGGAAGACTGGTGTTTGTAAAGATATATTATAGAATAAATTTTGATACATCAATCCTGTTTTTAAAATTCTGGAGAGAAGAAGGTTATTATGGTGTCTTGGCTGTAATCATGAGTGCGAAGTTGCTGTTCAGAATTTTGAAGCTAGCAAGAAAATACCCTGCTGCTGAGTAATTTTTCCATTTGGGAATTGATTTTAACTGTACTACTAAGATAACTCTTGATGATGTAAGCTGCTCCTGCTTTTGGAAGTCTGTCTAAGTGTTGATCCACTGATAAATGGAACATTTGCTCTGGCAAAACCCTCTTCAGTGAAGTTGGAAGTGATGTGATAAGATGTATAGTCAGTTCTTAGCATTTCAATGTAGTTGAGAAGTAACAAACTTCTCAATAGTGTATTATGTTAAAGTATGCTATACAATTGTGTAACACAAAATATGTAGGTTGCTCAGAAAGTGAAGCCTCCTATTTATTTCCATGAAAACTATAAAAGCTACAAAGAGCACAGTAAGACTATTTGATAGAGCAAATTCTTAGCTACAAAACACTATTTTTCATCGCAGTCACCACCATTAAATTGGCATTTTTGACAGTGATGAACAAGAGCCTGCATGCCGCACTCCTTAGAATCTGCACCAGTAGAGGTGACCCACGGTTTCACAGCTGCTACAGTGGCATCCTTGTTAGGAAAATGTTGCCCGTGCAGTCCGACTTTCACTGTGCTTAAATCCACGATTTGGTCTCCTTCAACATTCAGCAAGTGTCAATGAATGTCAGTGGGTGACATTTTTTCCACGTGGAGGAATTCAGTTCCACACCTTTGCTTCATCCACACTTCCGTGTCAGGTGCCATTTGGTAAGCCTGCCCTCTGCTGCCATCTGTCACACGGCAACAAAATGGAATGGAATAGTGGTGGGAAAGGTTCAGCCTTTACTGTCATACCACCAACATCTGCCTCTGACGTCGTAAGCCAACATGGCAAAAATAGGAGACATTACTTTAAAAGCTGCCCTCATAGTTCTGTGATTTTGTGTTTGTTTTTTTTAAACAAGAATAGTTTCTCCACATTTGCAATAACAAAGTGAAAAAAGTTTTTAGTTCTAGAAGAGTATGTCTTAGAAATGTGCTTGCTATTGTAGTGTTTGTAAACATTCATTTAAACTCAACAAAAAATA
Organism: Penelope pileata; assembly: GCA_013396635.1. Lineage (NCBI taxonomy): Eukaryota > Metazoa > Chordata > Aves > Galliformes > Cracidae > Penelope > Penelope pileata. The sequence goes on from WBMW01004686.1 coordinate 689,472, forward strand.
TTTGTTTTCGTATTTTTTTTTAAGTACTTATGAGATTGGCTCTTATATTAATGATCCACTAGGTTACATTTTCCATGGAACACAGAGTTCTTAATATTTTATATTTTCTTTCTTGCAGGTAAAATAAAGTACTCAGAAAGAGTCTATGATGCTTGCATGGAAGCTTTTGATTGCCTCCCTCTTGCTGCTCTCCTCAATCAACAGTTTCTTTGTGTTCATGGTGGACTTTCACCAGAAATTAATACACTAGATGACATTAGGAGAGTGAGTATTTTGTGTATTTGAAAATAAGTGGGGAAGTACAGGTATGACGATATACAAATTCACATTTGTGAAATTGTCAGTTTATTTTCTGTTGTTGTCTATTTTGGAAGTGTAAATCAGGATCTGAAACTGAGACCAAAGGTTTTTAAGTCTGATCCTGCTTAGCCTGTCTAAGCCCATTTTTCACTGTAGATCTCAATGGGGACAGCTGGGACTGTTAGATTTTGGACAAGTGTTTTTCTTTTTTTCCTATTATTGGTTCCTTCCATTAGAGGTATGAATGTATCCTTTGTATTTTGCTTGATGCATTTAGAAATCAAAACCATTCCTGTTGTGATTAATGACAGCTGAAGTGTTATTTACAGCAGCATAAATACTTGTTTCTGAGGAAACTTCGGGATTATAGGTGAGGATGGGAGCAAAAAAGAAATTTATATACAGATGGAACAAGGTATGTGTGAGCCAATTTCAAAAAGATCAAAATATCAGAGAGAAGGAAAAAGTATGTCCCTAATTTAGTTTTGTACCGTGTAAGCATTGATGGCCCCTTTTGTTTTCATATCTCCTTTCATCGTGTTTTGTGTTTTCTTAGAATTTTCTCCATTACTTGTACTCCATTTTTCTTTTTTACTTCTCTCTCTCATCAGAATTAGAGGCTGCTGTCCAGTTATATCTTATTTCTAAATTCACCGTTTTTTTCTGTACTGATCTGGACCATTTCAGAGTCTGGGATTTACATTGCACAGTTGAGCCGAGTGATGAGAGAGGAGAATAAAACGGTAGAAATAGAGAGGAAGCATATTAACAAATTCTGTGGTATAAATGGGGGAGTGTACTGAGGTGGTTTGCGTTTTCAAGGCAATATTAACGCGTCCAGAAGTCTGTACGCATTTTGCAGAGAGAGAAGTGAGAAGGCAAAGCAAGTAAATTGTGCCATTCTGACGAGCCCTTAGCTCTTCTCGCGTTACAGATGAAAAGAAACATGGTCAAAGCTTTCTGGACAGAAGCACAAAGGAAACAGTCTGGAAAAACATTTTGTAGAGCTGCTGTTATAGTAGGATTGTGATTTATTTTTCTTTTAGTCTCAGTCTTGCAGCTAATCAGATTTCAAAGTGTCAAGTAAATTTAATTGAAAGGTACTTCTGTTATGTTGGCCTGCACTTTTACATTTGCTTTTATAATGCTCAAGGCCACATTAGGATGAGTTATAAGCTTATGTTCATATATATGTATATATGTATAAATATATATATGTGTGAAAATCTGCATTGTATATTGCTTCTGATGAAAACCACATTTATAAACATAAGACAATGTTATTAGAACCATTCCTTGGGCCTTTTGTTTTGTTTTGTTTTTTAAGGAATCATTTGGTAACTTTTGGAAAAGGCAGTATTCATGAGTTGGCAGCATCTTCCCTAGCTGCATTAGAACTTGGCATACACTGACATTGTAAATATATTTAAATTAAATAGGTGATGTGGGATGTTCTTTTTGTATCTAGGAAAATACCATACACTTGTGCGACAAATGTGATGTGTGAAGCAACTTCTGTAAACGATCAAGACAATTGTATGCTATTGCAAGCCTTCTGGTTTATTAGCAGAAGTTCTTATTAAGGATGGTTCTCCTCTGCAAATGTGTAGATATCATCATCCAGCTTAAGAAGGGAAACCACAGCTTTAAGCAGTATAGGAGTTACCCAGAAAAAAAAAAAAGAAAAATTGTATGTAGATGCAGTATTTCTGGATGACGTCTTCTGTCAGTATTACTGATTTTCAGGAAAATGATTTAACTACATGAATGAAATACTTATTTTTGCCAGCATACTCATTTCCAGTAGAGGACAGCTGTCACTGTGGCTATGACAGTAAATCCTAACCAGCAAGATTGCTGCAAGGTCTTCTTATTTCTGAGAAATTGCAAGTTTCACAAACTATTTCACAAACAAATAATCTAATTTTTATCCTCTGAAGTTCATTCACACCAATGTTGTGGTTGTGTTAGTACAGTGTCTCTTTCAGACACATGACCATCAATTTAGAGGTGCTGTTTTGTTAATTTATACTGCCAAGACTTCTGTTGAAACAATATTCCATGAATCTTGATTCTAAGCCCAGTGATTGGTATGGGAGTGTCTGGATAAAGTTAAACAGTCTCTTAAAGAAGAGAGGCAGAGAATTTTTTTTTCCTGATTTACAGCAGATGGTCATTTTTTTCGTTTAATTCTCTGTGATACTAAGGCTATAGATCAGTAAAGAGCCTTGAAATATATGGGCAATTCTAGAAATCTCTTTATAATCCTTTACTTACTTTCTGTGGTATGCTGAAATTTCCTTTTCTTTTTAATATCTGACTGCCACTCTTCGCTGACCTTCACGTGTTTTTTAGAGCTTTGCTATATGATAGTTCTTCAGAAAATTAGGACAGGTTAATTAAAATTGGTGTCTTTGTCTTCAAGTATATGAAACTTTTGTGAAGGTCTTCTGCTTTGAAAGTATAGTTGTTTTAATTTGCTGTACCTTAATCTACCCCCAAGGTTTTGTTGCTCCTCAATTTGAGCATCTTTGTGGAGGTGTGGTACACTTCAGTGCAGTAGCCCTGACATCACAATACCTAGAAATTAATTAGATTTAAGTATCTTATGGTGCATTAAAAATGTTACCCATTTATGTTTTAACAGCAGGTATAGCGATTCTTGTTCTTGAATAGAATTGTTTCAATTCTCACTTATTTCAGTCTTTCTTAGAAATATATTAAATTAATTTGTGTGGAGATTCTTCTTTGCCATAGTCGCAATATACTCAAAAATGATTATTCATTAACAATTGTTTTGAATTGACTTGTCCTTTATTAATTTTATTGCTGTCATCACTTAGAGAAACCCTTAAGCTGATTTTTCTGATTTGATATACGCAATTTGAGTTGAGTTGAAGTGACATTTCCTTAAATTTTGAAATGTCTTGAGAAATATGCCAGTTGGTACTGTCTAGTGAAGGAGATGCTGATTTCATGTATATGTAAATGTATATATTTTTAAAAGCTGACCTCCTTACTTTAAGAAATGTCTACATTGTTGTTCCAAATGCTGTAAGAAAGTAGCTTTGAAGAACTGTGTTGCATGCAGCAGTAAAAACTTATGATGTCTTCCTCTATCCATTTGACCAAAGTCATAAGGAAAATCCGTGAAGACTAACTCAAGAAAATTTCTTAGAAATCCTTTCTAGACTTTACATCTTCTATGTTGCAGGAAACATCAATCAAGAAACAGTTGAATCTTCCTTGTATGAATGCTTCTGTTAGCTTCTAGACCCAAATTTATTGCTGGAGGTTTAGAAACTTGATGGTTTAATCTACAGAAATTCAGGTACTTGCAGAAGTTGATGGACTGATTTCTTCAATCTGGAAGGAATATTCTATGCCGGGTTTATCATCCAGTGTGGGAAATATTAAACCACTGGATTTTTAATATCGAATAAATTCCAACAACAACTTCGGTTAATACCTGCCTTGCCATTATCTGGCAGGAGTTTGTAAAGATCTGGACCTTTCCACTTATGTTACAGGTGGCAGCCTCGGGAGCTCTGATTTTCCAGGGCATGAGAGAGCTTGGCACTACTGCTGGTTCCATATTTGAATGGATTCCTATGGACCGTTAGACTCAAATTCACCAGGTGCTCACCAAACCTCCCTTCGAACCTGTCATGAAGAGTTAAGTGTTCTCTAGTACCATCAAAGTCATCTTCTTTGGTGTGGGAGGTAAAGTGAGATAAATGCACTGTCCATCAAAGAACCGTTCCTACATTTCTTGGATAAAATCATCTTGTGAACAAACTCCAGCTGCATAAAGATCAAATACACTCTACATTTCTGGGACAACAGAGATTCATTGAATGTCACTTAAACAGAGTATTTTCCTTTTACATTAACAAGTGGTGCTGTCCTCCTTACCTCTGGCCCTTTTCACTGTGGTTACCAGCAATGTTACAGGCTGCTAAAGCAAGTATTTCTCAGTGGAAATCTTTTAAGTAGTAGCTAGAAAAAAGAAAAGCAAACAAAAAAGACTATCCCAAAATGCTTATAGCCCATTACACAAGGGCTATAGTTGAGAAGTAGAGCCTGTATGAAAGAAGACTAAGATGGCTAAGCTAGTCATCCCTTCATTACATTGTTGAATGATCCATTATGGAGATGGCTGTTTCACGGATTCAGTGTGGTTTGGGTTTGGGTTTTTTTGGATGATGTATTTAGTTTGTTCTAGTCAGTGCTAATTATTCGTGCTTTTCTTTTATCATTCCTGTTTTCTGTACTGTTTCTCTTTGCTAATTCCTGGTAGTGTCTCCAGATTGGTAGATAACAGCATGTGCATGAAAAAGGACCATCTTGTTCCTTGTCTGTAACTTGACTTTGTATTACACATATCCATCAGTCTGGAATTTATCTCCCTTCTTCTTACAACTAATAAATCTCATTGCTCTTAACAGGTTTGGTTCTTTTGGCATGCCTCTGCCTTATTTCATGACGAGGAGAGGAAAAAATATACAGAACCTATTTCTCTTTGATGTGGTTGGACTTTATTCTGTAAATGCTTGGTATTGATGGATATGTAGCCTAACAAACGTGTAAAACTTACTGATTTAATATTCAGAGTATCTTTGTGCTCTTGCTTTTTCTCAAACAGTTAGATAGATTCAAAGAGCCTCCTGCGTTTGGACCAATGTGTGACTTACTGTGGTCGGATCCTTCAGAAGATTTTGGAAATGAAAGTTCACCAGAGCACTTCAGTCACAATACAGTCAGAGGATGCTCATACTTTTATAGGTGAGAGTGTGCTAGTATCTACTTAATATTTTAATGCTAAGTGTTCCTGCATATTTTTAGAGGAGTTCTTTTACTCACAGTTGTTTTCATTTCACAGCTATCCGGCAGTTTGTGAATTTTTGCAAAATAATAATTTGTTGTCAATCATTAGAGCACACGAAGCACAAGATGCAGGGTAAGTATTTCCCTTCAAGAAATTATTCACAGTGTAAAATAAAAGATAATTGCTTGTTGCTGTAAGATGTAAAATAATCTGTTTGGTTTTACAGTTATAGAATGTACAGGAAAAGTCAAACTACAGGGTTTCCATCATTAATAACCATTTTTTCAGCACCTAATTATCTGGATGTCTACAATAATAAAGGTAAGAACTTGCAATTAATAACTATACAGTAGTAAAATAAAAATGTGATGTTAAAATAAAAATGTCTTAGTAAATAAGTCATAAAAGTCATAAAAAATTAAGTCAAAAAATTAAGTCATAAAAAACCTTTTGCCAGTTACAAAATTAAAGGACATAATAAAAGTCATGTTGTGAAGAAGCATGCATGACATATTCATCAATGACCTGGATGAAGGGATGCAGTGCACCCTTGGCAAGTTTGCTCATGGTGCGAAGCTGGGAGAAGTGGCTGACACACCAGAAGGCTGTGCTGCTATTCAGTGAGACCTGGACAGGCTGGAGAGTTAGGTGGAGAGGAGCCTTATTAAGTTCAATGAGAGCAAATACAGAGTCCTGCACCTGGGATGGAATAATCAGATGCATCAGTACAGGTTACAGGGTTAACCTGGTGAAAAGGAGCTCTGTGGAGAAGGACCTGGGTGTCGTGGTGGACAACAGGTTGTCCATGAGCCAGTGGCATGCCCTTGTGACCAAGAAGGCCAATGGTGTCCTGCGGTGCATTAAAAAGAGCGTGGCCAACAGGGTGAGGGAGGTTATCCTCCCCTCTACTCTGACCTGGTGAGGCCACATCTAGAGAGAGTCCAGCGGAGGGCCACAAAGATGAGTACAGGCCTGGAGCCATCTCCCTTATGAGAGACCTGAGACTGCTCAGCCTGGAGAAGGGAAGAGTGAGGGGGAATGCTTATAAATATCTAAAGGGTGAGTGTCAGGTGGATGGGGCCAGGCTCCTTTTGGTGGTGCCCAGTGCCAGAACAAGGGGCAGCAGGCACAGACTGGAACAGGGGAAGTTGCATCTGAACATGAGAAAGAACTTGTTTACATTGAGGGTGAGAGAGCACTGGAACAGGCTGCCCAGAGAAGTTGTGGGGGCTTTTGTGGAAATTCAAAACCCACCTGGATGCTTTCTGGTGTAACCTACTGTAGGGAACCTGCTTTAGCAGGGGGAGTAGACTAGATGATCTCTAGAGGTCCCTTCCCCAGCCCCTGTGATTCTGTGACAATCTCATATAAGAGTACTTGGATTAGAAGTGTGGACAGAAGTTTCCGTTGTAAAAATTGTTGCTATTTAATACTTACAAATGCAGCACCTGATGTTTTCCAGTCAGGCAAGGCTTTCCAGTGCTGTGAATTTTACTCCTCTGGTTGCCTTTAGTTTGTGAACTAAAGGTAGGAAGGGAGGAGGTATTGGTAAGTATTCTATGCATGAGGTAGTACGTATTGTGTGTCATGACTTATGAGTGTCTCCAGTTATGCACAGAAGAAACTACATCTGCAGGAAATTCAAGAAAGTGGATTGTAGGAGGTACCATGGTGAGGAAGGACCAAAAAAACCCACTGTGCTTATAAATAGGTTGTCATTGGGAAGAAAACGAAACATGTGGAACATAAGTGTTTTGTGGTGTTACAGGACCATAATGGCTGTTTTTAGGAAATGAGGAAAGAGCAAATACTGACGTAAATACTGATCACCTTTGACACCTCCCTAATAACAAGTAATTAATTTTTGTCCATACTCTGTTAAAGATACAGTATAAAGTTGCACAGGAGACATGGTTAATAGTGTAGAGAAAGATACAGAAGCCAGACTTTATATAAAGAGAGTTTAACTGTGGATGAATATTATTCAGAAATAAGAACAAAGTTCAACAATAGAAATAATTTAAAGTAAAGTTTGCTAAAATTCATGGAGTTTGTGTGGTGAATGAATGATCTCCAGATGTTGAAATAGTGTTCATTTGAAGCCAAAACCTCTTTCCTATTCTATACATTGGACTTCTCCCACCCACCTCTGAAGAACCCATAGAACCTACTCAACCCATAGAACTTCTGTAGAGTGATTAACTGTATAGAGATGAGCTGCTGTTACTTGCATTGAAGGTAAAGGAGAAGTAAAAAGCCAGTTGAAGGTATTGTTCTGGTTTTCCACCATCTCTGTGGGTATTATTTTTTTAGGAATCCTTTTTTGCATCAACTGTTCCCAGTGTAATGCAAACTTAAGCCTGGAAAAGTGCGATCAAGGCTTATGGTACCCTTAGAATGCTTCTGTTTTTCTGCTTTGTTTCTGTGTGCTTCCTCTTCTTTCTGGTTTTCTGGATTTCAGTGGTTTTATTTTACTCTACAACAGGGACTCAGAATGCAGGCTTAATGCCTGGGAAGACACATGTCAAGAGTAAAACCTGAATCTGAATATGCTTCTGTTCTGAGTTAGGATTTTGTTAAAGTTGCCGAAATAACACCTATTCAGGAACTTTTGAAATCATTCTTCTTTATAGGATAGTACAAATCTAAATGACACGTAACAATTCCTTAAACTGCAATATTTGCAATAAAATAAGATCTAAAGTTCCTCATTAGAAATCTATCATTTAAATACTGCGAAAGAGAGCAAATAGAATTATCCCTGAGTTTGTTTTGGCAGTACTATAAAACAGAACTAAAACAAATCTGTGACTGTGTTTGTTGTACCTCAGAATTTTTAAAAATTCTTTCCAAAATGTCTGAATTTTATTTTAGCTGCTGTTTTAAAATATGAAAACAATGTGATGAATATTCGTCAATTCAATTGTTCTCCTCATCCTTACTGGCTACCAAATTTTATGGATGTTTTTACATGGTCCTTGCCATTTGTTGGAGAAAAAGGTAGGCAAAAGTTACCAGTGAATTTCTTTACTAGTTCTCTGTTTGTTGTCAGAATTTATTTATTTATTTATTTATTTAATATTTACAAAAGAAGGATTAATTTCATTGTTTTTGTGAAATGAGTGTCCGCATTTGTCTTATCAGGTAGACTTCTTGGATGCTTGATTAGAAAGAAGATTTGGTAAAGTTGTTACACTGACTTAGAGGGTTTTATTTGTAATGTGAAGATATGTCTGGGAAAGTGAAGTGCAACTTGTTCCACAGTTCTGGTTGTTTTCTTCACCTCTTTCTGTCAAGATAGTTAAACAAAGGTCTTAATAGGAATTATAATTTCCATTAAGGTTACATATGCATGCGTTGTTAAGAAGTACTTTTGAGCATCAAGTGAAGTTAATAAGGAAACTGTATTCTACAAAAGACTAGGTTATATATAATTAATAATCTTGTATGGTTATAGGTGTAAACTATGTTGAGATGTTCCTGTAAAATTTTAACTTTATTAGGTAGTTATTACAGCTTGACCTTCATTAAAATAACTTTTTTCAGCTAGATTTTTTCTTGTAATAATTTAGTGCAGGTCCTCTTTTTTTCCCCTCTAGAGTTAATAACTCTGAATCTAGGACAATAGAACTCCAAGTAGTATTCAGTTAAAAAGCAATGAGGTTAGAGGCTATTGCGATCTATTTAAAATGCTTCCATGACAGGAACTGTTCTCTTCATAAAGAAGATCTGGAAAGCTCTCTACTTTTCTTTGAAAAGTACTCTAGAGATTATATATTTACAGTTATATAGACCCAGGATTCTGGATTTGCTTATATTCTTTGTTATTTTTAAACCAAGGGACCTGACGTTTGAAAGGAGATTTTTGTTTCTCACTTACTTGACGATGCATTAAATAACCCTTCGCTGTTAAAAATGTTGTTAATCTTTTGTATAATGCTGATAGTGAGACACCAAGAACTATTTAAATAAGTTTCTTCTTGCCTCACTGTATGCCTAAGATGGCTGAAATTATGGACCTTGTAATTTGTCTTGGCCTTTGGATATGTGGATACTTCAACTTTTGAATGAAGGATGTGGTGTCAGCATTGTTTTGGTCCACATTGAACAGATGAAAATGGGAATTATTTGCTTTACTTCTTCAGTAAAGTAGAGTAACTCTTGTCCAAGAACAGAGGAGCATAGCATAACAGGTAACACAGGGATCGTACGAACTAGGCATGAGCAAATGTAGATAGGAAATTGCAGGGCTTTTTAGTACCTGACTGAACTTCTGGAATGAATTTCAAACCACTTCAGGAGGAGGAAGAGAAGCTTGACCCTTTTAAGAAAAAGTCTGGCATATGTGTGAAAGCTTGAGTGATAGAATAGTGAGATTCTTAGAGACAGAAAAATTGAGACAATGTTGCATATCCACTTCATCAATGTTTCAGGGGAGTTTGAAGAGACTTGTGGTTTACACCATATTGACATCATAATATTTTTCTGCTTCATTTCTTCTACTAGATGCCTGCAGGTGCCCGGAATGGAATAACTTTCTCCTTTTATACCTGAATTTCAACAGTCAATTTATTTTCATATTTATGTAGATTTTGCATAAAATCTAGTTGAAATACTTACCATGATGAAAAATACTAATGTAGAAGAAGCGAATTCTTATCTAAAATAACTCCTTGCAAGATAGGAGAGAAAGCTGTGCATTGTCTTTGATAGGTGGTGTAGTTTTTGACTGCTTATTTTTATGAGTTTTTTTAGTTCTGTGACAGCGCACATCAAAAAAACCACGTTTTAAAGCCCAGATTTCTGAGAGAGTTTATGATGTAGGAAGTTTTTTCACTACAGTTGCTGGTGTCTGGTTATATCTTGTGTGCTTGGAAATATTTAAAATTCTTCAGGCAATTAATTAAGTTTTATTTTTTCATATACAGTAACAGAAATGCTGGTGAATGTTTTGAGCATTTGTTCTGATGATGAGCTGATGACAGAGGGAGAAGATCAGTTTGACGGTAGGGTTTAATATTAGATACGTATTTTTTTCATGGAAATAACTTCTGAAATGGTAGTTAACTTAAAGGGGTATAATTTTTTACATGAAATTTGAAAAAAATTGCCTTCACATTTTTCCTTAGTGAGAATTTTGGGGGAGGGAAGGGAACTTTATTTTCATGTCTGTCGTCAAGAAGCAGTAGTTGTATCCTTTGCAAAAATTCATATATGACTTATATTTAAAGCTGAAACATTTTGAAAAATTCTCAGAATTTATTGCTATTGGTATTTGAAACATACTGAGCGTGCTTTGCAGAAGTACATTATCTGATGTAAAAGATTAGTAAACATCTAAATAGTACATTAATAATTATAATAAATTTATAAGCTCTTAAATTAATGATTGCTCTTCAGTGAAGAGCTGATACAGTCAAAAGTCAGATATAATGTTTCTTATGGCAAAATACTATATGCGAAGTATGAAATAAAAGATTAAATCTTGGTGTTTGAGTTCAAGGCATAAAAGTTAGAGAACTTCACATGTACATTGTATAACTCCTATTTATGTAATAAATGCTAACATCTTGTAAATTATGGTAACGTGGATTTTGAAGGAGATGTTTGTAACATGATCATTAAGAAGCAACATTAAAATGGTGATTAAGAGGCATGTAACAGTAAGACTTAGCACATTGTGCTTTTATTTTTTTTTTCCTACAGTAGTGCTTCTGTGCTACAGTAGTTTTTCAGAGCTCATTTTATCCAACAACAGAAATGGTTTTTTGGATTGTTTCATAATGCGGGGGAAGAAGGAAAGATTGAGCAGCCTTTGAGAAACACTAAAAATCATTTATAAAAGTTGTTAGGCGTCCGATTCTTACAGTTTGACAATTACTGTATTAAAATTCAGTGGCAGAATTGTGTTGTGCTAAAGCAGCTGTGTGTTTTAGGTTGGAATGCATGGATTATGAGCCACTTGAAGTTAGCTGCCATTTGGACAGAAATGCTTCTAGAAACATGAAAAATTAGAAATAGTCTCAAATGTGATCCTACAAACATTGAATTTACGTCTTTCATGCATGTAATCCTACTGAACTGAACATAAAACAATTACACCAAACACTTACAGGATAGGGTTTGATGGTGTTCTGGTACACTGGGATTTAGGTTGTCCAGAGTAAGTGCACTCATCACTTGGTTGCATATGCCCTGTTTTTAGTACAATAGTTGCAGTTTCTTAATTTGATTCATTTTATTCTTCTGTCTCCTTTAACAATTTCTTTGCTTGATGTGTATCTCTTAATGCCACCTAGGTACTGTCTACGCTTTATCTTTCGATGTGATTTTTTTTTTAACTGTTGACTTTCAAGTTTTCACTTGTTTATCATCAAATTTACAGTCTACTGTACAATTCCACTTCTTGTTCAAATAATGCATTTTTAAGTGTTGCAGTTTTCCATTTCTTTTTTCCACATTTCTTCTCCATTCCTTCTTTATTACCACTGCCAAGTTAAATCTTTTTTTTATTTGTCTCATTCATCTTTTTCTCCATCGTTCACTTCCTTTTTTTCTGGACTCTCCATCTGAAGAGCGACTCATATATGGCAATAAAAAAGGTACAGACCAGACAGAGTAGGAATGTTTTGAAATATGACTTCATAGAACCTGCCAGCACAAGTATTAATGCAGAAAATATCCTTTTATTGAGACATACAGCATTTTATTTTTGTTACCCATTTTAATGGGATGTTTGTAAAGGTTTGTGTATTTTGTTATTCAGAAGTCATATTCCAAGACATCTGTCTTTCTGTGCATGAATTTTTTTCCTCCTTTCTTCCATTCCTTTTTTTTTTTTTTTTTGTAGAATTTCATTCTTTTATCTATTTCTAAAATTTTGTCTTTGGCCCTGCATGTGTAGGGAGCATTCAGTTGTCTGTCTTGCTTTTTAATAATTTTATTGTGATCATTTTTTAAGATTGTGCATGAAATGTGTTTATAGTGTTCCAAAACCTGGCTTGTATAGTACTTTAGTTTCCTTCAACTGAGATGTCAAAAAGATACTTTTTGGTTGTATGTGCAGTTTGGAAGATGACTTGATGCAAAATTTAAGAACTCATCTACTAGTTTAAATGCAGAGTCTATCACCCACTTTTCTGAAATCCCAGGGTAGATATTTCTGTGCAGGAAGATTCTTCTGACTATTGCTTACCTGACAGTCCATTTGCTGTGTATATATATCTGTCACTTCAAAGGAGTATTTCTAATATTTGGAAATGCATTAGGTTGTAGGAATACTTAGGCACCTAGGGACATGGTTTAGTGAGCATGGTGGTGATGGGTTGGCAGTTGGACTACATGTTCTTCGAGGTCTCTTCCAGCCTTCTTGGTTCTGTGATTCCGTACTTGCAACATTTCTATGAATTCTTTGGGCCATGGTGGTATGAGCATTTCAGAACTCATTTCTTGTGGAGGCGGCATTAGGAGGCATTAGGCAGCGGGAGAGTTGTGTCATATCCTCTCTAATTTAAGGTATAATCAAGACGTTCTTCTGCAGGCAGATGCTACTTCACTGTTTTTTCTCTGAACTAACCAGGATTTGGTAGCTAGATCAGTGCAGTGCTGCCACCTGGAGTAATAGGGTTGGCCTTTTGTTTTGGCTGTGCTGCTTCTGAAAGGCTGGAACAGTGAAAGATCATTTGAAAAAAAACCCTACCCTACACCTGCATTTCTCCTTAGAGCATTATGGGCGCCAGCAGTGCCTGTAGTCAGCTCAGCCTCTGCATTGCAGCTGGGAAGCAGCATGGCCCTCCAAGAGCAGGTGTAGGCAGGAAGAAAACTGAGTGACTTGCACAGAAAATGTGTGGTCCCTTATTTAGCTCTACCTTTTCCAAAAGCTCTGAAAGACCTCCCTTCTTATTCCAGATCTTCAAACTGTTATTTAATAATGAGAGAAATTAAAAACATCTAGCATATTAAAATTAACATTTAAGATAGATTATTTCCAGTAAAAATAATTTTTCAGCCTATCCCCTTTATTTATTTTTCCTAGGCCACCACCTTTTTTCATTTTGGTGCCTGTGTTTCATTATAGGTCTAAAGAAGCTTTACTCAGTAGTTTGTGGGTTTCTTTTCTTCATTCAGTTTCAGTGGATTGACAGATGGTTGTCGCACCCCAGGGTTCTTATGTTGTGTTTATACAGAGGCTATCTTGTCCTGCCTTTTTTCTCTTGTATTTTATTTGGTTTGGTGTTCAGGATGGGAAGCCCACCCACTCTTGTGCAACAGAAAGCCTTGTGTTCTTGCAGCGTCGGTCTGAAAAGGCTGACAGTTGTGCTGTTTTGATGTCTCCTCATCTGCCTGTACTTCTGTGGGGACCTGAGCTGTCCTCAAATGGAAAGAGTGATGGCTTGGGCTTTTACGTGTTGAACAAAACAAAAATCATTGTTGAAGAAAGGCACTTCAGTGCAGGCAATGGTAGCTCTCGTTCTGAATCGAAAGTTTCCTTTCAGAACTTTGTCTTCACTTTTATCTATCACAAATGGTATTTCTCTGCTCCATGGAACATATGCAGTATTTGCTCCACATCTTTGGTATTTGTAATTTCTGAAATGATGCAAACCTAAGGTGACATAGAGTATAGAAGTAGTTGGTGAGGGAGACACTGCAATTCTTTGGCATTTCATTTTGGTTTTTTAGTGTGTGCAGGTGTGTATTTTGGAGAGTTGACATAAAAACAAGGAAACCAACAACTGTTTTCTCTTACTCTGCTGTGTGAGAATTAGCAACTAATCTTTTTTGTGGCTTTAATATATCTTCTGTATTGAGTTCCATACCTGTATCTTGATGTACACAGATATCAGGAGGTAATTTCAAGCATAAAACTTAGGCAAAGGAATTATAACTGTAACAATGGTAATTGAGATGCCTGCCAGCTTTAACAAATCGTTGTGAACATCCTAAACTTTTCTGAGTGTGTTTTGTGGACACAGAGGTGATCGTGGTTTTGGTGGTATTCTGAAGCCAGAAGTTTGTAATGTTGTGTCCCTAAGTCTTTGGGTACTGGTATTCTGGGAAGAGTACTGAATTTAAACAGTTGTGTTGAATTTGATGCACTCTGAAGTGGTGCCTTTGTAAATACGAGCTTGAGACTCTCTTTTCTTCCATTGAAAGTAGGTACAGCTGCTGCACGGAAGGAAATAATCAGGAACAAAATTCGTGCAATTGGCAAGATGGCAAGAGTCTTCTCTGTTCTCAGGTACGTGGGTGGTTTCTGCTTTCCTAAAACCCCCCTTAATCTGTATATTAGGAAAACATATCTGCTCAGGGATAACAGGTGCCAAACATTTTTCGGGGAAGTCATTGCACATCAAAATCTTGTTTTGCATATTGTTGCACCCCATTGATGTTGGCATTTTTGGATAAAAAATATTGTTTTACTTTATTTTTGAGACATATTTAGCCATTAACTACAAGTGTTGGAAAGGTAATACCAAAATGGAGATATTGAAATCTTAAGGTATGAGGGAGAAGGTCCGGGCTAACTAGGAAAATTTCTGTCACAGCAGGAAGTTGAAGACTTGGTTGGTTTGTTAGGTTTTTTTGTTGTTGTTTTGGACTGTTTTGTTTGTTTGCTTTCAGCTTTCTAAAGATGCCATTTTCTTGTACCAATCTAGATGTAGAGATTTCATGATCGTATTTATCCAAAACACAGTATGCTTATGGCATATTAGTATGTTATAGTACATGTATAGTGTGTGTATATAGCTTCCCACAGACCATCAGTGTTCAAATAGGGTTAATGTTTTGAAGTTGATATCTCCTGAAGCATAGACACTTCCTGTGAAATTGTGCATTGTTTTATGGCACTGAGTTACATCCAGTACCTCATGAGGCATTCAGTGCTAAGTTCAAAGCTAATAAGCCTGCACGTAATTGTTTTTATGTTGGTTCAGAAATAGCCAGTATTTGCAACTCCTAGGTAGAGGAAGGACTACTATGGCATAGAAATATCTTCCCCTTTCTGGATGATTAAATTTGAATTTTCATTAGTCTTGACATTGATAAAGCTCACAAAAATAGGCTCTCCTTCCCATCTCTTATTTTACATTAATACAAGTTTTCCCAAGCAGATACTTAAGTTTTTGTTACTGTTTTTTCTTACACCAGGGAGGAGAGTGAAAGTGTGCTGACACTCAAGGGTTTGACTCCCACTGGAATGTTACCTAGTGGAGTGTTGGCTGGAGGACGGCAGACCCTGCAAAGTGGTAATGATGTTATGCAACTTGCTGTGCCTCAGATGGACTGGGGCACATCTCACTCTTTTGCTAACACTACACATAATGCATGCAGGGAATTTCTTATGCTTTTCAGTTCTTGTCTTAGCGGCTGATACAAGCAGAGTGTTATGTGTTAATCAGGCAATGTGAAATGGATACTTAACCAGGGTATAAAACTAAAAGCATTTGAGTTCAGCAGTGTCAGGCCACACTTTTCAGGCTTTGAGCTTCCTTAGTTTACAGTTTTCCAGGTGGTGCAGATGGGGTGACCTTATAGATCTGATATTAAGGTATTTGGTCACTACAGATACAAAAATTGCAATGTAATTTTGCATCCTTGTCTGCTTTCCATTCAAATTAATTTATCGTAGATGTGTTAGTATTTTCATGGACAGTGTCAAATTCTTACTGCTGTCAATCTTAACGAACAGCTACAGGCTGCAGAGTTCCATTTTACACTCCATTGACAGATTGAAATGTGCTACGTTTTGTACCCTGGTAATTAATGCCAAAGTTTGTTCTCTATGTTGTTTGTCAAATGTTCTATGTATAATTGACCTCCCTGAATTGTCCTTGTAACATGCTGTTTCCTTCCTCTGCAGATGTAGCTGCTTTCTTAGATCTGTCTGTCTCTCTCTAGGTATAGATGTATGTCTGTATAAGTGTTAAAATTAAACCACTATCCCAGACACTTGTCTGTCTCTTGATGTAGAAGCAATGTTGTAGCACCTTGTTTTTGAGGTTTGCTGCATTTGCTGCTGCACATTGTCCGTGCATTTTGAACAACAATGTACTTGAAAAGTATTCAGTAATTGTTATAAAATCAGTTGAGAATAAAGGGATTGAATTTAAAACTTGTAAATAAATCAAAATAAAAGGGTGTTATTAAGTGTGCATATATTTTTTTTGCATGAAAATAAAAAGAACTCTATACAAAATACACCTGTAATCTGGCTCATTGAATATTTTGTAAAAGGCTTTTCTTTTTTTTTTTTTAGTTTGTTGAATCATTGGATCATATTTTTCACAAGGCCCATAAATGATTAACTAGGCTTAGAGAGAATGCTATGAGATTGTACCAAATGTATTACAAGTGTGAAGTCCAGGTTTCTGTTCAGTGGTGGATACCTAAAATACGTCCATCTGAAACTGGACTTCATATCAGCAGCACTCAACATAAATTATTCAGACTTTTTATTTGTCATTCTCAGGATTTAATAGAAAGTATAAAACAGTTGAATCTGACCACTGAATTTTATAACTTTTGAAAGATTGTGATATATTGAGTAACTGAGTAACATTTTTGCACAATCTGTTTTCCAAGAGTAGCTGCTTTTCTCATTTTGTGATTTAGGCTGTTTATTTGAATTTTTAAATTTTCTACATAGGTGGGTTTTTGTTTTGTTTTTTCAAACCCTTTCACTACATTTTCTATTGAACTATCAAAGCTGTTCTTTTATGGCTTTGAAACATGAGTGTCTCATTTTAAGTCATTTCTCAGTGGACATATAATGTCTACAAGTAAATTTATATGTCCAGTGTATGTATGTGATTGTTTTGTGAATGTCTATAACAAGAAGTGGTGTGTGTTTCCTAATCCATCCCAACTATTCCAAAAGCATATGTTCTAGTTTTATTTTTTGTTGTTTAATAAGATACTTTATTATGCTTAAAAAAATGAGTTTGTACTCCTCTCACTCATTTAACAGATTTTTAACCATGTTGCATTGCAAGTGTTAGAGAGGATCAAACTGACTAGAAAATTTTTTTAACATAAAGCATACAACTTTCTGCCATTACTGAAAATGTGGGATGTTTGGAAAGTATGCAAAATGCATTTTGGATTTTTGTGGGTGTTTTTTTTTTTTTCTAGACTAAAATTTTTGATGGCAATATTCCTTGATGCATTACATGAATATATATCGTGTGTTTAATCACGTTGATTGTTCTAAATAACTCGTGCTGACTCTTAGTTCTCCTTCAATTCCAGGAACTTTGTTTCTACAGAAAAGAATTTTACTCGGTTTTCAAAAAGAACTTTTCAAATTTGTTAAGCTCAATTGCAAAACTAGAAGTAAACAAAAATGTAGCTTCACTAATTGATGCTTTACTAAACCATCACAATATCAGTGAATTCATATTCTTGGCAAAAATATGGTCACTGATAATAGGATATCTTATATCTTACAAAATTTGAATTATTTTCTGAAGTATATTGTACTGTGTTAATCAATATACTATCAATAACTATCTCAAATCTCCAGATTTGAGAAAATAAATAATATTCATTGTTGTACTACTTTTGCTTATCCCATTTTATTCATGAAAAAGAATGACAAAGATCTATGTGGGCTGTTCAGCAGTAAACTTATAAGAAGCTGTGAAAGTTATAAGAAATTGGAGTGTATATATTTACATTCCTCTCAAGATCTAGGCTGAAAAAATTCTATCAGGGCAAATATCTATGCAAAGATTGCATATGCATAGTGTTAATGGCAACTTAGATGCTTCGAGCTGGACTGTAGGAAGTGTAATTCAGATCCAGTTTCATCTTTTAGGGCAGTAAAATCTGAATTGCAATGGGATTTTATTTTGAAGCATCGTTAAATAAACACAGTGAATTCTTAATGTCAATAACATACTCTGTGCTAAATCTTAGCAGATACCAGCGCTGTTTCAAGAATCTGTTCAGCCCCACCCGCGGCGTTCCGTGAGATGCTGGCCATTCTCCGAAGCAGTGAAGCTTGTGGGCATCGACACGATGCTGCGTGGGGCACCAGAAGTGTTAGTCGATCTCATACAACTGCTTTGTGGGAAAGGGTTGAACAGATTCTTACTGCAAAACAGATGAATCTCAGGGTAAAGCAGAATTTCTAACTGTAGTGGAAGGGTTAAACAAAGACAAACCATTTAAAAAAAGATAATTTGGAAAACTAATGCAGAACTGCATCCTATGGAAAAAGTCTGTATATGATTTTTTTCCAGAAATATATGGATACATTTCTTGAAAAAGAATCAATGATTATTTCTAGGTAGTTTAATGTACTAGGATAAAAATAGACTTTGAGAAATGGCAGCCTTTGTCTATCTCTAAATTCTTTAAATAAGTTGGCAAGGATTTTGTATCAGATCCGTCCCCTAAGTAAAGCAGGGGGAGAGCTGGAACTGAGGAAGGAAATGCCATTGATTTCCGTGAGCTCTGTTGCTTAAAATTTGCTGTGAAGGTGAGGCTATTCAGAACAGAGTTCTGGTTAATCTAGTATGTTAGCATGATACAATATTTATTCTAGGCTTATCAGGATTTACAAAGGGTATAGTTTTAATCTAGAGGTACCTGCAAAAGAGAATCCAACAAAATTATTTTCCAAATTGATTCTTTACAGTGTGGCTTTTTAAAATGCTTGTATTTTCCAGTCAGTTTGTTCTTTTATGTCAAGGTGAAAGTTATTTTTTTCTCAAGTGCATTGTATATTCCAAGGTACTTTTGGAACTAAAGTAGTAGTACGAGTAGAATGAAGTAGGAGTAAATTTTAAAATCTGTATTTATGACCAAGCTACATAATTTACAGACATAAATCAGTATTCGTGATCTTTTCAGGAAAAGATTGAAACCAAAGACTTCACAGGTAACAGGAAATGGTGGAAAGAGGTGTTTTTTCTTACGTAGTTTTGTATTTATATGGCAAACATTATATTATGTACTCAGTGACATTCTAAAAAAAATCTTAAACTAATTTATTTTTACTAATTGAGAAAGTTTATTTTCCCTAATGTAAACATCAATAACCATCCATTCAAGTGGCTTTTTGATATGTCTGGGATTGCCCTTATCCCTTCAGATTTGTGCAGGACTATTATTTTTTTGTAAGCCGGGATGTGCAGTATGTAAGTTACAGTGCTGCATTATCCTTATGTATTCCACAGTATTTTAACAGGAACTCAAGCATCTTTTTTTTTTTTTTTTTTTTAGAGCATCTCAGTGGAAAAGAAAATTTTACGTAACATGTTAAGGCAAAGTGTAGGCAGTTGATACATCTGCTGTGTCTGGTTTATGTTGGCTAGGAATGAGAAGTACTAAACTTAATTCAGTTTGAGGAATTCTGTTCTAATGCTGTATTTTCTTAAATAGCTACTTTTCCAAACATTCCCTTGAATAATAGTTAGCCTGCTTCTGTAGCACTTGATATCCATCGTTATTAATCTCTGTCAAGCACTGCATAAGGAGGTTTCACTATATATACTATTTTTGTTAGGATTTATTAAATTGTGGGATTAGAGGCATGGCAGATAGTAGAGGAGGCAAAAAGTTGTTGCCAGCATTGAATTTAGCTGCAGTGTAGATCTTGGTTAGAAGTGTTTCTTTGGCTGGTCTGCCCTCACAGAAGGTTGTTTGGATTTTAACACCCTAATAACCTTACATTATAGCTTTGACTTTCAGATCTAAAGCAATAAACAACAGAAAGATCTTACACCTAAGAAGGTGTCATGGTTGCTTAGTTCAATGAAACTAGCAAACTAGATTTTTCATGTTCACGTGAAGTCATCCACCAAGACCACGTTAAATCCGGACCTTCCTGCTCTAGACTTGGTTATTGATTCAACTAAACAAATCATGAGACTTTGCAAATACAGCTTGCTAGATTTGTCTTCCCTGGTTTAAATTTCACAGTTCAGTTCTCAGAGATACCCATTTAAGCATAAAATATGGTGAGAAATTGAAGTACAAGTTTAACTTCAGGGAGCTAACCGTAAAATGAAAAGTATTTCCTTATTGTCAGAACACGGATAGCGTTATATTTATAGCGTCCTGCCTGGTACTTTAATGAAGCTCACTAATGCATTTTAATCTTGAGAAAGTTAATCTCAAATGGATTTTCTTTTTAACCATACCACAAGTTTAACATTAGTTGAAATTTTATGTTGCTTTCTTTAAAAAAAAAAACAAAAACCACAACTTACAGAAGTAAGTGTACAGTTTAAAATGTAAATGAGGTTCCAGTAATCAGCGTTTCTCTTGGTATACTTTTAGTTGATAAATTGCGATAGTTAAAATGAAGAAGTTTCTCTTAAGTTTAAAAACATCCCCCAAAACCTTAATTATAATTTTAAATAATTTTAATCTAATCTGGCGTAGCGTACTATATTAAAATTGATCATTGCCTTTTCTGCTGTGCGATATTACACTCTTCATCTTTCTCATTCATTTTGCATGCATCTGCTCACTTCTGTACAGCCACTGTAGAGGCAATTGAGGCTGAAAAAGGTATGATCAGAGTCTTTGCCATTGGCAGAGATCTGTGGTGTCTGGGAGGGAATTCAAAAGTACTCTGTGTGGGTGTGTTTTACTTTCAACTTGCACAAGCAGAGATGAATCAACTGTATTGATTCATCCCTTTTACATGTAACATTCATTTCTGGCTTCAGGATGATGATTATCTTTAATATTTTAGGGATATTCTTGGGGGTTTTGGTCCTTTTATTTGTTTTTACAAAATATGCCGTAGGTTTTTGTATAATAGCATGTTGTGATACGTGGTGTTGTCTTGAAGTCCTTAAAATGGTAGTGTTTAGTGTTTTTTTTTCTGCATTCAACTGCAAGATTTTGTTTGGGAGGGGTGGGTTACATGTGGAAGGAGGGTTATTTATGCATGCTTTTTCTCATAAAATCTATTTTGAATGGCTTTAAACATATTTTTTTTAAATTTCTGTGACACATTTGGTAGTGCAAGACATACAAATGTAATGTTTTTTCTATGGATTTTGTACATAATTTGACCAGATTTATTTCCAGTATATATGCCACCCTGCCAGTATGGGGCATTATTAAATTCTGTAGATTATCAGTGCTTCTGTGCTAAATAAGCTGTTGTCTGTACATCCTTTTTTAGCTGTGTTGAGTAAAGTGCCATCAAATTATTTGATATTCAAGTACTCGACTTCAGATTGTTGAAGTTTTTTCTTAGATACTTCTATTTCCTCTTGCTCAGTAGTCAGTGAAGCGAATGACAAACAGCATAGCAGTGGGGAGAGCTGCCTTGGTGTCTATTCAGATTTGGCCGCAAAGCACCATTTAGTGGCTGTATTGCTTGGTTTTTAAGTAAGGAAGTCAGATCTCCAAAAATATAAACAAGGGCCGTATTCTGTTCTCTCACACACGTGCTTAATGTTCTGTTGTTGTGAGTGGAAAGCTGTGCTTAGGTCTCCATGGAATTATTTCATCCCCAAAGATTCAGTCTTACTATGTGGTCAACCGTTTTCAGGTCTAAATTCAGCTACAGACCTCATTCATTAAAATAATCAGTAGAAAAACGATACCTATTTTCTATACGTATTTTAAATACGTATGTATTTCAATGATACCATTGTTCAGCGCAGTGCTAACCCCGTGGTTGTGGTTGTGTCCATTTCCATCGTCCACATGATGAGCACAGAACGTGATCCATATCCTGCAGTTTTGCCTGCATGAAAACTGCAGGATCAGGCCATCAGTGTGTGTGCAGGATGTGAATCTGCCGATGACTTTGGTAACCCGTTGCTGCTTTGCCTCCACTGCACTTGCTGTGCTGCTTACGTCTTCCTGGCATTCCTCTGGAGACACAGGGGTGTTAAGATAAGCCTGGCAGGAGGAGCAGTTGGTGCTCGGAGCTGGCCACACCAGGGACGTGCAGAGGCAATCAAGTGGGCTTAAGCACCTTGATTCCTACCCGCAGAATATTTGCCGTTCTTTGTTCTTTTTGCTATAACCTGAGGTCACGATAGCCATTGAACATACCAGGAGAGCAGATTAGGGGAGCTTTTACTGGTACAGATACAGAGCCATACATTTATCTGGCTGATTTCCTACCTGCTTTTAAACATCATTTATTAGAAAAAGTATATGCTTTCAACTTATTTTTCCATTACTGACATATCAAATTTGCATTTTGTTAAGCAATACGAGGATTCTCTCCGCAACATAAAATCTGCAGTTTTGAAGAAGCAAAAGGTTTGGATAGGATCAATGAGAGAATGCCACCAAGAAAAGATGCTCTTCAGCAAGATGGTATTAATACTATAAACACATCCAATGCCAATGGAAACAATGGAACTGGCAACAACAATGCACAGTGACCACGACAGCTTCTGGTTTACTCACTTATGTCTTGCCTGAGAATTCCTAGATTACCGCTTTGTGATGTGACAACAGATGGAATAGCCAGGGGGATCAGCTGAAGTGACTACTTCACAGGAGGTGGAGAACCATCTGACTTGATCCTGCTGAAGAAAAGCGTCGTGCTTTTGAGACAACAGCCCCTCTCTTCGGGCGGCCACCCGGCCTCCCGGCAGCGCGCCTCGCCTGCTCGCCGCGCCCGTCGCTGGCTGCCGCGCCGGCAGAAGAGCTCTGGGGGAAGAATCGGGCTGTTCTCGCTAAAGCACCCCTAGACTAGCATCTTCTGCTTGGTGTTGTCAACACTTTAAGTTTACAAATGGGATTTTTCTTTCGGTAGAGGTAGCTTGTTTGTTTGTTTGTTTGTTTTTTAAATCAGACTTTCAGATACAACCCTAAGAGCTAACTATTTATTAATGGACATCGGTTTCATGAAATGTCTTTAAAACAATAGATTAGAATGGTCTTAAAATATCTGAGGCTGCAAAAACTGTATTTTAAATAGAAAAAAAATGCCAAAAAAAAAAAAATCTCGGTCATTCTGTAAAATGCTGACCTCAGGTTTACTCCTTAGATGTTGCTGATTCTATATTGTATTCACTGTATTTTTTAGTTACAGCTTATCGGAAGATTTGTATGTAGGAATGTTTATTACTTGAACACAGATTTTAAAAAATATTTAATTTAGAAACATTTTTGCCCAGCTTTTTCAAGACTCTTCCCCACCTTGAACTTTAAAAAAAAAAAAAAAAAAAAAAAAATAAAAAAAAATAAAAAATAAAANAAAAATTGAAAAAATTATATATACTAATTTTAAAAGTAAGAAAAATATGGACGTGTTAATTTTAAGGTACTTTTAATTGAACTTTGTACATTGTTTAAGTAAATTTTGATTCATATCAAGTCTGTAAAGCTTGGCATTGTATTTTGTGTATGCATGTTTTCATTTTGCAAATACTTAATATATAGACGGATGATGTACATCTCTAGGTTACCTAGGTGTTATGGGTACTTTTAGTTGCTCGTGAGTGCTGCGGTTGCATAGCTAGCTAGTGATCACTGGGCCGAGTAGCTGCAAGCTTTTCGTTATTTTTTAAGCTGTAAAGGAAACTGAAACTGTATTGGCCATACTTTCTGTTCTAGGCAAAGCAGCGCGTAAGCAATTGCTCTGTTCAACTGCTAAGGCATTAGTGGAAGTGTAAACTTGAGACTGCATGTATTTTGATATCTACAGGACTGCTTGGTTAAAATAAAAATTGAAGCCCTGTGCTGATTTGTTCACAAATAATGGACTGTACTGATTGCCACTGTACTTTGTTAATATTTTGACATTTGCTACGTGTCCTTCTCATCCCCTGGAACACAACTTGAAACTTACGTCCCTAGAGTTCATCTCCTTTTTTTTTTTTTT
>WBMW01004686.1:713448-732582 GCA_013396635.1 Penelope pileata
TTTTGTTTGCCATGAAGTACAATCTGTACATACCCCTGTCTAAGTTGGGAATTTTATGCATGTTCTGAACTATTCAAGTATTTTATAAACAGTAGCACACAATAAATTTTGTGCATGGGCTGCGGCTCCCATCATTGTGTATTGGTTTTATTTGGCACACTTAGGCCTAATGTGACCCTGAAAATTGTGTAGAAATACTCTCAAAACCTAAGCTGTCGAAGAACTAGCCTGAGAGGTGAGACTTAGCTTGCAGAGAGCTGGTTTAACATAAATGCTGGTTCATTGAAGTGCTAGTGCTTTTTTTCCTTTTAAGTTGTTTCCCCGGTCGGGCTGGGCGGGCCGGTCGGGGCAGCGCTGGGTGGCTGTCCTGAGTGTGGGCTGGGAAGTAGGGGTCAGGACGCTGGGGAGGTGCTGGGGCTGCGATCTCAGGGGAGGGGGGGACTTTGTTTCGACAGCCCTTACAGAGAGCCGAGTTATGTTGGTCTATTCAAGTAGGACAAGCTGCTGAGCAGGATGAGAATGCAGTTAAGAAACGATGTCACGCTAACAGAGTTTTAATGTTTGGTTTTACTGTATTGCAGATGCATTGTAACTGGAAACTATTCTCAAAGTCTGTGGGCAGAAGATCAAGTTAAAAAATGGTAAGTTGTTTTTTTTTTTTTTATGAAAGCCTCCCATACCCCTGAGCTGCAGAATGTGTGTGTGATGCTGTGGTAGAGCAGAGCAGACGTTACAGCTGAGGTGTTGCCTGGTGAGCGTTGCGATGGGCCCTTCTTCCTTGCCAGCACTGCCGACTTTCTCAGCCTCCCACGGCAACATAACATGATTTGAATTTGATAACTGAGATCTTCGTTCTCATCAGTATTCTGAGTAGCTGGAATTGTATGTGCAGAGAAAATACAGATTCAGTCTTTGAGAGGAAGGACCTCGCTGTGATTGGAGAGAAGTGCTTCTGGGTGGGCAGCCAGCGCGGTGCTGCAGCCGTGCTCGCGCCCTGGAGGGTCCCCTGCATCTGCTGGCTGTAGCAGGCTCTGCCAGATGCGAAGGCAGAGGTGCAGTGCATGGAAATTCCTGGGCAGTTACTGTCAGCCTGTTTCTCACACTGCGTACATCCCTGTCGCCCTACATCCCTGTCGCCCTTTAAGCAAGCAGGCAGGTGAAAGAATTGCATCTGTGAGCTCTCTCTGCTTAGGAAGTAAGCCCTCCTTTTTTGCTGCTGTTTCTGAAAGGTGGAGTCTGGAGCTGTCTCTAATTCTTGCATTGTTGAAGAGGAAAAAAAACGTATCCTCCCCTCCAGAAAACTGTAAGTAGTTTTGCTTTATTTGTTTTCCACTTTCGGGGTTTTAAGTGGGGGTAAGATTCTGTGTGTCATTAGTCTGCCATTGGAGCCTGCCATTAGAGTGCCATTGGTAGGGAGGGGCAAACGCTTGGAAGGAGCTCTGCCAGCCGGAAGGTGCCGGCAGCAAAGCAAAGAGATGCAGCCCCTGCCCAGCACTCAGGGGCACTCTGGGGGTCCCGGGGCCCTGGCAGCTTCCTGCCCTGCGCTGCTGCCGTTGAACAGCTGTAGTGCTGCCGTCTGCAGGGAGAAGGTGGAGGTGGCGGGGGGCAGCCTGGGTGTTCTGAGAAATGTGGATGCATTTTAGTGAAACTGAAAAGCAGGCCTGAAAGTACAGAACGTGTTTCAGTGTGGTTTTTTGGCGTCTCCCATTCAAGCAGGGCTCTGCGGTGTCGAGGAACTTGCTGCCACCTGGTGAGCCAAACTGGGAAGGCCAGCCTAGTTCACACAGCTTACATTCAATTTAATGGCAGACTAACCTCACCGCCCCACATTGTTCATGACCAGTGGCCTTCCTGTCAAAGCTCATTACATTCCAAATTGTGAAATGGAAAAATTTAACTGTGGAGGATTGGCCTTCATAGCAAAAAGACAACGGTTGGGATTGGGCTGCTTTTTCCTTAGAAGCAGACTCCTGGGTTGTCTGAACAGCTTTAAGGAGGAACAGACTCACAAAACACTTTCTTTTTTCTAACATTTCATCTTGAAGCACCTTTCTATTAGCTACATGTAAAAAGTTGCGTCTGTCAGAGGCAGGATAGAGGCTGTCTGTTCATTCTTTCCTTGCCTGATTTTTGCTATCATTTTGCATCATTCAAGCTGTGTTACACATTTAATAATTCTTTGATAATAACATGTAGGAAAGATAACTGTGTGCCATAAAACACATGAACGGCATTAGGACATGGAAGCTCTTCACCTGTTTGTTTGCGTGCAGTGCGGGGCTGTATGAACGGGCCCTGTCAGCATTCTGCTGAGTGTGACGCTACATGGGGGGTTCCGGGGGTGTTGCACCGGTGATGACCAGATAGCGTGGAATGTCCTGAAGTCTCCCCAGATCACGTGCTATTGTTCATATTTGCAATATTTAGTTTCGGTCTGACCCAAACATTCTGAATTGGACTGTATTTCTAGGCTTAATACCAGAAAACATTTAGAGTCAGATTTAGGCTGCTGAGCATTTAATGTAAGGTAAATACGTGAGGGGTTTTTCTGTGGTAAGTGTTGTATCTGTTACTGTTCTGCACATGCCTTTATGTCTGTGCATACAAGCGAGAAGTTTGCCATACAGGAATTAACTGCCAGCCCCAGCTGGGTTTGTTTGAGGGATACCAAAAATAGCGCTTTGCTGTTTGTGTGAGGGTCTGATACTACGATTTTAACACGTTAAAGTATTGCTTAGAAATGTTAGGAAACACACTGCTAGCTGCCTGCCTTCAAGCTTCTGACAAATTTATGGCTGGGGACAGATTCAGTGGCTTTCTTTATNTGAAAGTGTTTGGTTTTTTCCTCCTTAATCCTGTGAAGCCATTCACACAGTCAGTTGTACTGTCTGTGTCACTGTCACTTTCAGTTTGGATTAACACGTGCTCTGTGGTGTTACATCCAGCAAATGACTGGACAATGCAAGAACAGTACAACCCACTTCTTTACAAGGCAGCACTTCAAAATTAGAATTGATATTGTTTCTCCTTTCTGTTGCTGCCCTAAGCACAATGCCAGCTACCTGTTAATCAGAAGCAAGTGTAGAACTTGAAGAGGGGAGATGCAGTCACCTTCTGCCAAGGTGCTAAAGCTGTTAGTGTAACAGGACTCCACTGAGCACTTGCTGCTTTTTCAGCATTAGGCTGGAAAGACACAGAAGAGGGTTCGTGTTAGAGAACCTGGCTGGGGTTTGCTAAAATGCTTTCTACCGCAGCCTCAGGCATTTTTTACCAGCCACAGTTAGCGCAGTAGTTAAGTTTAGGTATTTCAAGGAAGTCTAATTATGCAGGAGTTTGTAAGAGGGGAGGTGGTTTTGTCTGGGTCAAAAGAACTAAGGCTGAGGGCTAATAGACAAGATATATCTTTTATTATACAATAAAGAATATTAGGTGCTGCAGGTTAAGGCAAATGTGAGTGCAAAAAGCTTACTGAATCACCAAGAAAGCGTATCTGATTATGCAAAGTTAAAAGTTATTGTTTTACACACCAGGATAGTCAGTGTCTGCATAAAGCATGTTACATGTCCTTCGGGTCGTTTTAAAAAAGAAAACAAACCAGCAGGTCATCTTCTATTGACGAACAATCGCCAGCAGCAAACGCCGGTAGTCGCCGCTTGTGTCACTTGCTATCATTGTAGCCAAAGTCTTCTGATACATTTCTGTGAACTTCTGTTTAATTTGCACTAGGTCAATCTGTGCAAAGAAGAAAAAAAAGCATAAGACTTGCATACAAAGCATGATTTAAACTCCCAGACATTAACTCCGCGTCTCCTCCCACACAGACTGGAGCATACAAGCCGAGGGTGCAGTGTGCCCCTGATTAGCTCTGCACATCCTACAGCCAGCTCTTCCCTCTGCAGAGCAGCAGCTCCCAAAGCAGAGTCTGGCTTGCTCCTTGCTTTGTCAGGATGGTTAGGACAGAAGTGTCCTGACTTCATACAGCTGAACCTCTGGAGCTGAGATGCTTTTCTGCTACATGGACAGGCAGCCACAGTTAGGAAGATAAGCAGTATTACTATTTAGCCAGAGATGATTAAATTATTATATGAAACCTGGCTTTAAAACAAATGTCTGTGTTCATCTAAATCTGGAACGGATAAAAGCTTCATTGCAATGCATGATTTCTGCAGCTGTGAAAGAGGGACTGCAGAGGAAGCTGGTTAGAGAAGACAGACCTCACATGTAGTGCAGAGCTACAGAGGAGAAAGTTTCTTACCTCGCTGCGACTGACAATGATTCTGATGAGGGTAGAATCATCCGTGCCAGCTCCTTTCATAGCGTAATAAAGCCTTTCTGCAAAAAAGGCTGGGCGGTCCAAAGCACATTGCACTGCAAGCAAGGATATTCTTAGGGTTAGTTCCAGCATTGTACGCTGTGTGCTGATAGCTTGCAGGATCCGTTCAGGATTTATGCTGCAGACAGCTACGGGCAGGTACCGATCCAGTTACTGGGGGTTACAGGAACTGTTTACAGAGGTGGGTTTATTTTGAAGCTGAACAAATGAGTCATTACTTCACAAGAAGAGTTACAGTTATTCCCAGTTAACTTTTCTGGAGGTGCTTCTCATAGCCAGCTGAACCCTTAACTCTCACGGAGGTCATCTATCACCAGTTATTTTCCTTACACCGCTGGTGCCAGGATACCAGCTGTTCTACTTGTGTTCCTGTGCTAGAGTCTCAGTAACAAAAGTACAAAAGTAAATAGTTCTCATTCTCTAGTTTCTGCAGAATCAATCAATCTTATTTGTTAGATTTTTCACTCCCTGTTCTGTTATGTGATCCTCAGAGATTATCTTTTCCTGCAGAACTTCAGTAGAATGTAACCAGGGCAGATTTTGTTTAATACAACAGCGTTTGGTCAGTTATGGCTGCAGAACTGCTGTCAGTTTGGTAAGCAGTGTTAGGACTGCTGGGCGAGTACTGGTTCCTTGTTAGCAAATCACTGGTTTTCACTATCAGTAAGTCGTAATAAATTTGAAATGCTTTGCTTTAACTTAGCAAGGGTTAGTGAATTCAGAATAGCTCTTCTGTTTTGGTGACGTTTCCCTTCCAAGCGCTGAGCTTTTGGGGGGTGGGTGGTGGCAGGGAAGAGGACTAGCAAGGGAACCGTGCCTAAAGTAGGTCCATGTTGGTGCTGAGATGATGCGTGGGGGTGGCTCAGCTGGCCCTGCCCCACAGCTCTGCTGCACTGGCACTGGCATCCTTTCGCAGAGCCCTGGAACACAGAACCACCAGTGCAGAACAGTGACCCTTGTTTCTGTGCCGTTACGTGTCCCAGAGACGTGACGAGCAGTTTCTGTGTGACCTTTCCTGGTTTCAAACGGACTTCTTCAAGCTGGGTGCTTATTTTCACCAATTAAGTGCAAAGTGATCAATTATTTGAATAATTGAAGTTACTTTTGTATTAACAGAGTCTCAGACTGTGTTCTCACTGCCATATGGCCAGTGCTGCCTTGGGTTCTTCAATTACATTTGGAAAGTTTAATTTCCAAGGGATGAGGGGAAGGAAGAGCGTATCACTTACAAATAGCCTTCAAGCCACGTTCCACATTTCCAGAAAATTCTCGATCAATGCTGCTTGATAAATCACGATTAGCAATCTACAAATAAACGAGATTAATATGTTAATAATGAAATGCAGCAGCAAGCGGAACCTTAATTCAAAATACACTGACCAAACTCATTTGAAGTCAGTGAAGAACTCCTACCCTGGAGTATGCCTCAGCTGTTGCTCTCAACTGGGGAAAACTTCTGCTTGCCAGAACCATATTAAAACAAGATTCGTCAGTCCCCAGTCTGCCTTCACCTGCTTGGTAAAGACGCTGAGCATCTTCTTGAGCTTTTTGATAATCCACAGTTTGATTCTCATCCCGATTACCCTAAAAGCAAAGATTGCAGCAGTCAAACAAAGTTGCACAGAGAAGCTATGCTTGCGGTGCTGGGAGTGTAGACCCCAAGCACATACCTCTGAAGCCTGAAGGAGCAAGAGTGATACCAGTTTGAAATACATTGCCTTAAGACTACTCTTTGGTTTAATGTTTCTCAGAAAAAACACAAACGTGGCCCAAAACTCTATCAGTAAGGCATGGTTTAAACTGGAGACATGTGTACATATTCGCATATAATTTCACTTAGAAATACCATTGCATAGTTCTAGTCTGCTCAGGAACTGTACTCAAGTCTCTGTTTTACTTAATAATGAAAGCTTTCTCTTGATTTATTTCTAGGCTTCAAGTTGCAAAGAATCTTCCTAAATGAACTAATGAATTATCTTTCTGAATATGCACACCTGAAATATCTCAGGACTTCTGTTATATTT
The DNA here is from genome assembly GCA_013396635.1 of Penelope pileata. Lineage (NCBI taxonomy): Eukaryota > Metazoa > Chordata > Aves > Galliformes > Cracidae > Penelope > Penelope pileata. Next base: position 719,806 of record WBMW01004686.1, read on the forward strand.
AGAACTGCTAATTTCAACTATGAATGTCTCCAGAAAGCACTCACTGTAGTTGTGATCTGTCAAGTAGGGCTTATGTGATACTTTACGTGCTTTGGGGTTTGTATTTTTGCTGCACAATGCATGGATGGATGCTGCTTAATACATTGGCTGAGCAAGCTCAGTACACGCTCTTAAACACTGTTGTGTCTGTAGCAGTTAATATAATATTTAAATGCTGTGGTTGTCAATTACTGTACTGGATTTATCAAAATAAAAATTAGCATGAGCTTAACAAGCTTTGCTTTCTTGTGGATTTTAATTTTGTAACTTAAACGTAGTGAATAGCTGAACTCTCACAAAAATAGAAGCAAACAAGATAGAGAAGAGTCACAGAAATTCTAACAGCAAAGGCAGATGCGTTCATGTATGGAGCAATTACGAATGTGTGCACCACAGAGTGTACAGGTGCATCTTTAAAATAAATAAATAAGTAACTCTCACTTGGCACATAGATACAAGTAGTCGTTCAAAGTGTCCTGAAGTGTCAGCTCTGATGTCTTGTTCAATGTCCCTTCCAAATTCTGATTTATAGCAGTTCACTATGTCCCGTATTTCCTGGTTTGTCCTCGTGCAGAGGATCTCTATCAGCACTCTCTCCTGCGTGCCTGCTCCCTGTAGGCAAAGGAATAGAAGGCGTAACTACAAAGCACGATCTGCTCCATTTTGTTCAGCTGTAAAAATAAGCAGTCAGCTGCTATTTTTAAAACTTAATGCCATCTCCATTGTCAGAACAGTATTCTAGCAGTGTGAAAAGCACCGCGTTCACTGTATACTTAGAAGGAAAATTTCTGAAACATTCTGAAACGTTCAATTCTGCGCTGGCTTAAAAGAATACCCTGAAACTGTCCGTCCACTCTGGTGACGTCAGTAAGATACGAAGATAACTGGGCAGAGGTTTAGGATGAACAGAAAGAAATTCTTTGGCAACCACATTCTGGGAACAGATCAGAGGAAGGCAGAGCCTTCTGATAGCCCTTAAAGCTACAGAGATACGCGTGTAAATCCTGTTTCGGTCACTGCAAACGTGTGCTTCCTGTTCCAAATGTGACTTCTTCCTCCACATGGAGCACCAACAGGAACTTTTCATAGATGCTTCCCTCTCCTCAGGATAGAAATCAGCTGTGGGTTCCAAGTACAGTCCCATCTTGCTGGTATGGTCATCGCTATTTGAGCAAGGATTACATAGGGGCAGATCTATGTGACACTTAGAAGTGGTATTGCAATGTAAATGTAAAAAAAAAAACGGTTGTGTGGTTCTTGCCTCCACTGAAGCCAGATCTTCACTTGTGCTCCCTGTTCTCTAGAGAGCCTCATTCATAGCGGAGTTAAGCGACTTGTTTCCAGTAGCCAGCCACCTGCTAGCTGCTGCAACTCGGGCAAGGAATTCGGGTAAGCTGGGCATACCAGTTCACCTGAGGTAGAAGTTTAAACCAGCTAGCTCACCTAACCCAATGCAATGTTAACAACCAAACAGGTATTTGCATCCCTTAACCTTAAGAAAATATTCTTTCACTGTTGTCCTGTTTAAAAAAAAAAAAAAAAGGAGTAATCCAAAACTGTGTTTTAGTAGCAGTGGTTTGTTCCCAGCAAGGAGAGCTATGTAACTTCAGTTTAAACAGTGCTTACAGTTTAAAAGCACTCTGGCTCTTGCCAGGTTCTAGCAAAAGGAACAACCAAGAGAGGGGCAGAGAACAAACTGCCATCCTGCAGCGTTCATCCCCTGCTGCACAGCTGCTGCAAACTGGCCAATCCCACAGTACTGGCGCATGCAGCAGAAAAGAATTTTAATCTCCACAGGCCCTACGTTTGCTTGCCACCACAGCATTTTCCAGCAATGCAGGGGTCAGGTGTTCTGTTCTCTTGGATGAGCGTTTTTAGATGGTTTTAAACTGTTCTATTCACAGGAGAACCGTACCTTCATTGCATGACGTAAACTCCAGGCATCGTAGTAGGTGGTAGGCATGAAGAGTGCTAGAATCAATTCTTCCACATTTCCACTTAACTCAGACTTCAGATCTTTGATTAAATCCTGTCCAATCATAAACACAATAGTGGTATCATAATATGGGGGCTAGAAATCACTGTGTGACATTGTTCAAGTGGCACAAACTTACCCGAACCACCCAATCAGAGCAGCTGACGATCTTTTAATGCTTCTGTTCACTACCTTACGTTGTTATCCATATCCTGAGAATCCCTACCCTGCCCCACAAGGCATGGCCATCAGTCCCTCCCTTGAGAACAGCAGCAAAACAGATAGAGAGCGATACGCATCTGTAGCTCTGTAGTGACCGCAGTGCTCCCTGAGGAAGGAGAGCTGAGTTCAGCTTCCTGCCCCAAGTATCTCCAACCCTACAGCTCCTGCTGCTTGCAGAAGTATTCATATTTTAGCCACAAAGCAGCAAGATCAGCCTGGTGGGGAAGGAGCCAATTCTTTCAGGAGAGGTTGAGGTTGGCTATTTTGAAAAATTTCTTCTCAGAATGAGTGGTAATGCACTGGAAGAGGCTGCCCAGGGAGTGGCAGACTCACCGCCCCTGGAGGTTTTCAGAAAAGGGTGGGGGTGGCACTGAGGGACATGGCTCAGTGGGCATGGTGGGGATGGGCCGACGGTTGGACCTGGTGACCTCTGAGGTTTTTTCCAACCTTTATGATTCTGTGATTGTTTCAAAGCGGTGCTACGGAGCAGATATGTAAGATTTCAAGCCCGCAAAAAGCACAGAAAAGAGATGATTTGAAAGCAAGTGCCCATAGCACTCCCTTGGAAAATAACCTCCCATTATGGATCATAAAGGAGACTACAGGAGTCGGTACGTGTCTGAACTTTTAAAGTGAACGCAGTTACGGCAATAATGGCGTGGAGCTGAACTCCTCCAGCAGGCTATGCGCTCGATGCTGAATCACCACCAATCCTCAACCAATCTCTCATTTTATTTTTTTATGGGAAAAAAGAAGAAAAGATGTCAGTGCTAGTTTTTGTGCATAAAAAGCTCCATAGCGTCAGACACTAAGACAGTTTAAGCATGAATATTTTCTGTCTGCTAAGCATTACAAACTCAGAAAAGCTTCTGGTTTGATCAGGGACACAACCAGACTCCCCTGTGCCCTCTCTTCTACCAGGTGCCAGAAAAAAACTCAAATACCAGATGTCCTCTGTTGTGCAACAAAAAATATGACCAAAAGAGGTGCATTTAAAAAATGCCCCAAACCACTCTGCAGGAATAAAATGCAGTCGGGCAGTTACAGCAGCAGCTGGAAGTATGGGTTTTGGTTACGGATTCAAAGAACTAGTGAACATACCTTGCCATACAGAGTCTTGAAAGCGGCCTTGATTTTTTGCCTTTGATCATTGGAGCGGTAAGCTACAACATCGATGATAGCCTTCTCATCAGTGCCTTGGAAACAGAAGGGCAGTGTGAGAACTCATAATAATCCCTCCAGGAAAATGTGTTTTGTAATCTGATATTTGGGCATAGTTATATAATAAATGCATAAATATCATTAGGTCCGTTTACCAAATTTTCTATGTAACTTAGAGTCTATGAAATTGCCCAAGTCACTTTGGAAGTGTGACTTTTGAAAAGCTTAAGGAGAAAAAAATATATATGGTTAGATAAGAACTGAGGGACCCAGTGCCATTAAGACATTAGCTGAATGGAAATTTAAGTGTCTGCTGCTTACTTACCAAACCCCTTCATAGCTTTGCGCAGAATTTCTGCATCCCTTCCAGCATCAAAGTTTGGAGCAGGCTGAATTGTGCCCTGGGTACATTGAACCACTGCTGCCGGCTGAAAATAAGAGCCGTGTATAACTGTCCTGCACGTTACAAACTCCAATTAAAATCACCACCTGGAGTCAGTACTTCAGAAGGAAGAATCACAGGATGGTTTGTTCCATTTGCTGCAGTTCAGTGTTCAACACAGAATCACGGTGCCAGTTGTGTCGAACAGCTTTGGCCTGCCGCTGCCAAAGCAATGCTTTTATGCAGGAACACAGATGAAGATCTACGTGGCAGCACACACATACAGGGTAATGGTTTTGTTTGGGTTGTATTCTCAGTGTAGCTGGGAACTCTGTACATTGACTTCATTGCTGCTTTTTCAGCAGTTTTTCCCTTTTAAGCCATTGGATAACATAGGACCAATTTATACCCGTTCATACCAAACTCATTGAGAAATGCTGTATTAAAATGCCTGTATGCAAATACACGATGGCTTCAATTTCACTACTTTCAATTAATTGTTTTCACATTACAGAGGAGTAAATCTGAATCCTGTTGAAAGCAATGGCAACAAACTACTTTCCTCTGTGGCCAAGATTGGTACGATTTTTTTTCTTTTTTCCTTTTAGCACAGAGCCCCTCCAAAATACTCTGATGGACAACCCAAATGCTGCAGTGATGCAGTGACATTCAGGACTGGATTAGCCAGGTTCCCCCTGGCCCAGAACTGCCTCTCGTAGTAGTTCTTCCTTGTGCTATGGACAGGATGAGGGACTGGTACTGAACAACTTCTACTAATAACATTAAAATACATTTTCAGCCATCACATGTCCGTTCCTCTGTGACACGTCCCCAGCTCATATTCAGGCCTCACCCCTACTGTTTGCCATCCAACCAATTGTAAAAACATTTCTCTCACTAACAGCCAAAAAAATAGAGAAGCCACATGAAGATTGATTATAAAAGAGGATACAGCACATACCGGACCAGGCATCGGTGATGGTGCTTGTCCACCAGGATAGCCTACTGAAAATGAGTTACAGATAAAAGATAAAAAAATTAATTATGTTTCTTCTGGTTACGTAAATGCTGCCTAACCTGAAAATAAAGTCGTTTACAGGCCTGGTAAGCCTACCACTGCACTAAACCTATTTGCTACGTAATGATACCTGTAATGGTCAGTAACTGAAGTTCTTGCCCTTGGGAGCAATGGGAAGAAGCAATCACAGAAGCATTCTGGTAGATAAGCTAACAAGGCAGTTCTAAAAATACCAAACTTACTGGTGCTGTGGGAGCTGGAAGGATCTCTCCTTGTTAGATGTTGCTGTCCTTGACAAAAGCCAAGGTGGTCCACGCAAATGAAGACTACACATCCCATGCTCTCTTTCAGTCATATTTTTTACATTTAAATGTCTAGCATATTAACAATAAATACTGAGAATTCATTGGTGCAAGAAGAACTGAAGAAATCTCATTTTATGTTCAAAATCACTGTGAATATAGAAGATACTACTTTGTTTTATACTGAAATTTCATTTTTACCCATTGTGCATATGTGTAGTTATTGTTTTAACAGGAGCTTAATTATTATTTAGAATCAGTGAAACGATCATTAGAAGAAAGGATATGCTGCTCTGAATTTCTTGCAGACACAAGTGATGTTCCAGGACAAAAATGTTCTTGATGGCAACTGACCACTCAGAGCATGAAGAGCACTGCACAGCTTTTAAGCAACAGTGTGCATTCTCCCTTCTACGTCCCACACTATGCCCGGGATCACCATGAACACAGATCTGCTCAGTTGCCTGGAAAATGCATCCATTTCTTTGAGATTAACAGAACAGCCAGATACTTGTTGGACATGGCTCCTGGATGTAACAGTTCTGGTGAGATACTTGCAGGCTGAAGAAGGATAAACATTTACGTCACGGTCACGAAACAGTGACAGCCATCTCTTCTGGATGCAGTACGTACAGAGATGGCTCTCATCTGCTCTTCACTGGTCTTGTCAAGAAAGGTGACAGGACGCCTACAGCATACGGACCTCAAGAGCTAACAGCAACAAAGGTAAGGGCCTACTTTGTTACTATCTGTCCTGGAATCTCTTGGTTTAACTTTGGATTCTTGAAATATCTTTCCCATGGCAGGGAGACAGCCACATACCTGGAACTTGTGCGGGTCCACCCCCGGCATAGCTTTGGGCAGGAGGCTGGGGATAGCCACCATAGCCAGGGCCAGCGGGAGGCACACCAAACCCAGGACCTGGGGGGGTTAGGAGCAGAGGACAGATTTTAGCACACAGCATTTCCTAAGTGATTTCTGGCACAACATGAGCCAGGTAACTGAGCAGAGCTACACAAGAGATTGTTTCTTTTCTGTGTGCAGTGGCCCAGAACCCAAAGGCACCAAGGCCCTGCTGTCAGCATGCAAGCATTTACTGCTGGGTAGCAGTCTGGCCGTCCAAATGCTGCTGCCTGAACTGATCTCTGAAGACAGCTGCTTTCCTTTTCTAGTACTACCAAGCACAAAGAATGGTTACAACAGAAATAACTCCCCGGGCGTACTGTAACAAAGGATCCTACCTCCAGGATAAGATGGCATTCCTCCAGGCTGGGGAGCTCCAGGGAAGCCCCCCGGGGCAGGGTAGCCCCCTGGAGCAGGATATCCTGCTGTCTCTGGATACCCAGCGGTGGGTGGTGCTGCAGGAAAGCTCCCTCCTCCTGCTGGAGGGTATCCTCCGGGCGCAGCGGGGTAGGCGTACTGACCAGCGGGCGGATAGACAGACTCCTGTCCAGTGGGCTGCAGTACAAAACAATAAGGTGTCTGTACGCCTGCTAACAGGATGCTGGGGTAAAAACTCAAGCTACCAAGATGTCCACATACATAACAATGTGGTTAGGGTTAGCTCTTAGGAGCAGCAGCAGCATTCCCCAAGCGTGGGCGTGGGCCTTCTGGCTGGGTTCTCTGATGCATCTCCTTGTCAGCACAGAGCCAGGGGATGCTGCAGGGTGGAAGGCACCTCTGGGGGGCCTTCAGTCCCATCCCACTTCAAGGCTGGGCCAGCTCCAGAATTAGGTGAGGCCACAGCGCCTTGTCAAGTTTTCAGTAAGGAACAGTGAATCCACAGCCCCTGTTCCGATGTGACTAGTCTCATGGTGATTTTTTTGTTGTTGTTGAAGCAAATTAGAGTTTCCTTTGCTGAAACCTTTGGGTTTTGCCCTTTCACTGTGCAGCTCCCAGAAGAGCCTGGCTCCAGTTTCTCTATCACTCCTTACCTAGCAGAAGACTGAACAGCAGGAGAGCAGCCCTTCCTGGACTCGCTCCTGTTTGCCCACACACCTGGTGTCATGGGAGGCACACACACTGGATGCAGAATTCCAGATGTGCCTCCCGAGCACCAAGCACAGACAATAACCATTTCCCTCATCCTGCTGGCTAAAGCCCAGCGCATCTTCAGCTGCTCCCTGGGGACGTGCTCTGCAGGCCCACATGCAAGCTGTAAACCAGCAGGACCACGGCCCTTGCAGGCCAGGAAAGCTGCTGCTCCTGGCTCAAACCGGAGGTGAGCGGCCAGCTGGGGTTGCTCTCCATGACTCGTTAGGAGTCTGTCATGGATTGTTAGGAGACATCTCCTGGTTTTATAAGATTCTCAAAAGCTTAGGATCTTTGAAGCATCTGCCTCTCTTGCACAGCCAGTATTTTCAGACATTACATGTTAAGAAGAGTTTTTACTGTATTTCCTTTGGAAACCAGGATATAAAGCACGGACATTTAAAGACAAGTCTGGCTCAGCGATCCTGGCTTAAAACAGAAAGGACAAGTCAAACATTCATGTGTCTTTGTTTTGCTATGTATGTGACTTGCCAGTAATATCACAAAGGTTGCTATTAGCATTAATGGACGTGCAAAATGTATACTTGGAAGACCAGGATTTCTAAGGGAAAGCCCCAAATTTAAAAGCCATCTGCTTGATCTTAAAAAGCAGGTACTCAAAATCAGCATTATAATTTATGACTTATGGACTTGATACTTAATGGGAGGGACCCTTTACCACCAGTGTTAGAAATATGAGCCACATTACACTCATTCTCGAGTACAGAAAACAGAAATAAACAGCAAAGCACTGAAGTCTAGCTCAAAGGTTTTCCTCAGGTTCCTCAGGGATACCCCCGCATCCCAGTGCCCAGAGCCCCTTCCCTAGCAGTGCAGTACAACCTTGCTCAGCCAGACTGAAGAAGAGGCTTTTAATGGCATTTAGATTCACAAATCCAAAGTTAGGATCCCCCAAAGTCCTGCTAGGATGACTTTATGACTTTCATGCTGACTTTTTAAATAGACTGTCGCAGACTAGGAAACCTAGAATGGCCAATCTTTTAAATTCATCTTCTTAGATTTGTCTTTTTAAATCCATCCACTGAAGCTGACTAAAAAAAAAAAAAGTACAATGTAGCTAAAATTGACAAGCACAATGAATTACAGCTACAGTCATATGGGTTCAGCAAAGCTTTGAGCAGGGAAAATAAGTCCTGAAGTTAAGAAGGTCTGGAAGTGTGGCTTCCGACATGGTTGTCCCCTTACTCTGACTGGCTGTAGTGTTTCAGAGGGACCCGGGGTAAATTGTAAAGCCAAATAACCAGAGAATCCACTGCATGTACTTAGAGCTTTTCAGTATTTTAGTGGGACACAGGCTGAGCTCCATCCTCAAGTCTAGTTCAGGACTACATCAACCACATAGAATTCCCACAATTACATTATGATCAGTGCCTTACTAATGAAAGCACACAGTTGCACCTAGCGTTGAGGAAGGCATACTGAAACACAGTCATACTGAAACTCAGCCACAGCTGTGCATTCCAGCCTTCCATTGCCTTTCACTGGAATTTTCAGTCCATTCAGCCATGAACTGAAGGTGGCACAAAGAACTGTGGCTGAAGGATTGGGGGATCAAAGTCAAGCTACAGCATCCCGTATCCTGAGAAAAATATTCACTGGGTGTCGCAGGAAGGCTGTGTCCTCGAGCTTGGATTGCTCAGCAGCTTCACTCCTCCTGAATGGAACGTCTGCTTCAGACTGTGCAGCACCTCTGTAAACACCGGGACATGGCCACACGGGTGATTTGGTAGAGCCTGGTTCAGGCAGTACCTCTGATCCTGTACCTAAAGACTCCAAGAACTACTGACACTTCAAAAAAAAAAAAAAAAAAAAATTGCTGAGACAGCCAGCAATATATATAGGAAAAAAAAACAACCCACCAAAAACCACACAACTCAAAAGACCAAGGTACAAAGTAAACCAGAACCAACCGACCAACAACCCTTCTGGAACAACAAGCAACATGTATCATAATATGTATCATAAAGTTCCCTCTTGGAATTCATTTGAGACAACTGTGAAGTCACACTCAGGGATGGATTTATGGATAAGAACAGCCACTGTTGACATGCACACAGAGCACAGTAAGAAGGGGCTTCGCAGAACATAGATACACTGGGAGTACAACACATGTAAGAGCCATACTTACAGGGTAGCCAGGGAAACCAGGGTAGCCAGAAGGGGGATAACCTGGGTATGACATTCTGGAAAAAAAAAAAAATTCCCTGTCAGGCACTACATGAGAGTTGGCAGTAGCTGCTCGCTGGTGATCACCTGTGACATCACTTCATCAACAAGTTTAGTACATGCAGTGTTGCTAAGAGTACTTGTCAGCTACTAAACACCACAAAAGCTTTTCCTTCTTTTGCACACCTGACAGCAGCAAGCAGGATTCAGAAGAGAAGCATCATCAACTTTGTAACTACCTGCTACCCCTAATTAGGGTCCGATGGATACTGAAGCATGGTAAGAGGCTTGAAGGTCCAAAACCAATTCTGAAATATAGGTTACAAACCCTAGAAGTGCCATCAGAAAGGGGCTGAGCCTTTGCCAGAATGGAGACAGAAGAGTTGGGCTCAGTTCTGCACGTGTCTCCTGCCAGCCTGCAGCCCTTCCTTCGCAGGGACAGCTCCTGCGAGGAGAGCAGCGCCCGACCCGTCCCACAGCAAAGGGCCACGTGATGGAAACGTGTGCAACCTTCACCTGCTTTTGGCTAGTCTGCCGAAACAGATGTAGGCACCAGAACGGTGATTTAAATACCAATCATATTATTTAACCATGATTTATATAACGGTGATCAAATAACGTGATTTAAACTAAAACGTTCAACTTTTTGAATACCACAAACCAAAACGCATGCTAGCTGCTACAAGCAGGGCAGCTCAAGCACGGGAGGGCCCGGTGGTCCAGCAGCCACATCTCAGTTTCTTTGACCTTTAACTCCCTTTCAGCATCCCGCGTTTGCCTGGCTCCTGCACAGCACAGGACGTGGCTCGGCCCTTCTCCTGCTGGGGGTGATGCCATGGTGCCTGCTGCAGAAGGAAGCCGCGCCAGGCGCCGGTCAGCCACGGAAAGGACTTGCAGAGATCTAAACTTTAACCCAAGGTGATTATTTAAGCAGCAGCAGCAAACTCCATAAATGAAGGTTTATTATCTAAGTGCTTTAAAAGCAGTTAGCACAGTACACACTTCTGCATGAGGCATGCAAAAAATGGGAGGAAAAGGTCAGACAAAAGAAGTTTCACAAGTTCCTACTTTTTGAGCCTGCAGGCCTTTCAGTCTTTAATTGACTGTTCTGCCAAAAAATGCCACTGTGAGGCATTTGTGTCTTACATAGCTGTCCCTGAAGAGGGAAAGAGGTGGAGAACCTGCTGGGTGGGAGCCCCGCACACAGCCCCTGCTCTCAGCCCCTGCCTATCGCCTCCTGTGCAAGAGCTGCCTGGGCCGAAAAGGGAAGAGATCTGTTTCATTTTGTAAAATTCTTTAAAAATAAGCAGAGCTGCTACTTTAGAATTCATGAACAGAAAGAGTGAATTTAGCCTCTCTGCAAATACTTTATGCTGGAATTTGTTTCTTACTTCAAAATACTATTGCCCTCGTGCTCAGACAGAACACCGAAAGGAGGAAGCATCCAGGCATGAGTTCAGCTGCCAGCATGTTCCCTTATGACCCCCACATCTTACTGCAGTCCCCCAGCATTACTTCATTTGTGCAGAAGATTCCTGTTTCCTACTAGTATTTATTTATTTTAGTCCATTTTTAATAGAGGGACTGGGGGAGCAGGAGCGTGGTTATAAGGCAGTATCTTAGCTGCAGGAATCAAAGGGAATGGGATACACAAAAATGAATGTAATGCAGGTGATGACTGTTCACGTTTCGAGGTATCCCGTGGGCAAAACAAACGGATCTGAAAGCCGTGTCCTTACTGTGTTGCACCATTAATCCCACGAACACTTACTGCCTTAACCATCTCAGACTGAATGTGGAAAACATTAAAACTTAGGGCAGGTCAGTTCAAACAGGAGCCAAAGCAAACTTGTGGAGAAGTGGAGCAATGCAGGCTCACAGGGATGAACAAGGATCACCGCTTAGAGGGGCTTTCCAAGTAAGTAAGGGGTGAAGAACAACGTGAGGTGTACTTGTAAATCGTAACCATAAACACTTCAACCATAAACACTACTCAATGTCATTTGTTTCCCCAAGAAGGGCACATGGCCAGTACCCGTACGGCATTTATCGCTGACAGCTGTGTGCTGACTTGTAATGCCGGCCCTCAACCAGGCGTTCCTCGCAGCATCGCTGTTACTGACCGCCGGCTGCAGCTCCCTGCAGGAACCAGCGACTGGCAGCACCTGCTCTGGGGCTCAGTTTCACTCCATCCGTTTACCAGGAAAGTAACTCTCAGGAAAAGTGGCCATGAAAGCCCCAAAGCCTTCTTCAGCTTTTCAGCATCATGTAACTCCACTAAGGCCACACTGTGGAGAAGGCAGCAAAGCACAGCCTGCACAGACCTGTGGGTGTGCGTGTCCCCTGCCCTCACTCTGTAACACAAAGCAGCAGCCAGCGGCCGCAGATCAGCTGTACAACCTTTAATTTGTATATAAATGGGACCCAACAACCTTTTGTCCACGTTGTAGCATATCAGATTTCAGATTTATTGGGAAGACACTTAATTTAGGATGAATTCAATTTTTCAGCTGTCTGTGACCTGCTACCAAACATATTCTGGCACAAAAGCTTTTTGGGACACCAGTTTCCAGCAGCTCCTTTCCAAGCCAAGCGGTGGTTTTGGTTAGCAGGTCAGCCACCCGTGCACACCCGTGACGTACAGGCACTGCTGAACTCATTAACTCTGTCTTCCTGGCACAGTTCTGGTTCCGTCTCCAGGGGCCGGACACCTCCTGACACACGTCCTTTGGGCCGGGCACTGGGAGTGGCAGCGCTTCATTTAATCACCCCCCTTTGGCAAGGCCCCGATTCCTCCTTTTTATTTTGTTTGTAGCTCAGAAGAATGACGAAGTTTCCTTTGCAAGGTGCTGTCAGAGCCGCGCAGGAGGCACCCTGCAGCCCGCAGCACTAAGCTGGGGGCCGGGACCCCCCCGGGCGAGGTCCCGAGCGCTGCGGAGCTGTGACCGCACAGCGGTGTGCGCTGAGGCAGCTGTCAGCGCGCGCGCACACACACACGAAGCACTCCATGAACCCTGAGCAGCGCACGGCCGCCCCTGGGGGCTGCGGGCCCGGCGCCATCCCGGCCGTTCACGGGCTTTTTTCTCCGAAATCGTCACAGAAGTCGTCACCGAAATCACGGGGTTTGTCAGCTTGGAGTTTTGTTTGTTTGGTTTTGGGAGCTGGGGTGGCATTGACTCTGGCAGTGTGACACGGGGCCCGGCGCACGGCAGACCCCGGGCAGGGGCGGCCCCGGGCAGCGGCAGCGCCGGGGCGGGGTGGGGAGGGGGCTCCTGTCAGCCCCGGGCCCGCCCCGACGCCGATAAGGGCCCTGTCCCGAGGCGGGAGGGGCGGTCGCGCAGCTCTGCGGGCTCAGCAGGCGTTTCCCTGGCCGCTTTCCTGAGGTGAGGGGGGACCTCTTCCCCGCGGGCCGCGCTCTCCTCCGGCCGGACACCTGCCGAGCCCGGAGCCTCGCGTCCCC
>WBMW01004687.1:7393-36887 GCA_013396635.1 Penelope pileata
ATATTGTAGATGAGATGTTTATGTGATTGATATTGCAATGTATACATGTAACTGTATTGTATGATCCATAACCTATATTGTAAATAATAATAGTAAAATGTTAACATGATCAATCATCTGCTCATGCTGTGAAGGGGTGGAGTGTAGGGAAACAGTTGATCCGAGCATGAGCTGATGAGTGAGCGCATGGTGGAGGGGCATGGAATACGGGTGAATCACTTGCACCTGTTACTGGAAGGGGTGGACCTGGGGTGGGGAGAGGGAGAGGGAGAGGGAGAGGGAGAGAACGGTGTAGTTGTGAGAGTTTTGGGACCCTTTTTCAATGACATTAACACCATGAAAACACTAAACACAATTAGTCCCTCGTCTGCATACTTTAGGTGAAAGAATTAGCTAAACTGGATTAGAAGGAAAATAATCTAAGTAGATGGATTTACTAACAGACAGATATTTTTACTCAGGAATAAGAGGAATTCTTGCTGTTAAAAGTAAATTTATGGATGGCAGAGGGAGAATGAAGGACAGTGTTAAGGACATGTTATCTTGCACTGACATTGACATGTACAAATGGGACACCTTCATTTCCACATTATTTGACATGACAAGGGCCATATGGTTGTGCAGCTCTTTGAGTATGCCTTCACATGTCACATAAGCCATTTCTTTCACTACTCTTTTAGATGTTATTCTCTTTATTTCTGTAGGTTTTGATTCAGATCCTGATTCATAGACCATTTGATTCATAGACGATTCCCTGATCTAGTGGGAGGTATCCTTGCCCATGGCAGGAGGGTTGGAACAAGATTATCTCTAAGGTCCCTTCCAACCTGAACCATTCCATGATTCTATGACTCTGTGATATTTCTGCTTATTTTCTGAAGCAGAGCAATCAGAAAAAAAACAGAGCCATTGTGTCTAACAAAACAGAGCCATTGTGTCTGACCTCCTGCATCTTACTTTTGAACTGGGTATATTTTCCTTCCTCTAACAATAACTTTCTGTAGACGCCATAAAATGATGAAGAATAATTCTCTACTCTTTTCTTAAAACACTTCCTTAATCTTATAAATCCTTTCAGAAAAAAAAAAAAAAGTCAGTGGGATTACAATTGCATCATCACTTTTAAAAGAAAAATGCATCGACAAACCATAAATAAATTTCTTTGCCCATGTGTTAACCTGGATTTTCCTAAGAGTCGTTATGAAAATGATGTGAGAGGAATAATATACTTTAGATATTACCCTGGTAGGCAGTGTTATAACAGGGAATAAAATCTGAATCAGTACATTTAATCTAAGTGTAAACCATTCTTTTTCACTGCCAGAGAGAAAAGAGACATACGTGAAGCATTGCAGAGAAAAAGACAAACATTCAGTCCCCTGACACAACTATGGTGGTTTTTGGTTTATCTCTCTATTTACTGAAACTGACTTAATATTTTTTAAAAATGCTTTGATAATGTCTGCAAGAAGTTCACTAGAGTTTTAAATAATGCATCTTGGTATTTAGCTAGAGCCATATCTCATATTTCTATTTGATGTATTTAGAATATATATTCTTCATGGTGAGGCAATGGCTGGAAGCAGTATATTGATTCACCAGACAAAAAGGGAATTAAATTTTGCTTACCATCCTAGAGAATTTGAATGGTTTCTTGCATTTTGCCACTTGTAATCTCTCAGGTGATGGGATTCACTGTTTTCAGATGATTTAAATCATCCTTTCCAAAACTAGATATTTACTACCTTCTAGGAGAAAACTATGAATCAAGTTCTCAAACAAATGACATTCCCTTTTCTGGGCATTCCCTGGGAGTTAATATACATTAATGTTGTGCAAAAGAGACAGCACTTCTGCTTTAAGGTTCACCATTTCCAAGGAAAGCACTCAGAGCCGAGCTCAGGTTCGTCAGTTTAATAGCAGGATACTCACGATACCGGGCCGGCTGCCAGGTGGTCTGTGCCGATAGGGGTGCCGGTGGCAGCGGGCTGGCAAGGGGGGTGGATTTGCCTATAGGGATGCCGGCAGCAGCAAGCCGGCAAGGGTTCAGCAGCAGGGTTCAGCCAGAGCAGGAGAGAGAGAGAAACCACCCTTGTGGTATCGTGGCCATTTATACAGTAGTGGGGGATGAATACAGATCTGGGTGAACAAGGTCATTCACACGCAACAAGGGTACTTGCTTATAGCTACAGGGACAGCTACAGAGCACTTTTCTCACAAGCAAGTTTGCAACTAGCTACATGCAGGCATGTGGGTCGAGGCTGTGTCCTTGTGTTCCCAAGCTAACATGAGCCCTTTCTCATGGGCTAGTCCCCTGTTCAGGTCATGATCTGTAATTTTCCATGCAACTAACTGCAGCATTAAATAGACTGTCAATAAAAAAATCTTTTCTAGAACAAAATATATATGCATCTAGCATCTTTAATAGCCCTTGGCACATTATGCGAACAATCTTATAATTGTCTGGTCTTTTTAGAACAGGATGAAGGGCTTGTCCCACAAGAATATCCCACTGTGCTCAAGGACTATCACAGCTAATCACCATTTTTTTGAGAGTTAGTATTTGAGAATTGGAGTTATTTGAGTTACATAGGTACTACTAAGATATCATGAATCAGTGATTAAGGGTTTTTTTTTATTTAAATGTTTCTGAGCGTATTCTAAGAAAAAATAAAGCAATATACTCTCCTTGTTTTCTTTATACAAATTTGGAAATTATTATTTTGATTTTAACAGCTGTTTCTCTTGACTTTGTTTCTTCTAGTAAAGGTGGCAGCAGTAGTTGCCATATTGCTTATGTGTGAATTTAACTTGGCATCAGCCTATAGGTGCTGTTTTTATCCAACTCAGACAGCTGACCCTCCCCTCTCACAGCAAAGTCTGTTCATTTCAAGATGTCTAGAGACAAAGCTGACAGTGAGATGCAGTATCACTTAACTGAAATTGTCTTACTATGGTAAAAATGTCCCACTGAAACAGTCCTTGGAGTTCTGTTTTTTTGTTTTGTTTTGTTTTAATAATTAACAAAATAAATCAAAAATAATAAATAAGAATTTCCTTTACTGAAGTATTAGGTTGGTCAGACATATCTCATTTTGAATTGCTGTAAAATTAAGCCACATAAACAATATATGTCAGTGTAACTACTACAACTTAAGTTTTCCACAAAAAAATGAGATATGCTTTCATGAATCTGTAGAAGTTAACAATTTACTATTGCTTTGTGACAATGTCACAAGGGAAAAAAGGAAAAAAAGAAGAATGAAAATATTGATTTACTAGAGCCTGTTCTTTTCCCAGGTACATCAAGCTAGTGTCACAGTTTACTCGCCCTGCTGTAGTTAGTAATATTCTGTCACATTAGCAGCTTTATGTATGACTTTGTACTGTCATGTACATATGCAAAATCTCAGTCCTTTGTGGACGGAAAATGCTGCCTAAATATCACAATTTACAAAGCTTTTACACAAATATGAGCAATTCTTCAATGTAGTAAGTATTCAGCAAAGCTCCTGTTATCCTTTTTCCCTTAATTTGAAAGTCTGTTATCCCTGAACAGACTACACAAGGGTCAGCTGATCCTTTAAGAGGGTTCTTGGAAGCAAATTGGAGATTTAACATATGTGAATAAACAACAGGGAAAAAAGTTAATTAATTTAACTCATTTTTTTTTAGAGAAGAACAATATTGAGAGGCGTTTTTCATGTTCTCTACTGGGAGTTTGATATTTTAATGTAGGAATCTTCTTATTTCTAAATATACCTAAATAAATTAGTATTTTCATGACCCATAGCATTCTTCAAAGCTGAATCATAACATATTGCATCATATTGCATCATAATATATGCATATGCATATTGCATATTGCAATGTGTTTCATTAAAACCAAAAGATGTTTTTTGCTTATTGTTTGCACTTTGGAAGAAGAACTAAAGGGGAAGGAAGTAGCACAGGAAGTCAGAAGTTACAAAGGATTATTTCTCTCTTTTTGATCAAATCAGATCCTGATGGCTGAAGTTGTGTATTCAGAATTTCAGGGGCAAGCTGCCTAACTTCTGTAACTCATATGTGTTTAAATTGCAACTTGCACAACCATCCTCCAAATTTATCTCATCTCATTTTGCCAATAGGGAGAAATAAATTATTGTAGATTTTTATATTATATAAAACATGGAAATTAGGTAGAGAGGGTCTCACTCCAACGGCCTTCAAAAACAGTTGTCTCTATCACTAAAGCAGATATCTAAATGAGGAGAGATTTTCAAGAGGAAATGTATACAGACAGAGAAGAAGAAACCAGAGAAGTGATGGGGAATTTAAAAATACTGGATTCTGACAGCAGTATTTATGATAAATAGCCTTTGTCCCTTTTGCAATGGAAGGGAAATCATGCTTGCCCCCTACCTTTTGTTCCCCCAGTATGGACATGTGCCGGTTTCAGCTGAGACAGAGTTGATTTTCTTCATAGGGTCTGGTATGATGTTATGTTTTGGTTTTTGGAAAAAAAGTGTTGATAACATACTGATGGTTTAGTTGTTGCTGAGCAGTGCTGTACAGAGTCAAGAACATTTCAGTTTTTCAGCTTTTTGTACTGTCCTGCCAGCAAGGGAGCTAGAGGGCACAAGGAGCTGGAAGGGGGCAGAACCAGGACAGGTGACCCAAACGGGCCAAAGGAATTTTCCATATCACATGACATCATGTAAAAAAGCTATAAAACTAAGGGGAGTTGGCCAGGTACCAGCCGCCACTCAGGGATTGGCTTGTGGTTGGCAGGTGGTGAGCAATTGTGTTGTGCATCATTTGTTTTATAAATATGCGTATATTATCATATGTGACATCTGTGTAATACATGTATATTATGTAATATATATAATTATCATTACTATTATTTCTCTCTTTTTCTTCTTAGTAAATAGCTTTCATCTCATCCTACAAGATCTACTTCTTTTCTTTTTTTCCATTTCTTTTCCCTATCCCAATGGGACGGGGGTGGAATGAGTGAAAGGCTGTGTGGTGCTCAGCTGCTTGCCAGTTTAAACCACAACAAAACATTGTCAGCCTAAGGGAAAACTGAGAAGAAGCACGACATATTACCAATTGCACAGTGGTAACAGATCCTTGGGTTATTCTTTTACAATTTCTCCAGTTATAGACAAAAAATTGCATACAACAACATAATTAGACCTTCAAGTGCTAGGAAAAGGAAAATAATTGACAAAGACTCACTCCATTCGGTTTTCTTTCTGGGTTGGAAAGTCCTGAAACAGTGGAAAAAAGTGGAAAGTGCATTGGCAAGCTCAGAACAGGGAAATATTCTGTTACTGTGTTTGTTTGGTTCACATCTTGAGATAAGGGGGGGCTCTCTGCAAAGTTTGGAGAGTGACTGTTAGTGCAATGTAGCAGCTGGGAGGTGGCCTGGGGCCGCCCGTGTCAATCTGCAAGAGGCTAAGAAACACATTTTGAAACTACTGCTGTTAAAGCTAACTGCTAGAATTACACTGTTGAATAGTGACCCAGGTATGAGGACTTCATACAAGTATAGAAAAATGTGGCATGTTAGAGAGACCTACCCTTTCTGAAGAATTGTAATTTGAGAGAAAAGGTCTTACAAATGACCACGTTGACTTTTGAAGATGATGAAAAATGAAAAGGGAAATTAGCTGTGCATGTAAAAGGAAAACTAAAGAAGCAGTTCTCTGACTATCCAGTTCTTTATGCTCTCACAGAACTATATCATGATCTGTAAAAAAGTAGCAAGAGAAGATCCATCAAATGATAGGGAGAAGAAATATCTCTTGCCACTGGAGATTATTAATTCTGGAAATTCATTTTGACTTGCTATGCTGGACTCTAAAACGGTAGTTCATTGACAAGATCCAGGAATATAAACACACCTGCAGAGCTGTGCTTGAAAGGTAGGCCAGACCAGATGAATACAATATATTACTTCCAATCTATATATGATTTGATGTGGCCAGATACTAAGGCTGCCTGAAAGCAATCCAAAAAGTACTTGGGCTGTGGTTTTGCTAGTCAGAATTAATATGCAGGGGGAAAAAAAAAATAACTTCTCCGGGGCACAGACGGAAGGATGATCATTGATGATTCTGTATGGAGAAGGAAGTTGAAATAATAAACTTTCAAGCAAATGGAAGAAAAGAAGGCAATCAGGAATAGTCAGCCAAGGGGAAATCTTGCTTGACCAATCTGTTAGCCTTCTATGATATCACGACCAGCTGGATGAGTAAGAAGAGAGCAGTGGATGTTGTCTACCTTGACTTCAGAAGGGCTTTTGACGCTGTCTACTATAACAACCTCATAGATAAGCTTAGGAAGTGTGGGATAGATGAGTGGACAAAGAGGTGGCTCAAGAACCAGCTTACTGGTAGAGCTCAGAGGGTAGTGCTCAGCAGTGCAGAGTCTAGTTGGAAACGTAGTTTTCTGTAGGTGTTCTTCAGGAGTCAGTACTGGGTCTTGTCTTCTTCAAGATCTTCATAAATGACCTGAATGAGGAGATAGAGTGTACCTTCAGCAAGTATGCTGACGATACAAAGCTGGAAGGAATGGCTAACACATATGAAGGTTGTACAGCCATTCAACAAGACCTGGAAAGTCTGGAGAGTTGGGCAGAGAGGAACCAGATGAGGTTCAAAAAGAGCAAGTGAAGAGTCTTGCACCTGGGAAGGAATAACTGCATGCATCAGTACAGGTTAGAGGTTGACATGCTGGAAAATAACTCTACAGAGAAGGACTGGGGTGTCCTGGTGGGCAGCAGGTTGGCCATGAGCCAGCAGTGTGCCTTTGTGGCCAAGAAGGCCAGTGGTATCCTGGGGTGCTTTAGAAAGCATGTGGCCAGCAGGTCAAGGGAGGTGATCCTCCCCCTCTACTCTGCCCTGGTGAGGCCACATCTGAAGTGCTGTGTCCAGTTCTGGACTCCCCAGTACAAAAAAGTCAGTGATCTCCTAGAGAGAGTCCAGCAAAGGGCAACAAAGATGATGAAGGGCTCGGAGCATCTCCCTTATGAGAGAAGGCTAAGAGACATGAGACTGTTCAGCCTGGAGAAGAGAAAACTGAGGGTGGATCTTATAAATGCTTACAAATATCTAAAATGCAAGAGGCAGATGGATAGGGCCAGGCTCTTTTTGGTGGTGCCCAGGGACAGAAGAAGAGGCAATGGACACAAATGAGAACGTAGGAAGTTCTACACGAACATGAGGAAAATCTTTACTTTGAGGGTGACAGAGAACTATAGCAGGCTACCCATAGAGTCCCTTCTGTGGATACTCAAAATCAGTCTGGATGTTTTCCTGTGTAACTTCCTTTAGAGAACCTTTTAGCAGTTTAGACTAGATGATTTCCAGAGGTCCCTTCCAACCCCTATGATTCTGTGAGATACCACGAAAAATGAATAGAGAAGAATCTAGTATAACTTGAAGGGTGATAGCTTATTAAGAAGAGAGAANTCGGAGCAACTCCCTTATGAGATAAGGCTAAGAGACATGAGACTGTTCAGCCTGGAGAAAAGAAAACTGAGGGTGGATCTTATAAATGCTTACAAATATCTAAAATGCAAGAGGCAGATGGATAGGGCCAGGCTCTTTTTGGTGGTGCCCAGGGACAGAAGAAGAGGCAATGGACACAAATGAGAACGTAGGAAGTTCTACACGAACATGAGGAAAATCTTTACTTTGAGGGTGACAGAGAACTATAGCAGGCTACCCATAGAGTCCCTTCTGTGGATACTCAAAATCAGTCTGGATGTTTTCCTGTGTAACTTCCTTTAGAGAACCTTTTAGCAGTTTAGACTAGACGATTTCCAGAGGTCCCTTCCAACCCCTATGATTCTGTGAGATACCACGAAAAATGAATAGAGAAGAATCTAGTATAACTTGAAGGGTGGTAGCTTATTAAGAAGAGAGAATAACTGTGTGTTGAAGATACTGAGCTGCAGAGTGATGACCACCATGTCTTTTAACAAAGACACAGGTGGCTCACACAAGAGTGTGATTACAGCTCTCTCTTGTTCTCATGTTTCAAAACTGACCATACCCTAATATGAAGTTGCATATTTAAAACTCATCAGGTTTCTTTGAACAAATACTTCTTTAAAAAAAAAAAAAAAAAAAAAAGTAGGCCAGAAACTAACTATTCCATAGTTAGCTTGTTTACTAATACCATCTGCAATTTTGACAAACTTGCTGATTTAAAAATGTTTATACCTCGTAAATGTTTAACATTCTCCACTGTTTCTAATAGGCTGAAAAGTACTTCATCACACTTGTGATATAATCAATCATCCTGTTACTTCTTAAGCACAAGGGGGGAAAAAAAAGAAAAAAAGAAACAATCTTGTTGAACATTTCTTGCTTTTCTACTTTATTTTAAGCAATTTCTCTCCACTGACTAATGGACCCAAGCTATTTTTTTTATTGTTTTTAAATTAGCAAACAAGTAACAATAATTCTTACTGTCATTAGCTCCAGTAACTATGGATTTCTTTCTTTGCTTACTTATCATACTGTATCAACATATTACAGTCCTTAACTTTGAATTTATGTATGTTGCTAAACTTGTCTCCTTTTTTGTTCATAAAATACCGTGATTTCTTATTGTTTCTTTTACTTAACCTCTGGCTCCTAATTAAATTTTATTTAATGTTACCTCCTCTTTTGACTAAGAAATTCTATCTGTTAATACATTCAATTAACTCTTCCTAAAATACTGGAAATTCTAACTGCTTTTTTATTTTCTTTCTTCTTTAGTTGAATTATCTCAAGCTTTAGGAAATCTTCACCTCCAGGGATGGGGCATCCACAACCTCTCTGGGCAGCCTGATCCAGCATCTCACCACTCTCTCAGTGAAAGAACTTCCCCCTGACATCCAATCTAAACCTTCCCTCCTTCAGCTTAAAATCATTCCCCCTTATCCTATCATTATCGACCCTTGTAAAAAGTTGGTTCTCCTCCTGGTTATAATCTCCCTTTAAATACTGGAAGGCTGCAATGAGGTCTCCCCGCAGCCTTCTCTTCTCCAGGCTGAACAAGCTCAGCTCCTTTAGCCTGTTGAGTTTTTTGTATTTTTCTCAGTTCTTTCAAATATTTGAACCGCATTACTTTATGTGTGTGTATGAATTTTTAATATTATTATTTACACATGTAAGTGTCTCAACAACCGCAGAAAGAGTTCCAGCTTTTACTGGAGTAAAATATGATACTTCATAAAGTCGTTATGCTGGTGATTTAAAGTATGTATTCTTGAGGTAACTCCATCGTCAACAGCATGGTAAAATTTTCTTCCCAGCGAAGTGTTAATATTATTTAAATACAGTCAGACTAAAATATACTAAGGATTAAATCACTCTACATTACAGGAATACTATATATATAAAAATAATATAAGTAGGTATAGTATATGTGGTGTCCAAGGGCTTTCTAGGTACCTGTGAACAAACAATTCAGTGCTTCAGTTCCTCCACTGTCATAATCTTAGCATACTTTGACTTGTCTATTTTGATATAATACTCTTCAGGACTGACTCTTACATTCATGTGGTCCTGATCATAACATACCCTGATTTCCTGTGCCTCCAAGCTCTGTAATAATATTAATAATTAATTGATTCACTTGATGTTTGCGATAGAGATGGTTTTGAGATACATAACATATATTCTGTTTTAATTTGTTTATTGTGCTGAAGTCTTCATCATGGCAGCTGATTTCTTTCCAACCCATTCATATGTGCCAATGTTTGGAATAGTTAGATGGAGAGTTTTCAGAAAGACTAAGCTCTGATTGTTACAATAGGCTAATTGGCAGGATACAATCTATTAGAAATATTGTAAGCCAGGCTTTGTTTATTTCACAAGAAAACTTTAGAACATTTATTAATTTTTATTTTGTTTTGTTTTGTTTTGATGTTGTTCTTGTTTTAAAGGGAGCTATGATTTCCTTATATCATTAAGTCATTGTCAAGTATTTGTGTACACATGATGCTGCTTTTTAAATTTCACTTTGTTACTCGAAAATTTTTTCAATACAAAGAAGAGTTTTGAAGTCCAAAGGATTATCATATTTTCCAGTTTATTAGTCACTTTTCTCCTTTAGTCTCAGATATTCAAATACTGTTCATAGATATCTTATATTAGCTGTCTTTTAATGGTGCAATGATGTATGTGCTTGACATGGCACATATATTATCTCTTGGGTTTTGAAGTTTAGCCAAGTCTTTTGTTTGGCTGGTAGGCATATTTTCCTCTGGGCATAAAGAAGAAATTAAATCGTGAATGAAGATCCAACCATTAAAAATTTGCTCTTGCTGATCGTTACTTAGGCATATGAACATATGTATCAACAGCAACAGAACAGTTTGCCAGAATAAGGACTGATCAGCATATGTAATGATTCCACTGTTGGCTCAAAATCACTATGCTGTAAGTTGATAAGACAGAAAAGTTCTAGCTGTTAACTGCTACCAACAAAAAACATTCACTTTTTTTAGAACACTTGAGTGCACCACCTTGTCCTTTCAGTTTCAGAAAAGATTTTTAGTTATAGTGTGTAATTAATAAACTCCGAGCTCCGACAACTTGTACTGCAAAGTCTGGTCAGAGATAATGCAGAACGGTAACAGCAGTTCCAGACGTCTGATTGACAGAGCCCTTTGTGCTGCTGCTGATTTGAGGAGGTGACAGGGAAGAGATACCAAGTAGACGATACTGTCTGTCTCTGCTTCTACGTTCTGAATATTATTAAAGAAAACAAATAATTTTTTTTAATATTAGCTCCCCAGCTAAGTAATTGTTGTAATTTCCTTTAGACAATGATAAGAACAAGACAGAGTAGATGGGTTCAGGGAACAATCTCACTTTTAAAACATGACCTTCACTACTGATAATATGTGAAGATGCAGTACAGATGGAGAAATGCACAGTTGTAGAGTCCAAAGCTCCTTGCAGGAGACTCGCCATAGTAGTGGTTTGCACAATTTCAAACATATTGTTGTAACTAATCACTTTTCTGCTAACTTCATTACTTCATCAGAAATCTTTTCTGTTTTGTTGTTTTCAAGAGGTATACTACTCCTGGAACATCTGCATACACAATAACACATTTAGAAAGTGCTCATGCATTTCAAGCAAGTCTTGATTAAAACTGCAGAAATAATAGATGCTTCTATATAAAAATTCTGTCTAAACCCTATTTTTTGAAGTCCTTTATAATGTAATGTAATAACTGCAAATACAGGGAATGCCACAGTTGCAGATGAATTAGCAGCAGCCTGCAGCATGTGTACAGGCCTCCCAATCACTCAAAGAGTTGAGACAAAACACAGAATTGCATGGGAAAAAGAAAAGAAAGACAAGAATAAAAAACACCAAAATATTGTGAGGAAAGACAATGAAACAGTCGTAGTTTACAAATCAGGTCTTGCTTAAGGATCTGGAAGAATGATACATACCATCCTGACAGAAATCCTCCAGGTGATGCAGCGTGCTACCAGTGTGTGGCTGAGAACAAGATAGATCTCCCTTGACTAAAAATGATATTTTTAGGACTTAGATATCAGTGAAAATTTGAAGAGTATAGAAGGCGTGAAAAAGAAGCAGTGAAAAATCACAAATTGATCTGTGCGTGAATTGTGATAATTGTAAGCAGACGACAAAGACTTTCTGAAAGATGTTGCATAAAGGTGTCAACTCTCAGTGAATCCACAAAACCTCACAGTGGTATGTAGGAAATTAGTATGAGAATATATGCTTCTTCATACCTCGTGCCTCAAATTCATTTATGAAAAGACTGCTGCAACAAATAAGGAGGAATGAATGAAGTGCTTTGTGCTCTCCAGCCCAGCTCCACTTTTTTCTGGTGCCTATGCATTTGACTACCCCAAGCACTAGCCCCTCAAACACTGGGGACCTTGTCCAAAGATAAATTAGGTCAACAAAAGTTTTAACACTGACTTAAGTCATCTTTGGATGTACATTATTGTCATGGTTTGACTCAGCAGATAGCTAAGTTCCACACAGTTATTCATTCACCCTCCCCCATCCCCAGATGGGACAGGGGAGAGAAGTAGAGAAATATGCAGTAAAACTCTTGGGTTGAGATAAACGCTATTTACTAAGATAGTAAAGAAAGCAAAAGAAATAACAGTACATATATATATATGTATATATATTTATATAAAGAGGATACGCAGAGCAAGGGCTCACAGCCAGCAGCGACCCCTCCTCCCAGCTAACCTCTTCCGTAACAAAAGCAACAGGAAATCCAACAAATCAATCACATGATGTTATATGGTATGGAATAGCTCTTTGGTCAATTTGGGTCAGCTGTCCTGGTCCTGTCCCCTCCCAGATCCCAGCTCCTTATGCCCCCCGCAACTGTTTCACTGGCAGAGGAATGTGGAACTGACTGTCTCCTTGGCTCTGTTCAACACTGCCAGAGTGTTATCAGTTTGTTTCTCTTCTGAGGCCAAAACATATCTTCATACTAGACACTATGAGAAACGTAACTTCTGTTAGAAATTAAGACAAATAAATGCAGATGTGGCTTGGCCCTTGTTAGTTAATAGACTTCACGTTTGCTTATTTACCAGGGACATTTTTGATTGCAAAGTTGTCTCTCTTCCTGACTTCATTTGTAGATAGATTCAAGTACTTTTCCACTCTATATACTGCATAGTTTAATTTTGTCTATTTACCAAATTCCTAACTAAGTCCATGTTGAATTAACATATGTATTTTATTAGGTATGTTTTTTTGGAGTTGTCTAATAAGAGAAAATAAGTATGTGTCTTGTTTTTAACTCTTAACAGATAAATTCAGTTGCAGCATTTATCAAACATTTTTTGTCCTCTACTCCTCCCCCCCCACCCTGATTTTTAGCCTTACCCCTTTACACCCTCACTGACCAAATGATCCTGTTCTGGGCTACTACCAGCTGTGAAAATTTCAATAAGCCATTTTCCCTGAGTGTTTTCTCTTGTGGCTTCTGAACCTTTCTTATATAGCTTGCAATCTTTCTTATTGAAATAGTATGTTTGTGATCATTTTGGCTAACAAAAGCACAAATGACAAATCAGACCTAATTCTGACAGAGTGCTTTGTGTAGGAGATTCATGTATTCAGAGAGAGCTCTGTACAAGTTCCTACTTCGTCTTTATTTGGACACTCTTGCCTTTATAAATTCACAAGCAAAGAGCATTCAAAATAACTCTCTGCAGTGCAGACTACTCTAGGGTAGTTTCTCTGACTAGTGCAACTCTGCTTATCTTCACTGACTGCAATATAGTTATAGTGGGTTTGAACAGGAGAGAATTTCAGTCATGGGACAAGTTCCTATTTAAGGTTTTGGTGTGCTTGTGACTGCAGTATGTCACCTTTGGCCATATTATTTATGCAGACTAGAAGAAAAAAATAAATCTAACAAAGATTGTTTTGTAGTCTTATAATAATCCTAGGAAAAGGTAAATGCATTTTTTTTAAAACAATCTGACATTATTAATGTCAACAACTGAATTTCAACCATAGAAATCTATGCGCATTAAGATTTTCAAAATCAAAATTTTGCGCAACAAATGCTGGTGATTTACCAAGCGTTAATAAGAAAGCTAAATCAGAACATATTGTTTTCCAGTCCAGCCAGTATTTGCTGTTTTAACCTAATCATGCCTTCAAATATAGTTTTTATTTATATGGAATTTTATTTTTTACAATAATTGATTTTTGAAAAGTGATATGTATTTCAGCTCATAAGAAAATGAATCCTTTGTCCTTTTTCTTATTAGAATTATTCAACTATTTTTTTTCTTTCTGTGTTGCTCTTTCTGTAGTCATCTGACCTATTAAAAAGGGGGATAAGGCAATTAATATTGAATAAAGATGTTATCAATCTGACTCTTAACTGGTGCTTTACTTCCTCATGTAATACGTAGAAACTGACTAACAAAAATGATAAACTGGCTGTTGAGAATGGCACTAGGATTATTTTTCAAATTTTCTATTTTTAGCATACTTTCTGTTATTAGCAAACTTTTTATTATTTAGCAAACTTTCCATTACTATCAGAAGAGTACAACTTGAAATAACTGTCTTCTTTTGTCAGTACTACTTCAATGTTTTAATACTTCCCTAAAGCGCTGTCCATCTGAAATAGAGATAGGATGTAACATTGGTTTTCTTCATCTACAGTTTTCAAATTAGTTTGGAGTTGAACAGTTGTGAGGTTTTTTTAATTATCTGAATATAAAAATATTCAAACACATACTTCTGCAGATGCAGACTTACTGAAGAAAGGAGAGGAAGAGATGTGCAGCACAGGGATTTACCTCTCCTGCTAGGACATCCTGATTCAAAGTATATTATCATATGGCCACGTACTGCATTTCTAACTATACTATTGTGAAGCCAGGTATTAGTAGGTCACTATGACAGGCAAACAAATCAAAAGAGCTCATGTTGTTACACACTCACATGATCTGCTGAGTAAGGAATTTCAGCAACAAATCAAGTAAATATGCTTGTAGAAACAAGAGAAGCCAGAAATAAAGGAACCTTGTGTATGGGACATAATGTTTCTTTGTGGTTAATATACTATAAGGCACTTGGCCATGAAGTTCTGATTCTATCATCATATGCTGCAACTTGCCAGATGACGCCACACTTGTACTAACAGGTCATCTATTTCTGTGGCTGGTGAAGACAGACCTACCTTCTGAGTCAAAGACTGTTTCCTTTTGCAGGCTCACTGACAAGACTGAGAAATCTCAGAGGATACAATACAAGAAAAAAAGAATTTTTGCAAGTTACTTCTCTTTGAAAAGGCTCAACACAGACTGTTTCCTCTAGTGAATTTAAAAGGCTAGTGTCAAGTCATCAACTGAGTCAGATTCTCTGAGTGCAGTTGTGCTATTTTTATATATTCATGTATTTACAGTCATAATTTTACATACCGTTTCTTTGAATCTAGGAAGACAGAGACTCTAAAGTGGAAAGCTGGGTTTGTGGGGATCCTTGTTCATCTTAATGTGATTTTTCTTCTATTTGTCTTCTTCCTCTCTTTATCAGTGAAGGAAGAGCGAAAAAACCCTAAGTGACAAACAGCAAACAGGGAAAGGGACTAAGTCACAAATATGTACAGCTCTATATTTTCAGACATTGATTTGCCTTCTGAGAAAGCCTCATGACTGCTATGAAGAAAAACTCACTGTTCACTTTTCACCCCCATTCTCACTTATGTTTTGCAGGAAGAAGGAAGAAAAAAGGAGGGTCTCGTGCAAGTTTCAGTTGCATAGTGAATCCTGATGAGATGGTGCTTAGGTCCTTGCCTCAAGAGCTTTTCAAATATTTTCTTCAGATACTAAGCCCCTGGTCTTTTCTTGCTCCCCTCATAAAAAATAAAACAAAAATAAAGCACATCCTTTTCTATTTTATTTGCATATAGGGCAAGTCTAGTGTACTGTTTAATGTTTGCACTGTTTAGATCAAACTTTTCCTCATAAGAGTGCCTTTAATATGAAATCCATGGCTGTGTTGGGCTGAAGTACTCCTAGCTTTGGTGATTAAGCAGAACTGCTGCAATCCCCTGGGCTAGAAAGAGCAGGGCATTATCTGTCATTTACTGTCTAGGCCACTGCAAGTCTTTAGACAAAGTACTTACTGCCAGTTTTGTGATTTATCAATTGATGATATAATATTAAATAAAGAGGCAATGAAGGGATCAGGAGTTGCAGCCCAGGTTACTGTCCCTTCCTGAACCAGCACATAAGCTCTCTTGTATTTTCTGTCTGTACTTACTTTCTTTTTAAAATTTCCCAATTGAGATAAGGAGTGTTGTGCTTTTGCTTGGGTAAAGATTAAGTATTTACTTCTCTTCAAGCATAGAAATGAACCCAAAGATGTCAGCAACGTGTCTCTCACACTCCTGTATTACACATGCTTCCTGATTTGCAGTCAGAATTCCCAGTAGAGGATGGTATGGTCTGAAATGCTTGGTGACTTTGATAAAAACAGTATTTTGTCATGATCTTGCACATTAGACAGGAAGACAACCTCTCTGAAGTGAATTTTCAATAATACATGGGTCTTGCTTTAGTTTGTGTTGAGCGCAATTCCAGCAGAATTTACCACTAAAACTGCTCGGTATTCTCCTACTTACCTGAACCTTACTCAGGACAGAAAATGCTTGTCTCTCCTTCTAGCATGTGCTCCAATATTTCCGATTCAGACATTTTAATCTCTGTCACTTTGTCATATCTGAAGTTGGCAGGCCAATTCAGTATAGCACACCAAACTGAAGTCTGTGGTGTTTATCCCTGAAGCTACTGTGATTCGGGGAGAGTTTGCTGACATCTGTGAGACTGGAGGGAGCCTCTTCCAATATTAGCTAACCTCTGCAGTATCCATGCTGAAATCTGCCTTTTGGGGAGGAAATTACCATTGCAAAATTGTTGGCAATTTAAAGGCCTTTAAGTGGAACACCACCTTGCACAAGGCCAAATTTCAGTCTTTGGAGCATTACTGTCTTCCAACATAGACAGAGCACTGTCAGATCCATAGCTCAGTGTCTTTTACCAGGACAGTGTCTTTTCCTTGGTGGAACTCATTTACTATTATGGCTGAAGATGCTTTATTGTTATACAATTTTATTTACTTAATCTACCAGTAAACAGAAACACAGCTTAGATGATATTAAATGATCAGAATAAGAGCCCAAGGGATTAAATCCAGAAAAATTTTGCACTGAAAGGCAAAGCTTTCCTCACAGAGGCCATACTGGAGCCATTGGTCAGAGGGCTTGAGTTGTGGAACAATAGATGTTCCTCATGTTTGCAACTGAAAAGTTAAGTTTTCTGAAATTCCTCTGAAATTTTGATAAGATTTTATGTATATTCAAGAAAAGGTAAAAACTGACATATTATGACAAGATTATCTCTTTAACTATAACTAAATTGTTGGTTCCATTTCCTGACAGCTTTATAAGAAGTCATGAGTCAGATCCACCTGTCTGGTTTGCATTACTTTCCTGACATAAAACATCTGTAAACCTGGTTTAACTGGTACTATTCCATGAATTATTGTTTGTGGGAGAATTTCTGCACAACAACGGACATGTGAGCAATCCAGCAACTGTGGACAATGTACAAATCTAAACAGGGATGACTGGTATGAAAACAATGCTGGGGTGCGTGTGAAGATCAAGCTTAGTTCCGAGGCACGTGTCGAAGACAAGGTCAGAAGACAGCCAAACAACAAGAACATCCTGAGAAAAGAATGACTCCCGTGTGAAAACAAGAACTGTTTTCTTAATAACATTTCATTTCCCAACAGCTGTCAATAACCAATTAGAATTAGACTACTAACGTGTGTTTTACTGTCTTTAACCAAACACTAATAGCCGTGTGTCTCTGGCAAGATAGCAAATAGTTATAAAAGAATCTGTGTGAGCTCAATAAATTGGCATTCACTTGATCATATTGATCGTATAGTGTTTGTTCGAGCCTTCGCGTCGCAACAATTGTTGATTAATTCAGTCACTGCTAGCAGAAGTTATTTTAGGGAAAAACAGAACTTTTTTCCCCCACTAATTAGCAAAGGAAATATGTTAGCTGTTCAGCCCTTCATAAATTAATAATAATACATCCTTGTGTTTCTGTAGTCTGAATTTACTTCATTCCACAGGCACTTCTGAAAAGAAAAAAGGCAGTGTAAATTTCTGATAAATTCCAATACTGAGCTGCATTCATGGTGTCCTAATCAGCTTACCAATACCATCATTATATTTGACTGTTAATTATTTTTTCTCTTATATTTAAGATTGCTCTCCTCTCTTCTTTACATCTGATTAAAATAATATCTTTTAGTACTTTGCATTTTCCCTTTCATGAGAAGAATGGCAATATTATCACAACTCAAATGAAGTGTTCAAGCAGAGCTGTCTCCTTGTAGATCTTTGAGTGGGGCTGTGCAGAACTAGTTACTTTAATTGAACAAATGAATTCAGTCTGCAGTACCCCATGCAGATATTCTTTTACTTCAGCACTATATTAAATGTTTTCTGTTAAAAGTCACATTAAATTGGGAAATTTCTTTGTCTGCATAATCCAAAATGTGCATATTGTTTTCTCCAATTATGCATGTGACTTTTCATTACGCTTTGTAATATTTTGAGGAGCATGCACAAAGCATTGGAAATCATAAGGATTTCTACCCTTTAGTTAGAGAAAGTAATGTTCTTGCATGTAAGATCTGTTTATCTATCTATCTTTTGCACTAATTTTTAGTCTGATTTTTGTCTTCTTTGCATATTCCCTGTTGCCATGTTGTACTAAGCACCACTTCGCTGGGAAGGTTCACAGAATGGCCAAGTACTGAGGGCAGATTCAACTCCTATTAAAGTTGACGTGACTTGGACTGTGGCTGAGATGACCTTTTTCTTTTAGAGTTTGATATAACACATTTTTAGTCAGACTTTCCCTTCAGGTCCAATTCAGCCATACACAGAAGTCCATCAAGAGACAGACATTGTCTTTAGCCGAGTTGGACTGGGCCCTTAAGGGCACACTGACAGTGTTTACACCACGGGCAACAGAAGTATATTTTTGTGTTTGAAAAAAATACATCATGCAACATTCAGAAGAGTGAGACTGATATTCAATATTGTAATATTAAAAAATAATAATTTTGTAATAATTGTGGAGGATTAGATTTTTATCATCTGATTTGTTAAATAATAATAGTTACAATTATTTTTGTGAGGAAACTTGCATGAATAATATTGGAATTTACCTATAAAGGTGTTTCTGTATTTTTTGGGGGAAGATTTTATACACATACTCACATCACTTATATTTATAAGTGGAGTTATTTAAAATGGTTCATAAACTGAAGGAAATAAAAAGCACAAGTCAGGCACAGTATAATATATACAAGTTTGTTAGCTCTTTTTAATGTTGGTAGTAAATAACCTTTAATTAAGAGAGAGAATAACTACACTGTGAAGTGTCAAACAGATACAGTAAAGTGCAGGGATTCTATTTTACTTTAATTTCTTATTTTCTGCTGCCAATAGATTGAAAATAATCTAAAAGCTATATTTTACCAGAAGCAATTATAAATAAATAAATAAATTAGGAAACACGACACAACAGGAAATTGTTTAATTAAAGATCATCCAGTTTAAATGAAAGGAAACCTTCTTCTTCTTTCTGATTTGTGAAGTTCTCAAATTTGTGCTGTGATGCATGGGAATTGACTGCATCAAAAATTTATGTCAATTCCATTCTAGGAATAGCATTATAGAAATATCTTTTCTCATTTCTTCACCACTGTGCAGAATTCCATCCCTTACCCACGCAGCTACTTAATTCCCTCACTGCATAGAGGTTTAAAGTGTATGCCTTAAAAGAATTGGGTTAGGTGTCCGAAGCAGGCATTCTAAATTTGATTTTTAAAGTCAATCACGGGGAAAATAAATGTTTTAATTTGATGTACTTCAAAATATAACTTGGAGAATTTTTTAAAATATACATTTACAAAAGAAGTATAATCATATTAAAGATCAGAGTAAACATTTCAAATTTCAAATGGAAAAATTAAAATTAAATTATTAATTTGATTTTATTATAGTATTTACTTCATGTTACTGAACTATTTTTCCTCAAACTGATTGAAAAGAGTTTCTAGAATCCTCTTCTCCACACATTACATGATGCTTAGATCAATACCTTTATTTATCCCTAAAAATCATATATGTCTGTTTAACATAGAGATGTGAATTTATTTTAATAACACCTTGCAAGGTGAACAGAGCATCATCCCCATTCTACAGAGTAAGGCTTCTTGTCCTCTATAGAATAAATTCAAGAGTGCTTAGAAATTCTAAGTGTCCAGAATAAGAAATGTAGAATCTGATTTTGCGGAGAGCTTATATTGCATTTTATACATTCAAAGCACAATCTCCATTGACTACATTTGCACTTCTATAAATCAGAGTTCACAGTCTGAAGTCAGACACCTAGAAAATGAGAAACTTGTAGTTGGTAGTCTCCTCTGAAAAACTAAATTTAAGTGACTTGCTACAATCAGAGAATTATATTTCCATGCAAGCACTCTGCTGTCTTGGTCAGCAAGTAACTGCTGTAACTAGAAAGTCCTTCTTTCTTTTTATGCAGTCCTTCAAAGGTGGTAAATTTAGATCTACTCTCTGGGTCATATCAAGCAATAAAAAATAGATGCTGGTACTTCTAAGTTGTCCTTCTTTGTGAAATTCAGTTTACCATATCAGCGAGATACATGCTTAATAGATTTCACAGGTATTTGCTACAGAGTAAGGCAATCTCTGTAATAAAAATTGACAAAATCTCTTTGAAACTAAGCAGAGATCTAAGGAAGAGTCTATGTAAATTGAAATATTTTCAAATTTGAGCAGATTTTCATGGAAACCTAAAGAGATTTCATCGCTTTAATTTATCAGTCAAAGCAGGTTGTAGTTTTACATGTTAGTGGAATGATGTACTCCTTTCATGGCCTTATTCTCTGAAACAGCTGTATCATTTAGGGTTTCTTTGGGGAAGATGAAATTTTTAGCGTCTTTATTAGACTGATATTGGATATACAACAAATTTCAGTCAAATTACTTTTTGTTAAACTAAATACTCGTGTTTATTTTGTGCCCTATAAGAACACAGTTTTATTAGACTTCAGTACACAATTGCATTCTAAAAAATTGCACCTAAAATGAAGAGTACTTGTGTTTGTAGTGCATAAAATGGAATAAAGCAGAAGAAGAATGAAATAAAATTGTAATGCTATTTATTATTCCTAGTATTACAGGTGAAACACAACTATAAGGTACCTTTTACCTTGAGTCTGAAGCAAATTATTTTCCCAGATATTTTCAGTGGCTGAATTTCCATCATTTCTATTTGTAATTTGAAAATCTATCAGATGAGCTGTCACTTTCTGTTAATTAAAATGTGATGAAGAGCTCTGTCACTAATGTTTTTCCCCCTAAACTTAACAATGAATACAGGATAAACTTTCATACTGTGATTTGATTCCTTCCAAAACTACTTTTTTGGACTGGTAGGAAAAGCTAAATTAAGCTAAAGTCAGTATGCATATTGCCTTGTTTCATCATCCTACTCTTGATCTCACACCTTCTTATAAACTTCATAGAAGGACTATATTACCTTTGAAGTTTCTTTCTCTACTCCACAGATAACAGCCAGGAAAACACAAGAAGTAGCAGAAGCAGAAAACTTATAAGCAGTCACCTAAAGATGTAAATCAAGCTGCCCCTAACAACTTTGAGAATGAGTTGAAAACTGTCTGCTATCAGGCCTGAAAGCCATGCTGTTGTGGTTTAACCTGGCAGGTAGCTAAACACCACACAGTCTTTTGGTTAGCCCTCTCATCCCTGTGGGATGGGGGAGAGAATGAGGAAAAAACAAAGTAGAACTTGTAGGCTGAGATAAAAACTATTTACTAGGACAGAAAAAAAGAAGAGGAAAAAAAAGGACAATAGTTACGATAATATATATATATACACACAGAACAAGTTATGCACAAGCAATTACTCACTACCTGCCGATCAATAACCAGCCAGTCGCCAAGCAGAGACTGGCCGCCTAACCAACTCCCTACTGTTTTCAAGGTTTTTCCAAATGATGTCATACGATACGGAATATCCCTTTGGCCGGTTTAAGTCAGCTGTACTGGTTCTGTCCTCTCCCAGATCCTTGTGCCCCCCAGCCCCATTGCTGACAGAACAGTATGAGAAGCTGAGAAACTTAAACATCTTTGGCTCTGTACAGCGCTGCTCATCAACAACTAGAAACATTGGTGTGTTATCAACATTGTTTTTTTTTTTTCCAAAAGCCAAAACATAGCATCATACCAGACACTAAGAAGGAAATATCAGCTCTATCCCAGCTAAAACAAGGACACATACATCACCACACATCTCTCCTAATTTAATGCTGATTCATCCAAATTTCTAACAAGGCTTTCTCCATGGACTGCCATTTTGGCTCCAGCTGATAGTGATGACACCGATTTTCATCACCAGTAGTGATGTAGTCCAGGAAACTGTCACCTTCAGCGTCATATTGGTCCTGGCAAACTTGCATATGATGTTTTCTCTGTTCTTGTGTGAGCATTCATGGGACCAGCCTGGCACAAACTTTATGATACTCCAACATTGCTAGCATCATTTCCAATGCATTGAAGTTGATATTCAGCTCCATACATAGTTCCCTTGTTGTAATCTGACAATCACGTGGATGCACTGATCGAGATGCTCTTAATTTTGTAGTGTGACAGCTATGCATGTCTATCTGGAATGTGCTTTATCTTTCATGTCACTGTTGCCACTGCTGAAATGCACCACCCACTGCCTCACTGTGCTCACATCCACTGCTTGGTCTCCAAAAACATTCAGCAAGCATCGATGAATATCAATGGGTACATTTTTTCCACATGGAGGAATTCAGTTCCGCACCTTTGCTTCATACTGACTTCTATGTCATTCACTATAGTGTCAGACCAACCCTCTCCTACCATCTGTCACAGGGCAACAAAATGTAATGGAATATTGGTGGGAAGGTTCAACTTCTACTGCCACACCACCAGCATCCACCTCTTATGCCATGGGCCAATATAATAAAATAGGAGACATTATTTTCAGAGCAGCCCTTGTAGTTTTATTATATCATGTTAGCACAGTGAGGCTATGGTGGTTCATTTCAGTAGTGGTGACAGCAACAGTGGGTCACCTCTGCTGATGCAGACTTTTACAAGGGTGGCATGTAGGCTTTTGTTCATTGCTGGCAAAAATGCATAGTTAATAGTAGTGACTCTGTTGAAAAAGAGTGTTTTGTATCTGAGAATTACTCTATCAAGTAGTACTCTTGTGCTTTTTATAGCTTTTGTATTTCCATGGAAATAAATAGGAGTCATTACTTTTGGAGCATACATACATAGAATGTTCCTGTTGGCTTCCAAAGGTTGCCATTTCATTGTCAGACTAGGGTCATCTTATCTGGAGTAGAGTATTGACAACAACCAATATGAAAACATAATTTTCTGGTCTACAGAATAGTACAGAATAGTACATTAAAATAGTAAGATCCTGAGTTTCATTATAAAATTTTGATGTAATGCGACATAAACATTTCATAATAATGATCACTGCCTACTGAACACTAAAGTTTGATACAACACTTCTTTCATAAACGAATATGGTTTCTGGGAAGAATCAGGAACAGCCCTTCAGGTCTGAAAATGATGAAGAGAAAAACATTGCAGGGTGCTGTAATAAAAATATTGAAAGGGTATTTCATGAAACTGTTGTTCTTACTTGCCAAGATCTTCACAACTGAATGTACTTGTGAATTTAAAGGACATCTCCTGTCCAATATGCATGAATAAGTTAAGATCTTCATCTGTGCTAATTTTTTTTCTCTAATTGAATGCAGAACAAAAATCTCTGACAATCCTGCTGACACCTGTGCTAAATTTCTTTACTGGTTTCAGATGTTTGGGTATAATTCTGAATATTAATTATGATTTTTACATCCTTGCATGGTTCAAGATTCAGTTTTATAAGAACTCATTGTCATTCTTTTTGCTGTCAATTACTAAGCTAGAAGGTTTAGACTAGCATACATTTAAATGTCTTTGTAGCTTTAACATGCTGCTGCTGTAATTAACTATTACTAATTACCTATCTAGTATAGCCAGCCCAATACGTATGCCATTCAAACAACAGTGACAACAAAGAAAGACATACAAAGACAGTAATACTGGAAAAATAAACTACTTGTTTACTACAACAATAACAACAACAAAACTTGGTTTTCATATAGCACCTCGCATTTAGAAGAGCAAGACAAACTATTGTTTCAAGAGCTGTTATTCTGATATAAGCTTTCTCCACATAGAGGCTTTATTTGTACAGTCAGAGTGATAGTCCAATCCTCATTTAGGTAGCTTTTCTTTGCTCTAGAATTTGAAAACCTAGGTGAATTACGTGTTAATCACAGAATCAAAGGGGTTGGAAGGGATCTCTGGAGATCATCTAGCCCAACTCCTCTGCTAAAGCAGGTTCTCTACAGTCGATTACAAGACAAAACACCCAGGCAGATCTTGAATATCTCCAGAAGAGACGCCACAGCCTCTCTGGGCAGTCTGTTCCTGTGCTCTGTCAAAGTAAAGAATTTTTTCCTCATGTTCGTATGGAACTTTCTGTGTTCCACTTGTGTTCATTGCCTTTTGTTCTGTCACTGGGCCCCATCAGAAAGAGCCTGGATCCATCCACTTGACTCATGCCTATTAGACATTTACAAGCATTGATAAGATGCCTTCCCAGTCTGTTCTTCTCCAGGCTGAACAGTCCCATGTCTCTCAGCCTTTCCTCATAAGGGAGATGCTCCAGGCCTCTAATCATCTTGAATTGAGGAGCCCAGAACTGGATAAATACTCCAGATGTGGCCTCACCACAGCAGAGAATAGGGAGAGGAGCACCTCCCCTGACTTGCTGGCCACACACTTTTTAATGCATCCCAGGATATCACTGGCCTTCTTGGCCAAAACAGCTCACTGCTGGCTCATGGTCAACCTCTTGTCCACCACTAAGCTAAACATGCAGAGCTATTTTGATACATCTTTTTAAAAAAGAGGTTTGGGGAAAATACTAATTTTCACTCTTTCCAAATTACTATGTGTCAGGAAGAGTCTTCCACAGCTAAATGTTATCCCATGCCTTTACACTGCAAAGTCTCTTGAACTTTCTGCTCTATATCCACAACGGACCCATCTGTAGTAAGACCTCATACTAGTGAGTTAGAGTGAGAAAGCTGCTGCATAGTGTGCTAGGGAACACACAGCTGCCTTGACAGTAAGCATCAAGTCTGCTAGCAGCAGAAGAGGAAGAGGTTTAGTGCGTGGGGCTGCAGATTAATACAGTGTGGGTGCTAACGGTGAATGAAGATGAGGAAGCTATCTGTAAGAGTGAGAATGGACACTATTAGAGTGATTAAACTGGAAGGACCCAGAAGCTGAAGCTCAGAAGAGTAGTTGTATAGGGAGGAGACAGACTGCACAGATGCCATGGCCCATTTCAAAACACAGGAAAAATTAGGACTAGCTAGCACTCTGGAAAAATCAACAAAACGAGAAACAGCGAAATGAGATCCACTGCCAAGAGCTGACTTATATACACCATTTGTGTGCCTCAGTATTGCATTCCTGCATCCAGACAGGAAGCTAGAGCAACATTCACCTATGGTCAGTGGAAGGTCTAGGGAACTGTCCTTGGGATGTGCTCCAGTGAAAATTCTTTCTCCCCTTCATTGTTACAATGTCTGGAAGGAGAGTTTGGCCACTAATAGCAAATGAAGTAGTGACTGAATATTCCACTTTTTACTGATAGCAAGCCAGCTTTTATTTACTTTCTTTTCCCTTAATTCTAAGAAAATATTAGGATTATCTAAACCTTAATGCAGTATCAGACAAGATGAAGTAACTGCCTCATCTAGACTGTTCTGAATAGTCAGAAGTGGTCTGTTAGGTTGCTAGCATCCTATGTCTTAGGATCCTACCAACAGCTATATTTCATGTTATTTTTTTAAATTTTTCAGTGCATTTCTAAAATTAACTTTTCTAGAATTAACATCTTCTGTTTAGATGTAATGATAATCTAACTAAATACAGAGATGCTTGAGCAACCAAGCACCTGTGTAGTGAAACACACACTGCTTTTAGAAGAGGAGTGGTTTTTTATTGAGAGAGAAGTCTGTGTAATGCTGACTGGCCTAGATTTTTGCATAGAAAACAGTGAAAAGACTACTCTAGTAATTTGACTAAGGGCTATACAAACCTAATTAGAAGTGTTCAGTCCTGCAAGGGCACAAAACTGTAGTTGGAAACACTATTTAAATATTCATTTCTACGCTCCCAGAAGAGGGAGAAAAAAGATCTAATTTTGTAAAAGCTTTCATGTATGAGGAAAAAAGGTGATCACAAAATTACTAATCAGTGATTGTTGATTACTCCACCTCATTCAATGACAAAATGAATTCAATAGTTATTGTAAGGCTGACTTTAACTTTCTGAATGATATACAATGTAAATGCATTTTCAGTTTACAGAGAAAAGATATTCCCACTTTAATAACGGTCGGACTGTAGAGGTTTCTTTTCCTTCTGC
Source organism: Penelope pileata (assembly GCA_013396635.1). Taxonomy (NCBI): domain Eukaryota; kingdom Metazoa; phylum Chordata; class Aves; order Galliformes; family Cracidae; genus Penelope; species Penelope pileata. Next base: position 33,604 of record WBMW01004687.1, read on the forward strand.
ATAATAGCAACTTTTATATGTAAAAATGGCTATCTGTACATTGATTAATTTTGTGTTCAATTAAATTGTTTCTTACAATGCATAACCATGAAATAACCATGCATGGATGACTGGTTGTCCTTTTCTTTCTTTTTTTTTTTCTTCTCTTTCCATTTCTTATTTCCTTTTTGTGATGCTAACTGAACTAAGGAATTGGAAAACAAAGAGGTTTTTTTAATCCTTTTCTATTATTTCCTAACAGTATTTTTTTTTCTGGTGGGTAATATAAAGAAAAAACACAGAATCATGTGTTATTTAATACTGAATGTTGTCAGGTTACTAGTTTATAATCATACGCAATGTAATTCGACCACTAGAATTAAAAAACGTAGCTAGCAATAACCTTGCATTTGGTTTAATTGTTGCATGTGTAGGTGTCTGAGACTGTTAAGGAATGCATTGTCTCAAATCAATAACACTTTGCGAACAGTTTGCATCCGAAAACATTCCTCTGGACAGAGAATGGGAAGGCCCAAGAATGTTTTCTGGCTGAAGAAGCAAATATTTTCAGCTCGATACAGAAAGTTAGGAGATTACATGATTGTATTCTGTAAAGGCGAGATGCAAGCTGACCTCTACCTGCTTCCTCTTATCTCTGTTGAGTTAAATTTGCAAGGCCTGGAAGACAGGAACATAAGAGTTCCCGCTAAGAACCCCAAAGCCAGAAGCTGTCACTCCAAAAAGTCTTGACCACTCTGGACCATTAGCAAGAAAGCATGTGCATTCATTGTCATTCATTTCTGTCATCTTTGTTGTTGTCAACTGACCATCACACTTCGGACCATCCACCATTACCAAAGATTAGCATCCCCTGACATTACTGGATTGAGGAGTGGTGAACCACTTTCCTTGTCGTTTATATATCTGCATGTCTGTATGTCCATCTGTCTTTCTTTCTCCATTCTCTATCTTTTCCCTTTATCTTCTTTTTCATTCTTTGTAATAGCCGTTGTCTAGTATTGTCTTAGAACTTTTAGTATAGAAATAACTGCTTCACCAAAGCACCCTTACTTTTAACGCTTCCTAATTTTTGTTATCAAATTAGCCAATTTTATCTCCAAGTAGAGTATTAGTTGTTGTTAGAAAGCTCACAATAATTTGATTCGTAATATTCTTCTGAGTCTTGGATGACTTCATCACAGTAGTGACTCCTGCTGACTAGAGGAGGCACAACTCAGTAGATATAGAAAAAGATTCACCTACCACAAAAACCACTGAGTGAGACAAGACAGTATGTTCTCAAAATTCGATGTAATTCAGTATTAAACGGTTCTTCTTCTTCAGCAGCCAATTTTTCCCCCTTTCTTTCTTTCCTTTCTAGGGTATTTACTCTTTCTGTAGTGACTTCAAAATAAAAGATGTCTCTCCATTTGTCATCCTTTAATGATCCTAAGACAGATAGAATTCATGTTTTAACTTAGCAAGTTTGTCTCTAAAGTCTCAGTTCAAATTTGACCACATGCTCCTTGCAGCTCACGAAACTGTAGGAGAAGCAGTCAAAGGTAGTAAACAGTTTTTAATGATATAATTCCCAATGCTGGTACATGAAATCATTCCACAGGTAGGGGCAACATTCTTAGATGCTTTTGTTAAATGCTACATTTTTCATATGTCATGCCATCCAAATAAGTAGTAAACAGCATGCCACACACAAGACTGATTGTTTCTAGTTTAGGTTTTCTTTTTTCTTGAATACATCATATTTATTTCTTTCTTTCTAGTGTTGGTATTTTATCCCTTCAAATATATCAGAAATACTGGGAATATTTCTAGATAATGAAGTTTTCTTATACTACTATTATTTTCATCATCATCATTTTTTCTGATTTGCAGATGTTAGAGACCTCTTTTTACAAATTCAATATTGTTAAAGGAGTTTTCTTAGTTTCTAGCTGAAACAGAAGTTGCTTTTCTCACAGTGTCTGGTATGAGGCTATGTTTTGGTTCAAGAAGAAAAAACTGATAACATACTGATTGTTTATACTTATTGTCAGACAACGTTGAACAGAGCCAAGAACATTTCAGTTTCTCAGCTTCTTGTATTGCTCTGCCAGTGAAGGGGTTGGGCGGGCACAGGGAGATGAGAGGGGACAGGACCAGGGCAGCTGACCCAAACTGACCAAAGGGATATTCCATAACATATGGCATCATGTAAATATAAGGGAGGGGAGTTAGACGGGGAGAGGGGACACTGCTCAGGGACTGGCTAGGCATTGTTCAGTGGGTGGTGAGCCCCTGCTTTGTGCATCATTTATTCTTATAGATCTATATATATAATTACTGATATTTCTTTTACTTACTTTGCCATCTTAGTAAATAGCTTTTATCCCAATCCACGAGTTCCACTATATTTTCTTCTAATTCTCTCCCCCATTCCACTTGGGGGAGGGGATGAGGGGGCCTGAGCAAATGGCTGTGTGGAATTTAGCTATCTGCTGGTTCAAACCACAACAGGGTTCTTTCCTTACTTTTGTTATATGCACTGATTTTCATTTGGATGACTGAATTTAGAAAGGATTAGACATGTTTCTAGTTTCTGCATAACATTAAATACTCAGATTTTTTTTAATCCCTTAATGATTTTCTTTTGATATCTCTGGTCCTGTTTCTGGATGAATTAAAGTGCAAGATTATCCACATTTAAATGAGAACACACTTGAAATTTTTGTGTATCTTATAAATGTTTTTTTTCCTCTTGTAGTAAAGTATTCTTTTCCAAATATATTCTTTCCATGAAAGACCCTTAAGTCAGCCCTAAGAGTAATTTCCCACAGACTTTTGTTTGCAATGGTTTCTCCAGGTCATTTTAGAGAGATTCCTAAGGAGGAACATGCTTCAACCTGTCTGATAGCCTCAGTGTTATCATGCTTTTGTTACCAATGCCAGGGCATGGGCACAAGCACAGGAACTGGACTGTCCATAGCTGTTTAATCTGGTTTTGACTTAGACCAGCCTGCACTTCTGCTAACAGCTCCAAGCATGGGTCAGAAGTTCAGACAAGAATGTTTCCTGATGGCCATTTAAATACAAGTACCTTCTTTATGAAGTTAAAGCAGCTTTTTAGTTGAGCACAAGTCCAGCCACACTTTATTTACCAGTACAGACATAGCCTTTCTCTCTCTGAAAAACATACCTGGTAGATGATCTTTTTGACTCATTCAGGCATGGAAACTGGCTATTGATTCACTTTCAGATTATTAATATCATGAGTACATCATATTTCAGGACGTCACGATGAGGAAGAT
>WBMW01004688.1:0-28261 GCA_013396635.1 Penelope pileata
CTGTTAGAAACTAGGACAAGGATCTGTGCATTTTTGTTCTTCTTTTCTTGTGACTCCATGCCTGCAACTGTGGGATAATCTACCTGTATTGCCCATTGACAAAGAAAATGAGTAAAATCAAATAAACTACGGCACATGATATGTAATGCACATGCCTACTATACTTTAGGCTGACAGTTTATATACACAGTTTTTAGTTTATATATGACAGCAATACATTGTGTGCATTAAAATAAATACAAATTAATCTTTTCCAATTGTTTTTGCCACAAGAATCACACTGATGCAAAACCATCCAGCTATTACATGGATAATTTATATTATATCTATATAGCATCTACATGATATTTCTTGTATGTGAGAGTATTAGTACTGAAGGTGGAAGAAAAATGACAACAAAGGCCAACAACTAAATTGGACTTCTAAAAATCTGCTCTATTTTAATGTATCCCATTCTTTTTAGTTTTTCCATCAAAATCCTTAATGTTGTCTTTTAAGGAAACTCACATAGAATAAGACCTGACTATGTAAATCAAAAACTTGGCTTTTTAAGCAGGAAAAGCCCAAAAAGATCTCTTGAATTTTCTCTTTTATTTATACATTTTTGAATGCATTTAAAAACAATGATACATCAAAACTGGAACTGTATACTCTCCAGTCTACTCCTCGTGATGGAGGCACAAGACTACACATTTAGCAGCCTGTTGTTTAAAACTGTCTAACTAATAGGAATGTTGTAGCAAACACAATGTTTGTCATTGCTTTAATCTAACTTTAAAACTGTGTAAAAGATTAGGTGGAGTCTTGTGAGAAATGTAGAAATGTAACATGAAATATATTATTGTATCTTATTTTTATCAAAGTTTTATTCTTTTTGCCTCTTTTGTCTCTTTTTTCCTCTTTCTTTTTTCTTTTTTCTTTTATTTCCTTAATGAGCAGATATTAAATGCTGATAAATGCAATGGGTGCAGTGTTCGCAAGTCATATGCAATTTTATGTGTGAACTGAATGGCCTCCCAGGTAGATAAAATGAAGCCACCTGGGTTTTATGCAGAAGTTAAAGCAGATTGGATCCTCTGGAAGAATGACAACACTTAGTGAAAAGGTAACTCTAAGTTTTTTGACTTAATCTTTATTCCATGGGAATTGCCTTTACTCCAAATGATAGTTAACAGCTCTGTTCACAGTTCTGCATGTGAGCTGGGAAATTGCCTCTCTGTGCATCTTTCTAAAATTAAGGTGTTTCATTATTTTTTATGTTACTATCATATAGCTTGATCAGAATGCAAAGCTCATTACTGCTACAGAAAACACTGCTACACCATCGTTTGGCAAGACTGATACAATGCCAACATACAACAATAGATCACCAAGTGCTTGATGTCTCTTCCCTCTTCCCTTTCAAAGTACAAAATATTATATTTTTTTTCAAGTATACTCCATCTCTGCAGCCTAGAGAAGGCTACGGACATGTTCTCTGTCACTCATAGCTTAAACAATGTGATTCACTGTCCCTTTAGGACTGGTTTGTGCTGACTCCTTCACCAGGACAGCCTTGAGCTAAGTAACATGAAGAATGAACGATGTCACTTCTCTTGGTAGTTCTTATATGGGAAGAAGAGCATAACTTGGGAATGATGACAATGAGGGGAATACCAACTTATTTGTCTGGTGGAACTGTACCTGGGCCTCTTAGTACATCAGACCTGTCCTGACGGACTTTCTATTCATTTTAGGGTCTGAGGCTATGTGACACTTTGGTACAAGACTGCAAAGCTGAATATCAAGATTGTTTGTCAATTTATTTTTCACAAGGTATTGGATAGAATTTGTAAGAATTGTTCTAACATTAGAATATCATTAAAGCAAAGGAATCATTCTTGTGAAGCACAATTAAAATATAGTTAGAAGAAATATGTTACTTTTATTTATGTATATCAAATCCATAGCATATAGTCAGAGGCTTATCATCTTAATTTTCTGTAATTTTATTTTATATTGACTATACTAACCATAAGATGCAGCAAGGGAGTAGAGCTCTACTTAACTCACAAAGAACACCTTTGGGATTCTTCAATACCAAAATGCCTGTGAAGTTGCACCACAATGATTGACAGCAGGGTTTTTCAAGATTTTTCTGGGAACAGTATGTTTCTTGCAGCATTTGTAGACATAGTGGTACATACATTGATATAACAGCAAAATGTTCTTCTAGACCAAGAATTAGGGTAAGCTGTTGTGAATTCATGTGAAACTGCAATAAAACTCAATAATTTTCACCACCCTGTAAATACATATTTAGAATAATGCTTAAAAATTATATTGGCAAAATGATTTTTTTAGCAAATTTTCAAAGGAATACCCTTTTTTGTCACTTTTTGACTTAAATAGATTATTGAAATCCTAATATGGTAAAGAGCAAAGATTTTATATCTAACATGGTTACTTGGTCAGTTCACAAAATAATCTTTTGCTAGAATTTAGAACAAAAATTGAGTTAGTGCTAAGATACATTGAAATTTTGTAAAGAGGCTACACGAGTTTTACATAATATACAGAAAATGAGAAGGGTCAATTTAGAAATAAATTCTGTTGCTAGGAGATTAGAATTGGAAGAACCCCCAATAATGTCTCCTCATTTTAAACAGTAGAATTAAGAAATAGTAACCATAGATTAATAAGAAATAAACCCAGGTAGGTCAATGAGAGGGTTTATTTAGATTTATGGAAAATTCAAGGCAAATGTAAAAAAAGAAAAGTAAAAAACAGTCTCATGCTCACTGCAGCTGCATGTATAAATAAATGGACAGAGAATAAATATCAGATTCATCTGCATCAATTGAATCAATATTTTGTTTTATATCTTACCTGACATTAACATCTGCAAAATACTAGGATGCAAATGCACTTGGTACACTAAATTTGTGCAGATCACTTTTTTACAGTCTTATGTAAAATAGAATATAAAGGAGCAAAACAAAAAAGATATTGTTTCCCATTGTAAACTCAGAAGGACAGAGCTAAAGTTTAACTACAGAAGTTAAAGTTTCATCAGCAAGGTTAATTGTCTTCAATATATTCAACATTTCACAACAAATCAAAAAGACAACTGTGAGGGAAAAAGAATGGGTAAAGATAACTTCAGCAAAGTATTATTTATACTAGTGTTATAAGTGCTAAGTATTATTATACTAGTTCGAAACTAATTTGTTGCTACTCTTATACCCATGGAAGCCCAACCTTTTCACTTGCCTGGGCCTCACTGACTGAAGAGGAATTGTCTTGGGCCACATATAAAATATATAATATACTTAATGTATATAATAACAAAACAGTTAATTTTTAAAATATTTTTATTAAAGCAAAAAGGCAACAAAAACATAAAACTAGTGGGATATTTTACCTTGTTTTTGTGAAACTAATGCATCTGTCTGGTTTGATGGAAATGATTGCCATTATTAATGAGTTATCAAGCTATTTGTCAGATATTTTTGATTAAATTTTACTCTTCCCGTGCTTCGTCCTTGCAAATATTGTTCACAAATGTACCTATTGCAAAGTGACATGAATGAAGCGTGATCGTGAAGCGAGGGATATTTTTCTCTGGTAAGGCAGGTCCTGTAAAAGTCTAGTAGAGAGACATGATCAAATTTATCTTTGAGTTGAATGCATGATTCTATTCTATACATTTCATTTGAAAATTTGAAAATAATGTGTTTCTGTTGACTGAAAATGGAGTTGCAAATGTACCAAAAAAATGATGATTTTTTGGTAATCTTGAAACCTATACTCAAATTCCTTTATCAAAACAGAAAGCAAAGCTGCATATTTCTTGCTATTCACAAGACTGTGTTTAGCCAATGGATCAAAATGCATAAAATTATTTGCATGACTCGAGTTAGCGCTGGACTGCACCCTCCCCATGTCCTGGCTTCAGCTCAGACAATGCCAGCTGCTGAGTGATGGGTGTGGGCCCAGGGGTGGGCTGGGCCACCACCATGATGGCTCAGCAGCCTCAGGCAGGCTGCCTTAGGAGCTGTGCTGGGCCACATGCAGCCTGTGATCTGCAGGTTGGACATGCCCTTTTATACCTATTCAATATGCTTTAGATACTTGTCCTATGGGAAATTTAATCATTTTAGACATCTTTTTTTTTTTTTTTTTTGTTCCCAAGTGTTATTTTTATTTATTTGTACACAGAATGAAAATTAATTTAAAAAGAAATATTGAGCATCTGCTTTAATATTTCCCTCAAGTTAGTAACAGTAAAATGATACAAACATAAAGATGTTAATATCAATGGGCCACTTGCAAGAGTGCCTGTTATGTCTGGAATATGGAAGGAATCAGTTTTAGCCCCAAGAGTTGGGACTAGGTCTTCAGAAATAAGGAAATTCTCATACAGATTCCTTATGTTGAATTAAATATCACTTTCTACCCAATCCAGGCTCTATTTGCACTATTGGTATTGTATTTAAAGTGATTATTTTTGTGTGTGTGTATATACACTTAAATATTGGAGAACACTTAAAGGACATTTGAAAGTATCTAGGCACAAAAATCAGAATAATTTTCCAATATTCAGACTTTGTTTACCACACGCTACAAATGATTACAAGTGATTACTATGGTTTTTTAAGCTTCTGAAATTATCTTCGTGGATGATATTTATTTTTTTCCTCTTTCATCCATTTCTTTATCTATCTGGCTTCTATAACTCATCCGTGTGTTTAGCCATGATGTGATAACAAACTAAACACAGGGGAGAAAACTCTGTCCATATGATAGATTTTTTTTGCAGTATGTTATCCCAGTTTAGAAGCAGAAAAAAATATGGGATTTTCACAGCAAAATTTAGGATAGAAAAGTTATTCCATGGAGAAGGATCATCAGCAACAAAACTGAAAGCATTATATGTTTTCCAATATCTTCACAGAGCTGACACAGTGTCATTACTGGGACATAACACTGAGGCACTCTGACTGATATCAGATGTTTCTTACAATTATACAGCTGAATGAACAGCACACCAAAGCTTAAAGCCAACTTAGTAACAGACATGAAATTAATTCAACTACCAAAAGAGTCTGAGATTACAAGGAAGATGAGATGTAGGTGCCCTTGAAATACAGACCCGCTTCTATCAGAGCATACTGGCTTTTATGATGCTGTCAGGCTGTTATTGGAAGAGAAATAATAGTTTCTCTTGCTTGCTACTTTGCCTGATATCATACTGCTAACTATGACAGATCTTCCAGCTGTCCTAAATTTTACCCAGGCTCACACATAGTTTTCAGTTGTGCTTATTACAATCCAGATGTACTTGATCTTTACTAACATTTAATTTCATGATACTTTTACTTTTGTTAGAATGTATTTCTTATTCTTAGGGATGCCAGTAACTCTCTGTTGCCATCTCTGTTGGAATCCCTCCTCCCTGTAGCTACCCATTACATATAGTAGTATGTATTACCTTTTTAACTTCACTTTCCAAACCAGCGTAGCATCCAGAATAGAAAGATCATCGTCATCTGTACAGACAGAACAGAAAAGTCAACTTTCTTCTATATCTAATAATAGCATAAAGACAGAGTTGTTTATTTCTCCAGGTTCAGCAAACAATGAGCCTTGAAAAATATTTCTTTTTAAATAAATTATTAGTTGGTGGGTCTAAGGCCAAGGGAGTTAAGCAATGGCATGTACACATAGCATGATTCTAACTGTGATTAGAGGTGAAATTTTTCAAGGCTTCTTGTAAATTTTTTGATAATGAGTATTTCAGATTTTCCAAAATTATTCAGAGCTGCATCAGTTATATATGAATGTGTATCAAATACATGACACAGTTCCAGGTGTGGGGAAGGGAAGATTCAGTTCCAGAAAGAATCCAGCATGTAAAGTTTGTGTTTGAATACCTGAATTATACCTGTGTTTTATATTAGGAAAGATTTGAACTTGGACTTTACACTTCCCAGAAGATTATGTTGTCAGTCAGCATTTTAGGTATTCAGTTACAGCTCCTGCCGGAGTGTTTTACTTTTCCTGTGGAGAAGCCTGTAAGTCTCTGGCCTACAATTGTATTAGTGAGCATTTTTCTGAGGATGGGGGGAGGAAACATCTGACACAGTGGTGAAGTGAGGGAATTCATAACTTGCATTCCAGCTTGAGGAGGCTCAAAATTGCTCTAAGGGTCCAGAGGCTAAAGGAGAGATGAAAATGTGATGGAAGAAGAGTAAGGGCAAAGGACAGACACTGATGCTCCCTCTGCTGCAGTTGGCTCAAGGTGCAGTGTGTGCCTTGTTGTGCTAAAACTAGCAGTATGATGTGCGTGATTAGAGGCACTTTTCAAACAAATTGACCTTTCAAGTGGAAGCCCTCCTTCCCCTCTACACGGATGAACAAAAGGATTGTTGATTTTCCTGTTTGTTTAAAACTCCATTTTACTTCTAAAATGGAGGATATGGTAAGGTAAATGGTTCCCCCATACATACACACCATACCAGACACCATCAATAATCTTTGTAAATTCCTCCCTTTTTGAATACCGAGATTTATTCTCTACCTTCATCATAGACACAGGTTCATCACGGCAAAAGTGGTATCATATCCCCTTAAGGTAAGCTCTACTGCAGAGGTTGTGGATACTTCTCACTCCTCTATCTTGCCACTGATTCCTGCAATGATGGCTTTTATTAATATTTATGTCATGTCCAGTGAGACAACTTGTTTTTTAGGAGAGATGGTTGTGGTGAATAATGATTACTCATCTGCGCAGTAATTCACATCCCTTGTCTCTGAAGTTCAAGTGAAGTATTGAAGGTTGAGCAGCAGAGGCGGTGTTAGCCTGAGGGAGTTTATCGACTTAAGAGATACAGACAGTTCCCATTTAAAAGTGGTCATAAACCCTTGAAGTCTAATTTTACTAATACGTCTGAGGTCAGATCACATGTAATTGGTCAGTTTGCATTTACAGGCTTCTGGCAGCCTCAGGTGAATTCCTACATGAGAAAAAATAGGTTAAATATGTAAAAATAGCAAAGCTCAGAAGCAAATGATTAATAATGATTAATTTATATTTATTATATAATAATGATTTTTATATGATTTATTATGATTTATATTTATTATATTATAATGATTAATTTTTGTATATAAATGATTAATTTATATGAGTTTTTTTTGTTTTGGTTTTACCTTTTCAAATAAGCATTTATTTCCCCTACTGATTGTTGCACCCAGCATTTTTCTTGCATTGTTAAATTTGAGAGCAGATCTCATTAGTGTGTAAACCATGTCGTTAAGTAGTAGATTTAAAAAGAAACACAGATGCTTTTGTTTATTAGAATAGTGGATTAAGAGAACAGCATTTACTGTCTTCTAGTCATGTGTTATGGTCATAGGAATATAAATAGTAATACTATTTACTCAGAATGCAAACAAGCTGAACAATTTGACTGCAAATTGGCATTTTGAGAAACTCACTGTTTGTAAAAGTTGATGAAATGATATACAGCCACCTTCCTATAGATCATGATGGTGCCTCAGGAGCCAAAACCACAAAAAATGGCTCATGATGAGGAATTAAGACAAAATATGATTTGCAAGTAAGAATTTCTAAATCTATTATGTATTTTGGGATTGTTTAATATATATGATTTTGAAAATGCAATTCCTGATAATTAATGCAACTGGTGGGTAAGTCATGCTTTGCATATTGCATGAACAGAAGTTTAAAGGATGATGAGGTAAAAAAAAGAAAAATCAAACACTGCTTTATACTCTGTCAAAACAATGAAATCAAAGCTTAGCACATTTCAAATAAGAAAAAATATCTATTTTGTAAAATATTTCATTAGTCTTTCAAATTTGCTTCTGTGACAGAAAGCTAATCACAGAAGCTTAGTGAGATTCAAAAGGAGTGGGCATCTACATAGGTACGGAAAACATCTGTACTAGAGATCATTGAAACTGGGTAAATTTAACTCTAAGAAGGCAGTGACTAAATGAAAACCATTTAGAAGTGATTTTACCATTCTAGTTCAGTTGTCCAGGATAGAATTATTGGTACCTTCTTTTTCCCTAAAAAGAACCCTACAAGCTGTTCTTACTACCTGAGAAAACCTACCTTTTTTTGAAATTCTATTTTTGCTAAACCTTATCTGCCTTGTAGAAAATTCTGTGCGCTGCACAGAGCTAAATTTGCACCTAAGTAAACAATCTGAGTCTCTCAGTATATATATACAGTACAAGTCTAGCTAAAAATATAGTCCTTTGGATATATCAGGGTACATAAAGTAATTGCCTTAATAATTTCACACACTTCTGTGGAATTGTTGTAACTCACAATTTGAATGTCTGTGAATTTTTTAAGTGCTTAATTTTTTTAACTATCCAAGTTTCGTGGCAATCATAGTGTTAGCTCTGAATGGTGTCTTTAATGTGTCCAGAGGTCCAGCTGAGCATGGCACAAATACAGTTATCTTTAAGTGATGACTATTATCTAAAAGAAGCTAGGTTTTTAGCAAACTTAATGCTGACACGTCATGAGGCTTTGTAAGGCAAACTCCACTTGCATAGAAAAAATGAGTACCTGGAATAGGGTTTATTTTTCATTTGAACAGCCTTTGTCTCACAGAATCACAGAATCAAGAATCACAGAATTGCAGGGGTTGGAAGGGACCTCGAGAGATCATCGAGTCCATCCCCCCTGCCAGAGCAGGTTCCCTACAGCAGGTTGCACAGGTAGGCGTCCAGGCGGGTCTTGAATATCTCCAGGGAAGGAGACTCCACAACCTCCCTGGGCAGCCTGTGCCAGTGCTCCGTCACCCGCACCGTGAAGAAGTTCTTCCGCATGTTGGTGCGGAACTTCCTGTGCTCCAGCTTAAGGCCATTACCCCTTGTCCTGTCCCCACTGACCACCGAAAAGAGGTTCCCCACCTCCATATGCCTCCCACAACTAAGATACTTATAAACTTGGATCAGTAGGTATATCTGTAAATAAGACTCAAAGTGCAATCGAAAAGCTTTTCTTAACTAACGGAATCTGTCAGCTAGCTATGAAATCCCACTAAAACACAAACCCATGAAAACAAACAAACAAAAATAAAAAACTGAAAACCAAAAACAGCCTTTGCACATCCTCCTCTCCACCCATTCCACTGGCAAGAGGGTTGCTTTTCTTTGCCTTCTGTTACTTGCAGAACAGTCTGTTGAAATTTTGATATCCACAGCTGTTGAGGACATTTTACACCTCATCTGAAAGATATGGCTTAAACCAAAAAAAATGCTACCATGTCTTCCCTAGAATGCTGCTACCTAATGAAGAGCTAATCTAGTTGCTGTAAGGCATTCTTTGGTCTCTCATAAGACAACTCAAATTCCACATAGTTACTGAAATCTCATGAGATGATGGAGTAAAGCAAAATGGCAAGGTGATTTCTATTATTGTGTTAAAATTCAAAACACAACTTATGATAGGCAGTGAAGTGACCAGGGACGTAAAAAAATGTAGCTTACCAGTGTATTTGTAGATTTTCTTTACCAGAGGTCATTATTCTCTCAGTGGACTCAGCTATGAACTAGGGGAAAAGGGATACTATCCATGAATTGTAAATTATATCAGTTAATTTCAGAGATGTTCTTGGCTAAGACACATGGAATTATGCCTTCCAGATGTATGACTTACTATTGTACTCACTTTCAGCTGTGCTTTCTAAGCAGAAAGAAAATATGCTTTAAGTGAGAAAAGCAAATAAAGGAACTAAGATAATGATGACTATGAAAAAAATCCTCTAAATATTTTAAAATTTTTATGTTTATGGAGTTAGAACAAAAACCTAAATAATTTTTTTCTACAGGTTTCTTTCTCTCTAAAACTGGGATTAATCATTGCAGACTTTTCCAAGATCACAATCTTTGCACTAACATTTGAGAAACAGTTTCAAAAAGACAGCTGTGCTTGTACCAATCTCTCTGAGCCATGACTGAAATGGTCCAGATTTTAATGAGAATCCACTGAAATTATTAAGCTTCTCTTGTCTAGTGAACACAAGCAGTCCTCTTTGAGATAGTAAGGTCCCCTTTCACATTGACAAAGACAGTGACGTATTTTGTTTAAAACAGAGTACCCAGGACAGGGCAGGAAGCCCAGCGGGCTTATTTTATACTTTTTCTCTCTTCATTTGCTCAGAAAAACTAACGACAGTAGCAGTAATTTTATGAGGCTCTACCTTCAAGCCAACCGTGAACATCTCCTTCTGCAATCTGAAAGACATACATGCTTCTGCAATCCCAAGGACATATATGGCTAAAATCATATTTTAGAATAAAAAGTTTGATTCTTATTTACTGTCTTGTTTGCTGTGGTGAAATAAGGTCTAGGCAAAATGTAAAGGCTTTGATCTATGCAAAAAATCAAAACTACAGGTGCCTAGAATGTCATTTTTGCAGCTGTTGAGCAATGCTCTGTTGTCGTCATTAATGCAGAATGATAAAGGAAAGGTCTGCATAGCTATAATGAATACATAAATGCCACTGGTCTTCAACTGTCTCGTTGTGTAGAGCTGGAAGACATGTGGCAGGGCTTTTGTGTGCATGGCTACATGGAAGTATTGGCCTGTACTTGAAATTTCACAGTTTTGTGGAATTCATGTACATTTTATTATTTAGATTTTGTATAAAATTTGATCTTGAACTCATATTCCAAGGACAGAAGAGTTTTATGCCACGAGTTAAAAAAAAAAAAAAGAAAGAAAGAAAGAAAAAAAGAAAAAAAGCAGCTTTGCTTTGTCTCACTTCATTTTTCCAAGTGTTTTAATCCTGAAAGGGTACTCTTTGTGCTGAGCATGGGATCTGAAAGAAGGAAAATAAAACAAAAGGCAAGTAGAAAAATAAAATAGAAAGCCTGATGAAAGTGAAAGTCACTGAATAATATATATATATTTTTTTGATTTTTGGATTTTTTAAATATTCAGGCTTTCTTCTTTTTGAACTGCTGTTAAATTACTGAAAAAAGGCCAGGCTCAAAGATTGAAGTCAATGGAAAGATTGTCATCTACAATGGAATATCACAGATTTTATTCTAATTCTGGTATTGTGCAGACAAGCTAGTCTTGAAATAAACCTGTTATATGTAGTGGAAATGAAGTTCTCTCTGCTGAAATTCCTGTCTGACTTTGCGCAAGGACATGCTTTTAAATCTGTAAGGTTTGCAAAACCTTCTAATTTTTAAAAAATCAATGCATGCACTATATCAGCCCTTCTGATCTAGTAGTAGAATAGGTAGCCATTCAGCTCCAATTTTAATGAAATGTATTTATTTCTGGACTCCCAGAATATGTTGGCAAAACATATTCACCATCCAGCTTTCAAAGGCTGAAGCCATAAGCAGAGAAATGTGTATGTTGTTACCGTGCCCTTGACTATAGTCCTATAGCCTGATGGGTAAATTATCCTTTTCTTTTTTCTTTTTCAATTCTTTATTTGTTGAAGCCAATTGCATATCCTATAACTGAAAAAACAGTTCAGTTTTTATTGGCTTAATGAAAAGCAGCAATTTTTCAGTGGATATTAAAGAATAATGTGACTTCTTCAAATCTGCTTAGAGTAGTTGTAGGAATCATATTCCTTAACAGGACAATGTGCTATCAACTCAACCACAGAAAGCTGACTTTGGACTAAAGGATGTAGCATCGAATAGAATAGAATAGAATAGAATAGAATAGAATAGAATAGAATAGAATAGAATAGAATAGAATAGAATAGTTCAATTGGAAGGGTTTTTCAAAGAGCGTTGAATACAACTGTCTGGCCACTTCAGGGCTAAGCAAAAGCTAAAGTGCATTGATTAGGGTGTCGTCCAAATGCTTCTTGAACATCGACACGAGACATCAACCACCCCTCCAAGAAGTTCCAGAGTTTGACCACTCTCACAGTAACAAAGTGTTTCCTAATGCCCAGGCTGAACCTCTCCAGGCAGGCTTTGTGCTGTCCCCTTTCTGCCAGTGTTTCCCAGGAGCAAAGCCAGGCACCTCCCTCTGCGTTTCCCCTCCTCAGACTTGTAGCTCTGAAATGTTTCTGTCCTCACACGTGAGTGCCAGGCTCAAAAATGAGGAAACGACGCTGGCAAAGGCATTCTTAATTGGAGGGGTTTTCACATCTGGGGAGGGAAAAGGAGAATATTTTCAGAACTGTTAAAGGAAAACTGTTCTCAGCTCCCCAGCCACTGGGTTCAGATAAATAACTGCCAATCTTCATTTAAGTTTTTTAAAAAAGCAGGTCTAAGTAGTTGGCCTATACAGATCTGTATGACATATGAAATAACAGAATGAAATGAACTGAAATTATTGCAACCAAGTTCTACAGGTGCTCTGGAATTACTAGCTTTTCCTTCTGCATTTGACCCTGAATAAGAGACACGCTTTATCAATGTTTAAAGTAAAGTATTTTTTACCAACTCCTCTTGCAAGTCTGTAGCAGAAATGAAAAAGTATGTTTAATGTTGCCTTTTCAGTAATTTTTTACTTTGACTAATGATTGTTTATCAGATCAAAGAAGAACAGATGTAACTTGCAGACTTTAGTGCTTTATTGTGATAACTTTGAAAACTTAACTAAAAAAGGCTATTTCTGTAGGGCAGAGATACTACAAGGTAAAATCAATCTTGCTGCTGACGAAAGGAATTGTTTGCCACACAGTTTGCACTTTAAATTATTTAGACTGTTAAGGCTTCCTTGCCAGCAGATGTGATTGATTTGAGAGTTGGTTTGCTAAAGACTAGCAACATGCTATGTAAAATTTGCGATATATTCTGTGCTGGCAGTTCACCATGCTTCTGGGCTAATGAAATTGCTTAGAATTGCTTTAATTCATAAAGGTGTTCTAGGCAAAGTCATTGTGACAAGAAGCACTGCAGATATAAAATGGTCAGTAGTTTTCCATACAACACTGGAAGAAGTGATTCAGTCTTCTCAGCAGATTTCATGCTCCCAATGTTCCTTCAAACCACAGGAAAATGTATAACCATTGTAGTTCCTGGAGCTAGAAAAAAAAAAGTCAGACACTCATCAAGTGAAATGGAATAAAGCATCAGATCTCTTTCTGGCTTGCCCCTCAATCTAGACAATGGCATGAAATAAATCTTAACTCATTTAAATGATTTCCTGTCCGTAAAATCATTTACCACCTTTTCTTTCTGCTATCTCAGTAGACTAAATGAAAAAAAAAGGCACACTAGTTCTTGGAAATTTAAAATGCTGAACGAGTTAGTTCTTGAGTTAGTCAGAAAAACTGAGCACCCCAGCCTTTCACTAGCAAGTGGCTGCCCATCAGGTATCCGAACCAAATGGAATGGAGGCCCAGACCGCCATATAACAACTACAATATCAGTCTCTTTTCAGGAACCCGTGCATAAAACTTTATTTATATTTTGTTTCCTTTCCTTTGCTCTTTGAGTTTCTGAAATGCAATTGAATGCATTTTTCAACCAAAAGTAAATAATTTGGGTGAAAATAGTTGAAACCTAGCTTCATAACTCCTGACTGTGTGCTCATCAGCTGAATCATGCCTTCTGAAGGCTTGATTTTCACACAGGAAAAGAATCTTTTTATTCCTGTTTACAGAGAGGCTTTTTACCAGATATTTGTATGTTGGACATAGTGTGAGTCTATCAGTATTGGCCAACACTATTAAGACAATAAATCATCAGTTAAAGAACTTTATTATTCTGCAATAAATGTCATGCAGTTAGGGAGGGCAACAGAAGAGTGAGGACATCCAGTGCAGCAGGTCAGGCCTATGCATGGGTGCCAGGCTTAATCAGAGTGAAACATGTCATATCTGAATGGAGACTTCAAATCAATAATTTACTTACTTGTCCATTCTGCTTCATTAAATCTTTCTTCTTGCCTTCCCCTTCTGAAAATTTTATTACTTTCCACTTTTTATTGGTTTTTCCTGTCAGACTTTATAATTATCTTTCATTATTTTGACAATTCAGATGAAGCAAAACAGTAGTTTTTTGTTGTTGTTGTTGTTGGTTTGTTTTCTTTTGCAACCTGCTAAATAACAGAGTTATTAATGTGATGTGACCATCAGGTTTTTATGTTCCTGTTTGCTCTAAGCAGGGTAAATTAGCAATGATTTTAAGATAAAATTGTATCCTTTTTTAATAAATTGAAAATAGAAAGTAGCAACTGAAAATGAATGGGCTGTTGATAAGACCTGTCTTTCAGTTTTATAATGTCTTCTTGGCATGTTGAAGGTCTCATATAATTATAAAACATTAAACTTCAGAAGGAAATATCATTTCACAGATCACAGGACAACGTTAAGTGACTGTATCTGGATTTCTCCTTCTGTACACACTGATAGCTATGTGCATTCATACTACAGTCACAACCAAAAAGCTTTTCGTTTTGGAAAAAAACAACAGCTTCAGCTCCATTTTTCTATATTTTTTTAATGATGGACTGATATCATAAAAGCTACTTTAGTCATCAATCTCTGATTATCAGAAGCAAACCAAGGATCTTTATTTTCATTATTTATTTTTCATTATTTATTAAATAGAAAAGAACACATTATGTTAATGTCGTATTTGTTTTAAGAATCTGATCTTGTTTCCATCTGTGCACCTTCTAGAGAGAACTGACTTTAAGATAACTTCTACTGTAAGTTACATCAGGGTTGATAAAAAAACAACACCCGGTTAGGCTCTTCATTGCAAAAATGGCAAAATTCAGATTTGGGCACCTCTACTTCCCTTTCTGCCAAGTCTTTTTGAAACCATTAGGATTAGTCCAGGAAGTATGAAGCCTAAGTGTAATCGATATTAGAAGGGCTACAATGATGCAGATCTATTTCAGGCACCTTCATTTTCATTTCATTATGGATCCTTTATCAGTGACACTTCTCTTCCTTACCACAGAACAGAACCTGGATTGAAAGTAGTAATTTTCTAAATTTATGCTGGTCTATTTTTAACGCAGGTCCATTTCTCATTCAGTGGATGAACAAGCAGTTGTATCTGTTTAACTAAGGTGATGGTAAGGGGACAGGCAAGAACAATAGGGAATGGGATCTGCTTATGCTGCTACTGTTAAGATTCTGATCACTTCTGATCACTTCAGATTACTGAAATAAACTGCATGAAAATTGCCACTTAAAAAGTGCAGAAAAATATAGAAGTAGGAATGGTTAAACCAGCATTATTCAGGATAGGAGCCAGTGAGATGCGAAGTGACAATTTTTCATCTTGTTGCAGGTCTTGAGAGAGTCTTGGTTAGGCCACCATTTATCTCAACTGTTCACATCTGATGCTTACTTTGAACTGATTCTCGTGTACATGGGGCATCTCTATGAGCTAACTTAATTAGTCCATTGAAAAATTTACTTAGTAATATAAATGCATAGATTTCTGTCTGGTTAGTGAGTGAATTAAACAAGCTCCTAGGAAAGACGTGCAGTGCCAGCAAAGGAACAAGGTAGGCATGTGTGTTGTAACTCCTTGCCAATTCCTCTCAGCTGCAGTAGCAAACAGTGTGGACGCAGCACAGATGGAAAGGGGAGACTACATGAACGAAATGCATTGCTTAACTCAAACTAGCTTTCTTGTTGACTTGGAAATGGGGTCTGACTCCTGTGTAGAGGTGGCAACACTGATATTTCAAGAAAAAGATGCAATTGTATTACGAATAGAGCTGTGGATGGATGGGAAGAAGGGAAAGGTTTCTCCAACTTTAGCAGACATTTTCTCTACTGTTTTGCCTCTGTCTGAAGGCTGAATAATTTTCTATAGATTGAGCAAAAGATAATGTTCATGTGAGTACTGTGTTATAGACTATAGGAAAGGAGTTCTGGTAATGGCTTCTGTATTGCACAAGTACAAAATGCTATTGAAAAGTGAAGGAAATGGTGACTTTTTTTTTTACAAAGTGGAAACACAAGAGAAACAAGAAAATAGATGCGTGGTGAGTACAGAAATGTAGTGTTATTTATGGAACATAACACCAATGCTAACTCAGGAAATGGTGGAGTATGGATGCAGAGGCTTAAATTCTAAATCATCTCTGAAAAGACATATTAAGAGAAAGGAGATAAAGTGGGGGGAAGTAATCACCACATGTAACTGTATTTAGCTTTCATTCACATGATTTGTTTGTCTTTACCCTGAGCTTTAGATATTACCACATCTCCTTTAAAGAACTATTCCATAATGAGAGGACTGGAACTACTCAGTGTTCGTACGGTGAATGTTTTAGCCATGTTTCTTCTGGTTGTTATTGTTACAAAAATAAAAGAATCACTAGGAAGGGTCTTTTTTAATAAAGCTTACAGCAGGTATCAAATTTTCTTTCATCTGTGAGGCAACCACTTCCTAGAAGGTAATTTCGGTGGAAAGGCCACCCTCTAAGGACCTCAGCAGCTCTCTATTCTGTATCAGGCTACTCTTTGTTTCCCTACCACAAGGAGCCCAAACATTCCAGCTATACAAAAACTGCTTGTTGAACTGAAGCATGAACAAGATTGGTGAAATGATCTGAATGAAAAGTACCACTTCAATGTAGAAAAAAAAAGTAGGAATTATGTCGATGTTGATCATCAATCAGGTTCATAATTTAGTGCAGAAAGATGCAGCAGCAGGTCTCTGTATTGGGGAACAAGAAGCTGCGTCATAGCTTGCAGTACTTGAGAAGGTTTTGAGCTTCTTTGGGAAGAACTACAAGAATTACAGGAGACTTTGTGGTAAAGAATAATTCCTAAGGAATTTTATAGTCCAAGATGGAACCTTTTTCATAAGCCTGAAGTTGGTGTCTGTAAATTATTTGTACTTTGCTTCTTTTCTCATTTCATATATACTAGAAAAAAGAAATGGACAACTGTGACAGTCAGCTATTGGAGGCATGTTTCTCCTTAAGTTGCATGAGTGCCAGTGCCAGTAGATGGGAGGGGGGAAACACAAAGCTTAGGGAACCTCATTCCTGTGGCTGGCAATAGGCCTGTGTGGCCTGCCCTCCAATGTCCTGCGGCCTGCGGGAGTTCTGAGGAAGAATTTGCCCTCCTAGTGGATCACTCCCCTCATTGCTGAAAAGTCTTGTACACTTAATAATACTTTTCACTGATGCTCACCCTTTCACCCAAAAAGAAGCAGAAAATACTTGTTAGATCTGTTATTATGAGTTTCTTGATGACTTACACTAGAATGTAGTATATATTTTACCACTCTTCTCCTTTTTTTAAGGCAGGCATTTTCTAAGAAATTCTATATTATCTGCTAAAACATTCTGAGTGTGTAAAGGTGTTCAGCTTCATAGAGGTTAAGGATAAAAAAGAGCATGAGGTGATCTGCACTCTTTTATTCTTGAATGTTGCTAGTCTTTAAATATCAGGTTAATCTGAAATACAGTAGTATATATTTTATTAAAGTATACAGTTCAGTTCCTGTCTGATTTTGAACCTATTGAAAAATGAAGGCTCCAGGCCTTTCATTGGTTAGTTACTGTCATTGTTTTTTTACGTTGTTAATATTCATTAATTTTGTCTCTGTAGATATTTATACAATAATGTTATAACTCCTTCTGTTAGAAATTACAGACTGAGTTCCTTCAGTCACTCACTAAACAGGATTTTTTTTTTTGTCTGGTCCTGAATTTTTCTTATGTTTGTTACTCAATAGTCGCTATTTACAAGGCTTAAAGAGTGCTCTGTAGTGTTACAGCACCAGTCTTACTGATGCCACAGACAGAGGTAAAATCACTCTCCCATTCCTCTCATTACTCAGTTCATATATCCATCCATCTCCAGCCTTTGTGCAGCCTGATTCCACTGGGAATTCTTGTTAGTTACTGCCTAACCCTTACAGCCCTTAAATCCTTTCCAGGATAATTGCTTCCCAGGATAGCATCTCTGTCTGTATGAAGCTACATCCTGTAGACCTGCCACATCTTCCTAATTATTTTCAATTTCCCCTTATTATAGACAGCTTTTATTGGTTATCATTCATATACCTCCGGATCACCAAAGGAAGAAAAATATATAAGATCCAGAAAGCTCAATTCAAAATGCGAGGAGGTGAAGGAGGCATTTCTATATTTGATTTCCCCTTTAAAGGCTTCTTACATGATCTGTCAATCAATTCTTAATTCTTTGACATGGACTTTAGTGCTGTTTTAGTGCTGCTAAACGGAACATCAAGTGACATTGAGATAATGTTTTTCATGACATACTGGCTTCCAGAAAATCAGTCATTTCCGAGCTTTCTTTATATAACTGTCCCTTTATACATGTAAGTTTACAAGGAGTTGTCACAAATAATGATAATAATAATAATGAAAGGAGGAATGGTGTAAAGAAAAAATAGAAGGAAAGAGTAAAAAAATATTTATATTTGCTGATTAATGTGCTTTTGTATACAAAAATATGCTTTTCTTACACACATTACTTACCATTCTCTCCAGTTACTAATGAGCTAGAAAGTATTAAGACATCCACAGTGATTAAGAGTATAGTGAATATGCATATTAAAAAATTCTGTCATTCTTGTATCCCCCATTATAAATAAGTTATTTCTACATAGTTACAGGTTCGTAAAATGTTGAGGAAAAACTTTCATCCATACATCCTTATTGCCCTGTCACTGGTGTATCTTTCTATGCTTTTGACTTCCCTGAGAAAAATGAGGTACTTCATAGGCAAAAATCAATATAAAACAAATGCTAGGTCCTGCATCGCATGTTCTTTGTCAATTTCTATTTGTGAGTTCTGCTGTTAAATGAAGATGTAATTTTTGTTTTGTCCATTATATTTTGCTTCAGTTTGTGTCTTCATAATCACCTAATTAGTTCCTTTTGAAAGAACTAATTTTTGGTCTCAGTTTTCTTAGCTCTTCAGTGCTACACTAGTGCATCTCAATAACACCTCAAATATTTTGTAGAAGGAAATAATCTATTTCTTTGGATAAATCCCTCTCAGAACTTGCTTTCAAACAATTTTGTCTCTAGAATAATCTCTTTCGACTGGTGTCCTTCAAATTGTTGAAGGAAAGATGTGCTCTGTATGTACAATAGAAAGTAAAGGGAGCTCTTCTGCAGGACAGACTGAGTAATGACCTCATTGAATTTTGCTTAGAACCATGAAGCTATAAGGATACTGAAAAAGATTTTTTTTTTTTTATACATTCTGGTCAGGTATAAATTCTTAAATATTATATTAAAAAAGGAAGACAAGCACCTCACGTTCAGTCTGCCATGTGTTTGAAACATTAAAAAAAAAATAGCACTTCTTTGTCATTAGATAATGGCCTGGAGTAAAATCCTCAATAGTTTAAGCTGATGTCTAATCAGTGTTCAAAGTAAAAGAGATCTGTTTTCTTGGATTAAATTCAGTTCTTTTCACCTGTGTGCTGAATGTGCAAAGTAGAAATTAAGGTTTTTTTGACTTGCACATCGTTATGATTTAGCAACAGTTTCATCTGAAACAAAATCCTGTTATAAGCAGAAGCCTATTAATATTTCTAATCATTAACCTCTGAGGTTTTGTAAACCTTGGAATCCTCAAGTACTTGAATGACTGGAGACAGTAAGCAGATTTAAAGTGGACATTGATTGGCAGTCCCCCAATGGCAATTATTCTATCTTTGTTAAAACTAGAGTATTTCAGCTTTCATTCATTTTATGCATTTTGGTAACCAGAAAACAAAACAAACTCTAATTTAAAAGTGCATTTTAATTTTTTTTAAAGATAAAACTCTTTCAAAATTCCTAGAAAATGTCGTCTTCGGATCAAGTGAAATTCTTTATTCTACAGGAGTTTAAGTTGCTGGGAATTCTTTGTTTTGTAGGAAAGACAAAAAATAAAACAACTGTTTTGATATGTCTGATACAGAGTAGGGAAATTGGGAGACATTTCGAATTTGTGAGCAAGATTTTGAAATACCTCACTGGATTGCTGGGACTAAGTCTGCATTACTCTGAGTCACCCGAGGACTGAATACATAAATGTACAGGGTTTGGGGAAAAAGAAGAAATTGTATAATTCTTTCTTAAACATCATCAGGTCCATATGAGTTAAAATTTTTATGTACTAGCGTCAAGAAGTGATGTTTGTAGGATTTGATTCTGGACTGATTTCAAGGGTAACCAGTCCTCATTCTTTTTAATGGATAAATTAAAATGTGAACTGAGTTGGACAACAGGCTAACAACTGACAAAGATAAAAACATAGAATCCTAAGACAACACAGGTTGAAGGGCTTTCTGAAGATCACGTCACTCAAAGTCCCACTCCAATCAGAGACAGCTTGAATTCAGATGCAACTGTGAAGTTATATCAGGTTGCTCGGAGTCAGTTAAGCACTCTTTTTTGCAGGATGGAGGTTATCGAACTATTCTGGGCATACTGCTGCTGTAATTGATGTCCTCATTGTGAATTTATTTTTCCTAATATCTAAGTCGATTTCCATTGCGGTACCTGTAGATTGGCCTACGTATTCAGAGATCCTATCTGGAAGCTAACCAGAAATTTAGAAGGGAAAAAGACTCATAAAGGAGTAAATTAGTCTCAAAATAGACAGTCGGAATCTACAAAACAACCACTATAAATCTCCGATTAGTTGCATGTAATCCACTAAGAATTGTCCCAGCACCTAATTCTTTTAAGGAAAGCATTATAAGGACTTAAAGTATTTATAGAGGTCATGCTCTCATAGCTCTGATTACTTCTTAAGAGTGAACTCAGTATTGAAGAGAACAGGTTTATTCTTGACAGGACAATCTAGATAGGTAGCTCTCCTTTAATATTCTGGAGATTAATGTTTTCATCTAGGTTCTCTACAGGTGAAATATCCTAGGAAGTTTTATTTGTGTAGTGGTTTTGGGATCCTGTGAAATGTTGAGGCTGGGTAAAGCCTTTTCTACATGAAGCATGTGAGAATGTGTATAGACCACATACGTTTTCTGAACACATGTCCATTTGTGAAGCATGTCACAGAATACTGAGATGTAAGGTAATCTAACTATCCTTAGTTACAGATTAAAAAAAAAAATCTGGGGGTGAAATTCATCTCACTTTTAACCAAACGATTAAAGATGATGATCTGATCCAGACTGCTTATATTTAGATTTCTTCAATTTTCTTTTCTGTGAGGTCAGTGGATAAAAATTCCGTTGAGGGAGTCATTTCATTTACCTCTTTACTCCTGCAGACTTGGAAATTGAGTTAAACTGCATGCTTAGTTTTTAAGATGACTTTTAGATGAACTCTCTCACACAGATTAAAGGTCAGAGGCATGACAATATTTAAACTTTCAGCTTCTTCTCTTAGGCAGCTCCATCATGTTGATTTCACTGACAACTAGCTGCCTGAGTAATTTCTGAGATTTGGATCTAATTACAGTATAAAGATCACACGTGAACTCTGTGGCAGGACATACTGAAGTGAATCTCTCAAGAAACACTCTTTATTCTCTTGGATAATATCAATAATATTTTTTCTACTTGCCTCATTCCATGATGTGATTCATTGTTGAATCAATGCAATGCTTGCACATTGTGAAAATTGTTTATAAATAAATGTTTTATAAATGATGAAATTTAAAACTTAAATTACAGTGAATTGTCGTAGTTTCTATTGTATTCTTGGTGAAATGTGGAATGTGTCTATATATTGTTATAATAATGGAAAACTAACAAGTTAATTAAAAGAAATAAGTAGATGCCAGGAGCGCAAGCTAATATGTGTTATGATACTTACCAACTCCTGAAAGCAGGTGGGCACATATCGCAGTTAATTTGTAATAATTTTAATCAGATTTGACCATATTCTTACTAAATTTGTTTTAGCAAATTAAGACTAATCATATAATTGTTAATGCACTGTCTTCCTGTGCTGGGAGGTGACACGGAAAAATACAAAGGCATGTGAGGAGATTAGATTTAGTGTTACATGAGGTTACATTGCAGAGGCAGAAGGAGCGGGGGAAATATGTCTCAAAGCAATATTAAATCATTCTTTCTTAGTCCTGTCATTCAGGGAACAATTTGGTCTAGTTGAAAGGTCTTGTCTCCAGACTCACGGGACAGAATAGAAATCTCTGCATTTTTAGTCATATTTCTAGTGATATGAACAAAAACACGTAGGATTTCTGAATGAAATTTCACAGGTCATCTGCAGATTATCAATTTTGTTGTTTCCTGAATGATTAACAGCAAATTCAGGTTCTGGACTTGCACGGGAAGAGGCACGGAAATCAACAGAAGTGTATTTCAGGTTTGGAGGTGTTGCATTCTGGTCTTCACTAACTATATACCTAAGGTATTAAGTTGTTGTCTCTTAAATGCCCTCACTAGACTGCTCATAGTAGTGTCTCAAAAACTAATTATTTGACATTTTCATCTGGCTGAGGTGTTTTTCTCAAGGTTGAAGCTCTGCTTTAAGTTCCAGATGTCCTTCTTATCTAGTATAAACTACTTTCTTGACACAAGATGCTTCTCTTCAAAGATCCAAGACAGCTATGAATAAGAAATAACAAGGATAGACATCCTTGAGATGAAGCATAAGTCCAAAATGATAACCAATCAAAAGAGACTTAGCGTCCTTATGCCCAAATATGGATAAAGCAAGGAGTGGGATGCCTTCCCAAATGACCAAAAAAGACCCCCCCATGCAAGCACAGAAGATTCAAATATGTTATGTAACCTTGTACTTACATAATCCTATGAATATGTAATATAGGTAGGTGTGACTTATGTATTAGGTAGGCATGTAGTGACAATGTTTTGGACTATAAATAAAAGCTGGTATAAAGACTCTGCTCACTTGATTTGTGGAGACTTCCTACCTTGTGCCCTGTGCAGAATAAATCAATGTCTCCACTCTAAACACTTGTCTTTTTGGATGTGTTTCAGGAGATTTAAAATTGGCAACAATGGAAGTTAAGTCTATTGCCATTTCTGTGGAACATATCTTCAAATTATTTTCTTTTTGACTGAGAATATTTTAGTGTTGGGTGGTTTTAAACGAAAAGCATTTCATCTTAGCTTATAGTATGATTTCTATAGCAACATAATTGTAGTGATATGCTTTTAGAAAACCTTTAGAATATCATGCTCTCTGATGCTATGAACCAAACATTTTAATTTGTAATAGCTCAATAAAAAAAAAAAAATTGCTGTGCATGAGTACAATAGAGAAGTTAGAACAATGCAATATCTGTTCTTAAGCCAAATAATTGAAAACTGGGTTGTCTGCACACAACTGAAATAACTACTTCCTGTTGATCTAACAAACAAACATTAATAAAATGTCTATTAGACCTTTAAAGGATGTTCACTTCTAATAAATGGCAAATATTGTAAGATTGTATAAAAGTATTTATGCTTCAGCTAGCTTAGTTAATGTAGGAAGACAGAAGTCTGAAATCCTAGCAGGTTAACCCTCTTAAGTTTTGATAACTCCCCATTTGGTTCTTTTTTTTTATTATTTTTCATGGAAAGTGAAAGCAATCTTTATAAAACTCACTCCTTAATGAAAATTTGTGTACAAAAAGAACTTAAAGGTACCTCTTAATATGATCAATTTCAGCACTGTATTTAGAGTGAAGCAATTTTTACTACCTAGAAATAATTTTAAAAATCTGATTACCTGCCATTAAAGTTAATTAAATACTATTAAATACAGTTAGTTAATTGAATTAAACTTGATTCAGTACATCTCCCTTTGAACTGTATTTTGAATAAGCATTTGAGCAAGCCGCGTGACTAACGTAGACTGCAGTAACTCTCTGCATGAAATTCTGTTTGCAGAGTAACATAACAATCAAATTTTCATGTCTTGCTGAAGAAAAAAATGAATAATGAACAGATAGTTGTATGTTGATAGCATGTCAGAATTCCATACCAGAGAATGGAAGTATTTCAGAGTACATATTATCCTAGTTAAGTACATAAACAGAACTCAAAATGGTGGTTGTTTTTTTTTTCCAAAGCAGTTTTGAATTAGAGGCTTTTTAAGGAATATATCGCATTGCTTCTACTCCTTTACATCCTCTTTGTCAATGTTTAAAAGAGCTTAGAGAGTTTATATATTAGAAGCAAGGAAGATTCTGCTGGAACATCAAAAACCAAATGATGTTGGCCAGCTACACAGACTATCGTATGTGCTGTTGTAGACATTGACATTGTAGGCGAGCTGTCAAGCTTTAAGCACTAATCCTCTCATAAGAGCAGCAATGGTAGCCATTAAAGGACACTCTATATCTGTATTCAAAAATGATTTGGAGAGTTAACCACTTTGTCCCAATGATTTCATATAAAACCAGCGCCCTAGGCACAAAAATCTATTCTAAAGGTAGAGAGCAGCAGGTCTAATTAGGTCTCATTTGCAAGGAGCTGAACAACTTCATTCTCATAATCATTTAAAACTACTTAAATTCAAAATGCTGCCTGACCCAATACCTTTGGTGCATTGTCTGGAAGAATAGACTCCACCAGCAGGCTTTCCTAACCATTTTTGATATAATATAAGCAGTAATAATGATCCCAAGTAAAAATCCAATTAGTGAACTACTAAATGTCTTTCTGTTGATAAGTGCAGTATATCAGAGCACAGCAGAAAAGTAGGAAGGGCTGTGTGCATAAATTTGTCTTGTTTATTTTCACACATTAATGTTTCTTATCAAGTTACTGCAGCATCCACACAGCAAATCAAGAAGTTGCGTAGTCCTGTGCACAGATTTTTCAGAAACAAAACAAACAAAAAAAACCCCCAACAAAACACACACACACAAAACAAGCACAAATCCCACAGTATAAATCCAAGCTTAATTTTTTACTCTGATTCTGAGTGAGGCCATTACCTTTCTCCATCCTAGTCAATTCATAGAGAGAACTGTACACATGAGCTACCAAATACGAAACGCATAATATGAATATCGACAGATCTTTAGCACTTTTGCTAACAGAAGTGAACAAAACTGGCTGACAAGTCATTCTTGCTAGTAGCTTGAGAGACATCTCAAGAAATCTTCTCTCTCAGTGTTAATGAAATAATCAATAAATGCAGAGGCAATTGTTTTGTTGTTCTTATATTGATGAAACTTCAGCAACTGGTCCTTTAATGTGCCAATGCATCTGTTATCCAATTAGTCCAGATTTTTAGTGATCATTTTTTTACTATTGTGTGCCTGCACATATTTATCTTAGTTATCTCACTGCATATTATGGCCACTACTGAATTCATGGTGTGACACTGTACTAGAATCGGCTTCCCCAGCTTATTTCAAGTTGAATTGTTAAACACCACACAAGACCTACTATCCATAGGTGGCATTAAAGCTCAGAAATGATCCCCTAGGGTCACATATTATTAGCTAACGTGATTTTAAACATATCTGGATCAGTCTTTCCTTATAGCTTTTGCTTTTCCTCTAAATAAAGTGATTTAAAAACAAGACTTTACAAATTTATGATCTGTAGAAGAAGCCCACACTTGTCTCTAGCACAGAATAACCCAGAGCAGCTCTGACCTGCTTCGAGGTACCCGCATCAGCCCTAAAAAGAATAAAAAATACAGGTTGGGCAAAAGTCCATGTAGCCCAGTATTCTCTTCTCAGTAGCAATGGAAAACAGAGGCTCAAGTATGAATGAGGTAATCATGCAAATAAATTTTTACTGGGATGCTCTTCCTAAGTTCAACAAACTGTGATTCATGGATCTTCTGAACCAGAGTATGTTCATATCTGGTAAGTTGCAGCAGATTGATTTTTTTCATATACTTGCAAATATGCAAAGATGAGAGTGTGTATACAGACACAATGTAATTGTGTGTTATAAAAAATTAACCCACCTAAACTTTAATATTAATTGTTACTTTGAACAACTACTTTCCCTGTGATCAACCTCTAGAAGTATAACTAGTGTCCAGCCTTCTAGTGCAGTATTCCTGCTGGACATCTAACTTCAGACCACAATCCATTTAACTCTTCCATGTCTGAAACTTTATCCCTTTTATAGTGAAAGCTAAGTTAAATGAATTTATTAGATTTAGAAACACTTAAAAACTTCTAAAGAAAAGAGCACATATATGACTGTATGTACAACCTTTTCATGTGCCTAGGACTTTAGTTCTATTTTTTTTCCTAGCAGCTATGCATTATTCAACTTCATTAAAAGCATGCATAATACTCTTTTGGTCTAATACGGATTCTAATTTGAAAAATCAAGCGCTAATTTTGTCATAGCAATGCAGTCTCTCCTGTGCGTGGGAGATCCACTAGAGACTCACCTTTGGAACCAAATATAGGAAGGGACAGGACAAAAGTTCTTACAGCTGACAGAATGGGTTGCTGTAATCTGGTATGTATCACTGAACGACAATGAAATCCCTATGATTGATAGTTCTGAGAAGATTAAAGTTGCTATATTTTTATTTTTATTTTATTTTTCTAAGAATAAATAATATCGATGGTTGGGGGGAGATGAGATGTAACTTAAACCATCATACTATAAATTGGACACAACTGTCAAATTTTAATTCAAGCAAAATGCTGGCTTGAACTACAGTTAAAGATGTTGAACTAGAGAAAGGTCTATAAGGGGGTTGGAGGGGAAGTGTGACCATAAAGAAATAGTAAACTCATTCCTGAATAGAAAATTACACAACTGAAAGACCTATGGATGTTTACCTCAGAAACTGTCCATCTCTGTCTAAATGCATAGGAAACACACTTGGTTTATGCAGTTTGACATCAAGGAATCCCCTGGAGCTTAAAACTAACATATTAAATTTTGCTTGTTATGGGCTTACAATTGAAAGAATTAGGCATCATTTGATTTAAATCAGTACTTGGAGATCAAAATTTGAGACTAAAAATTCTTTTCCTGCTTTGCAAACACAGAGGTTTGGTTTAGGATTTGAAATATGATCTCATTTCTTTCTAATAATGTCAGCGTTTGATTAAACTTGCATAATCTTCAAGAAATTAGAAAACTGTCATAACACTCTAACAAAACAGAACACATTTTTCCAAGTGGGAATTTAGATATTTGATTTCTAATAATCTTTACTATTAAAACTTCATTGTGTAAACATAAGTGATTTTCCATGTTAATCAGGACATTTCTCTTGCTAATGACTTAAATGATATCCTAATTAGTTCAATAACCTCCTGAGGTATGAGCAGACTTGAACTTATGATTTTTTTGTAATTATAACTCTTTTCATTTTGTTCTGATAAAAGACTCGCTTTTTTTTTTCTTTCCCAGTGAAAAGAAAACAAGCTTTTTGAAAAGGCTTTTTTTTGATGGAGTGAGAGGGAGTTGATATCTAATCACATGTGCTATGAAAGTGCCAAAGAAGCATCTCAAGTTGATCTCTGAAGTACTACGGTAAGTACTAAGTCAGCTATTTTTCTGATTTGCTGAAATGCATTTTCAGTGGTCATCTCTTAAATTGTTACTAAATCTCCATTTATGATGGAAAGGGGCTCTGCTACAAACTTATTACGGAATGAACTGGCGGAAAAGTGGTTAATGAAAAAGGGAGCTGTGACACTCTATATCTCTCCAGAACACTGAAGGGGCTCCCTTTCTTCCCCTCTTCCCTCTGTCACTGCATTCAGTTGTGCCCAGTAAAGCTTCTTACTGTAACCTGTGTCATTCATATGAGAGTAGCTGCTGAGTTAGGGCAGGAAACAGAGAGAGAGTTTTTAGGGCAGCAAAGAGAGTTTTGCTAATGCTGAGGAGCACGTCAAACAACCCTCAGTGTTGCTTAAACTGTCTTTCAAACCTGCTTTTCTTCCCAGTAACCCAAAAGAGTGAGAAACCATGATGGCACCTCTGCTTTCTTGTGGTCTCTTTCCACTTCAGCTTCTTGTACCTTTCCATTCTTCAAAAGCATCTGTTCAGAACCTGGCCCCAAACTCAGCGCGTTAGTTGGCAGCATTTTGTTTGAAATTTTGAAAATGCTATCCAAAGCTCTTTCTGCTCTTAGTTTCTGCACTACCTCGCTCATGTAGCAATTCATGGGACAATTTTGTGAAAAGGATGAGGTCTTGGTACAATAATGTAAGACACTGCTGCAAAACTATGGTGAGCTCAGGACAGAATCCATAAATTACAGATGTATCCAGATTAGTAAGAAGGTACACAGTGAATATTCCCACAAATAAAGTAAAAAAGACCTGATAGAACCTGATAGAAGTTCTGGGGAATAATTCTCACCCACCCCCCCACCCACCCTTTCCCCCCCCCCCCCAAAAAAAAGCAAAA
>WBMW01004688.1:28279-156307 GCA_013396635.1 Penelope pileata
TTTCCCCCCACCCCCCAAAAAAAAACAAATCAAAATGTCCTGAAAACATGGAAGGAGAAATATTCTAAACATTAAATTCTTGTAATGTGGACATGTTTTTAGCCTTGCAAAAGGAAAGAAATGGAGGGTTATCAATCACATTCTAGAAGGTTTTATACTACTTTAGGAATTATGTACTATTTACTGGTAGAAACCAAAAGAATCTACTAAAATTATTAAAAAGAGAAAACTTCTGCCTTCTTTCAGGTGAGTAACACTGCTACCACCACCCTTCCAAGACAACTGCAACATTGACTTCAAACTAAGGTCGGTTACTAGAATCCAATGAGGCTTTAATATGACTTAAACTAAATGGTTTGTGATGTTGTACTGAAGTCAATAACTACTTAATCAGACTATAATGTGAGTCCGACACTGAGTTTCATTTTCAGTTTTTCTTTTCCAGCACGCATTAGAAACTACCATTGCATGGAGGAGAACTTTGTTGTCTAACATGATTAACTCTTTGTCTGAAGAAATCATTGTGATTTCATATAAAAGTTGTAGCCTATATAATAAGGATGTCTTTTCAGGTGTGTACAAATGTGCTTAAAAACAAAATAAAAAGAAAACACACAAAAATCTTGTGCTCAGATCATTTGGCAGCACTGCAATTTCAGCATGGTAACTTTTTTTCCTTCCTGCTTAAGCACCTTCTCAATTGATGCTGATTCTGCAGGCCCAATTCTGCTGTTAGTGGCAAGACTTGTAAAATTGGAGTAATCAAAACAGGAAAAAGCAGGTGTCCTACCATACTCCTGCTCTTCATCTGAGGACCAATCCACTAAATTGGCCGACTCTTGCACAGCAAATTATGATGGACCTTCAATGAACTACAATAATGTTGTTATATCTGTAATACAGAAATCATTTCATCTGATACTGTAATCTTCACGGTGGAAAGCTGCAGCTATTTAATAGCACAGAGAAATATTACACAAGATTTTTTGTCCAGGAAATGAAAAGCAAAGTCTTATCCATATAAAACTGCAGGGAAAATATAGTTAGGCAGAAGAAAATTATCACTTGTGATTGAATTTGGCAAGGATAGGGAAGGTAACTCTAGCCTTGTGAAAAGTGCCATGGGATCTTTAATGATCAATCACAAAAGGCCCTGAATTGGCTGTATTGACCAGTTACTGTACAAATAGACTTGATAATGGAAGATTACAGAAATCAAATATACTTCTGTTTTTATTTTTACAAATGTGTCTAGTCTCCTGACATGAGTTTCTGTGGTCACAGACTGAAAGTTTTATAGGGAAAAAACAAAATATTTTTTGGTCCTATCTCATAAATTATGTTTTGTGAATGTTAATTCTGTGCTTCTGGCAACAGGGCAAGAGGAAGTACACTTTTTTGGTAGTTTGTCACTTAATAGTGACTGTTTTCCCACAGAGCCAAAAAATCAATTGCTGTTCAAAATGCGCATGCAGACAGAAGAATGCATTGTCTTGCCAGTTAATATGTCTATCTAATGAAAAAAGTCAATAGATTTTCTTAAAAGGGGTACCTGCAAGAGTAGAAAGCAGTTTATCTCTGTCTCATTGATGAAATCACATCAAAATCAGTTATGCCCCATTAAGGTCCACATTCATCCTGGCTCTGTATTTATCCTGGTCACTGTTCTGGCTGCTGGAGTTAAGTGTTCTGGCAACATTCACAATATAAGTCAAAGTTGAGAGCACTATGAAAACTTGGATAGTCAGAAAGTTTCCTTGAAAGGGAAACACACGAGATTAAAAAAATAAAAAATAAAATGACAGGGCTCAAAGTGTTAGAAAAGAAGATGAAACTTCAACGGGAGATGATGTATACATTTTTTTTCTAGCAGCCTGCATTCCCAAGGACGTTTTTCTTTTGAATCTAAAAATCACCACTGCCCTAGAGAAACATGGTGACCTCCACCCACTTTATTTATTTATTTATTTTACTTGAGAAAACTACTTACAAACAAGAAAAATGGGATTAAAGAAAGTTACTTGTACTTCTGGAGTGCCTTAGCTTTAAGCTTCCTGCATAGATGTACAGTACAACTTGGCTTATTAATGTTGTGGAAAATACATGTCTAGAAGTGTCGGCAAAGGTGATGAGGTTCTTTCTTGGCTTTGATTGTTCTTTGGGGAGGTGATTGGGAGTGGATTGGAAGGGTTTTTTTGTTTGTTTTTTGTTTTCCTTGAAGGCAAAGTAAGGCTATCTGTTTTTTAGGGTTTTGTTGGTGGTGGTGGTTGATATGATTTTAAATGCAGGTTGTTTTCTCACTGAAATAAACCATCCAGTGTGAATTGAAGTCCTGTAACAGACAGTCATTCTCTCTTCAGGAAAAACAAATGTTAGTAGGGGAGTAACAACTCGTCATTACTAGCAATACTCATCATTGTTAGGTTTCTCAGGCTGATTTCCTCCAAAGGTAGCCTTCTCAGTGCTTCCTCTCTTTTGGAATTCATCGAGCTATTTCTAATTCAGAGCTGCAAAAAAACAGCTCTTCTGCTGGTTGCCCTACTCTTTCTGAATAGCATATTCAAAGGCCTAAAGCCTTAGGTTAGGAGGTGTGGGGTTTTTGTTTGTTTGTTTGTTTGTCTGTTTGTTTTCCCTGTCTTACTGCTAGTTCCCTTTCATTCATTTCAACATATAAATTTTTCCCCATTGATTACTTCTCACAACAAACACTGCTTTTAGACAAATGTTATTTGCTGTTATGCCACTTGATCCAGACCTATCTGTCTAAAAAGTACAGAGATAGGAGAAGATTGAACTAGGTCCAGACACACCTTTTAAGTATTCATGTACTCTACAACTGGCCCATTTGATAAATAAAAATGAAAACTGAACAAGCCTGTGAGAATTGGCTTTATATGGTATCAGTACTTTTTTCTTGATATTTCAAAATTGTACAATATGAAATAGCAAATATAATTTTAAATATAAGAACCAGATACTCCTGAGCAGCTTCAATAAATTCAGTTCTTGATTTTTGAGAGAAGTTTATCAGTTCTTAAAAATCACAAGTGAACATCAATTTGGACTTATATTTACTGGATTTCAGGCAATGTTACAATATACCCTCTACAGATTTACACAGTGGAGTTTTTACCTAACAAGGGCATTAGCAAAGATGTTGTGTGTTTCACTGAAGAGGCTGACTGACAGAGCTGTGCAAAGGAGTTCCTTCTCATCCTAATCTGGTGTAGCGATAGTCTGGTGATTTGATTGTCAACAGCAAATATATTTTACTGCAAAATAAAAGTAGAAAACTAAACAAAGAGAGACTGCAGTTGTTGAAGGATAATATGCCATTTGCTTGTCAGTCAGGAAACATCACTGAGCTTTTAGGAAGTTGATTGAAGCCAATTAAAATCAATAGAAACACTCCTAATAACTTCTTCATGCTTTGTATCAGTTCTCTACAATATACAAATTGTTCCATTGGCTGAAGTGACATACAATCAGATCTAGACAAAATCTATTTGCCTTCAAACTCTCTCTCCCAAAATAAATAAATAAATAAATTCAGTGATTAGAAAACTTCCCGGAATTGTCAGCTTTCTTCTGTCCTTGATGTTTCTTCAAAATTGCATTCCTTATTTCTGAGAAGACTTCAGCATAGTCCTCTTGCTTTTCTGCTGCTGACATAGTCTCCAAAGCAAATTTGAAGCCTAAGTAGGACCAATGTTATTTAGGAAACCACTCCATATTGATTAGGTCTGCTGATCTCCAGTTTAGACTCCCTTGATACCATAGACCCTCAGGTCAACTTTTAAATAAGCAAAGCCAAAGGCTTTTTGGTGCAGGAGGTAGTGCAAATTATACAAATTTAGGGGGAACAAGTTTTCAGCTTAAGTAATTTGTCATAATTTGTCTGGTGTAAAGTAGACATTACCCTTTTAAGGGCCTACTCCCACATTTGCTATTTGAATTTTATGATGCACTATACAGCAACAGATCTGAAAGCAGGTCTCTTCTCCTTAATCTGTCACTATTTTCTTTTCTTGGACTCCATCCCAATGCTTCTACTTCTTCAGTCAACCACAGACAATGTCTTAATTCAGTGTTTTCCTTCATTCATGCTGTGTAGTTTTTGTTGAGGGAAATTACTATGTAATGTGGGATAGAGTATTACATAAGAAAGTGCTTTTTAAAAGTAAGTCCTTGTGTTGTACAAAGTAATGCTACATGGGAAATATCTAATGTTAGTGATGATGATAGGAATCATAAACACAAAGGAGGAGGAGAGAAAAGCAAGGAAAGTACAAGATTTGCAGATTTGAAAGCTTCCCTAGACTAGTATGAGCCAACCAAATGTAAAATTACATCAGAAATGATCATTGTGAGCATTGTTTTTAATTAGTTACAGACTCATTAATTGTGATGATATCTCTGTTTATCTTTCAATATAATAGGTAAATCAGAAATTCCATTCATCTTTCTCATCCTAGCTATTTTTTTTGAGTGCATAAATAAGCTACCTCCAAATTTATTTTAGTTATGTTAATAAATAGCTATTAGACTACAGTGAAGCTATTTGTTAGTCATAGTCATATTATTTAGAGGTTGTAATAAGCCTAACCATTCTCATTATTATCAATCTCAATAGACATAGATCTGCAGAGAGAAGAGTGCAGTTTCTGCAAAATGTTCAAAATATTAAAGCTTGTAAATATTATAACTGCTAGCTATAGCCTGAGCTGTTAGAGATTCACAGCCCTCCAGTCAGGCCAATGCTGCTACCACAAAACATTATGAAACAAATTCATACTATCCAGGCATAGCCATGCTTGTGCTGATGCTGAACAATTCATCCTTGGTCTAGTTAATTATGATGATCCCTGTCGTGGGAATGGCTAAAGGCTCTGTCCGTACCTCTTCAGACGTTAAGTAACTTTGGTTTTCAGCAGTGGTTCAGGTCATATTTACTACTGATAACTTGAGTTATCTGACTGTACCAAGTAATTAAATGACTATTTCTGGATATGCCCCCAAAGTACCCTTGTGCTGTCAGTACCAGCAATGCACAGGCTAAAAATAGTCTCCTATACTCCTTTGTAACCAAAAATAGTATGTATTTTTGGATGCAACTTTGTATAGTCTTACACAAAACAAGAAATATTGACCGTATTCAGCGAAGTAAGTCTGAGGTTGGACTCCTTCACTCCTATAGAAGTTTTAGTCTGAAACGATTTAGGAGAGAAACAGAATAATGGAGCAGATTCTTTTGCCAAATGGCCACATGACCTATAGGGCAGTGGATTTCAGCCCTTGTTCCAGTTTTCTTTATCTGAGACAACTTTGCTTAGTTCAGTTTGTTTCCTCTTCTCTGCTCCTTCCCCCAAAATATGTTTTTAAAAGCTCACGCTTCACATTATAATTAAGTGCCAGTTTGTATTTTAACTAAGAGTCAGGAGAAGGTGATTTAGGAGATGATGTTTCATGCTCAGGGAATCCATCTGACAAAGCTTTCACCAGTGATAGGCAATGATTCCTCTCCAACACGTCCAGAAATTAATGGAGGTAGGAGAGTAATGCTCTCCAGTTTAAAACATAGAAATAAAATATATTTTAGATAAAGTAGAATGAGTGGAGATGAGCAGTAGGAGGGAGGAAAGGTCAGGAAATATGAGATGGAAAACCTGATTGTAGGATGCAATGTGTAGGAGGTATGCGAGTGAGGAGAATTGAGTGGGAGGGAGAGGAGGTAAGAAATAATCTTCCAGCATTAAAATACATGCACAAAAAATCAGAGGTCATCTTATTTTTCAGGGTCATTTTATTTTTAGGAAATTCAGTATTTAATAGAAAAGGCAATTTGAGGTACAAATTCTCATTCATCCCTTTGAAATCTTCCTTCTCCATAGATACTGCATTCGTCTTACAAAAACCTCCAGGTTGCTGTTCCTGCAGAGGGATTGTGTATAAGAATTTC
The DNA here is from genome assembly GCA_013396635.1 of Penelope pileata. Taxonomy (NCBI): domain Eukaryota; kingdom Metazoa; phylum Chordata; class Aves; order Galliformes; family Cracidae; genus Penelope; species Penelope pileata. The sequence goes on from WBMW01004688.1 coordinate 34,239, forward strand.
ATGTTAGATGATGTATTTGAGGATAGAATAAGGTCAGAACAGGAAAATAAAAAGTAGATTTCCTACACTCAATAGGAAATGCAAATAAATATTCAGAAGCAAAAAAAAGTAACTTCAGAAGTTATTGCAGGCACATTGAGTAGTGCATATACTCACAGAGTAAATACTGCATTATACTAGAGTGAGAAGGCTCAGTGTGGCTCTTGCAATGGCAAGTAGTTCCAGGCATGATCAAAGGGCTAAGAAAATTAATTCACATTTCTTAAAGATTTAATTTCTTGGAGCTGTAGTCTTGTTGATAAAGTTCTTTTAGCCTAACAAGCAGAGTCTTAGAGAAAGAAATTGGATTGTATTGCTGCAATTCCTGTATTTTTTTTTTTCCAGCATCCTGTCTTGGCTTTCCTTTTTTCCTTCCTCTTTGTATTTAATTTGTCTGTACACTGTGATTAGGATATGAGTATTACATGTATTTATAGAATTTCCAACATATTAGCATCCTTACCTAAATAAGGCCTCTAATATTAATACTTTATAATGCCTTGTGAGGGAGACAAACAAAAAAGGATGTTGTGAAGGTTGCAGTATGGATGGGTTGGGGGTTGGGATCAGAGAGCTGTAACTCTTTTACTACAGCAACTTCTCCACTAGGATCAATAATACATCTGCATAGCCTCATGTGGCTCTTTGACAACTGATAAATGTACACTGAGCCTGCTCTTATTGATCTGGAGCAAATGTACAGAAAGATATCCAACAATTTAACAGATTGAAGCAATGCTGGTTTAGTCCAAGTATTGCTGTTGGTAACCTTTTATCTTGTCTGATTTTGATCTTCTGAGTCCATCACACAGTTATGTCTCCCATTTATCCATATAAGAAGAAGATTGTATGAAATCTAAGTAAATCAGGCTGCAACAGCCTAATTTAGTATATTTACTTTTTCCAAAAAAACTTGTGGGTAGATTTTTGTCAATAGCACAGGTTTTTAGCCAAGGGGGCATTTATGAGCAAGGCCTGCTTGGAATAGTGCATGTTCAACAGCTTCAAGGGTACCATTCTGCAACAAGTGTGCCACTATGTGGTGCTACTAGAAAAATTTCCATAGGCTGTTTGAGTTGACTGCAGCTTACATTAACCTACCTCTCCCCCTCATGAATGTGACTTTCCTAAGAAGTATCATTTTTTCAGAAACTGTGAACCTGTTATTCTTGTTTGGGAAATTCCTCAGAATGGAGAAAAATGACATTATCTGTGGTAGATTTAATCTCTGAAACTCCTACATGTTCCAGGTACTGGACGTCTGATACTGTGGGAAGTTATGTTCTAATCGTAATTAGAAAAAGCTAGACAGAGCACTTGGGTGAAATGTGATTATTTTCTAAGCAGGATACTGGAGAACTTAGACTAAAATTCACTATTTTAAAGCTGTAAGTAAGGTCAGAATTCAACCTTCTTGTTTGTTTTGTTTTCTGAATAAATCTGATTCTCTTCTGTTTTTCACTTCGCAATTTTCTTATTCAGAGTTTGTGCAGACCACCAGTGAAGCATTAGTCCTAGAGTTTGAAATGATTTTTTTCTCCCCATTCTACTATAAACAGATTAAATATTTATACACAGATAGTAGGAATCAGCCCCTTTCATCTTAGATCTACATTTTTTAGAAGAGTTTTGCAATTATGAAGCCATTTCATTTTTGCAAAGAAAGTGTAATGAAGTACTGTAAAAGTAGTTAGCATTTTACTCTTGCTTTCCAAAACATGACAGTAAAGAGTCCGTAGCCCTCTGTTTTGCATCAGGTAGAATTCACACAGTGCTTATTTTGCAGTTGACTAAAAATGCTCACTTTTCTGTTGTTCAAGGCTGACTAGTTCCACATAATTCTTTCCTTTTCAAAGAGAAATTCAGTAACAAATCCCTTTTAAAAGAACCCTAGTACTGTGTATTAAATACAACTATTTGTTTTTTTATTGAGTTCACTCTTTCTGCAGCCCATTGACTTGTGACCATGGCATCTCCAAACTTTGACTAGAAGCTGACACTTTGTAGGAGAATTTCTGGATGGTGCATGGATGCTATAGGATATTGACATCACCTTCAGGGTTTGAACAAGGGCTATTTTCATGGCTGGTTTGGTCTAGAGGCCTCTGGCACTTTCCAGTGTCTGTTCCTTCAATTCATCAAAAGGAACAATTCATGCACCTTCCAGGAAGTTCTAGTTCATGTGAGCTGTTGACATCTTTCTTTAGAGCCAGATAGCCTGATGAGCACATGGAAAACAATATTTGCCATGGATCGATTCTGCACCAGGTATGCTTCAGCCACACATACATTTGGGAAAGCTTAATCTTTTGACAGAAACTAGTAGGCTAATAGGGCTGGAATCCTATTTTGAGTCCTGTATTTGTTCTGAAAGAGTCATTATATGTTCCACTAACTCCTTGTCTGCAGTTTATTCATCTCATTGTTCTCTAGAGCACCTTTGTATGAAAGTATAAATTCAGGTACATTGGACAAGAATACTTTTCTGGGTGAATGAGTTGAGTTTTCAGGAATGCTTTGCCTTTATAGCTTATAACATGAACATTATAACTTTCTACGTTAGGAGTGTACTGGCCTTTCCATCAATCGTTTGAAAAAGTAAAGCTATTTTAAAAAAGAGTTGTTTTGGATGGTTTTTCAAGGCCCTAAGAAAGCTTGAAATCTGATACAGTGGTCTCAAGTGTTTGGTCAGTGTCAAGTAGCTGCTGCGTGAGGCAAGATCGGGGCTGTCCCGTGATGGACACAGCCAATTCCAGCTGACTCCAATGGCCCCAGTGCAGGGCACAGCCAGGCCCCATAGCCACCCTGGGGCACTTCAGGGACAGCCTGGGTAAGAGTAAGCAAACAGCACACAGCAGGGAGGGGTGAGGAATGGCTCTGAAGGCATCCAGGGTGGGTGCAGGGTGAGCAGGAGTGGGGACAGGAGGGGGTCCAGGCACCAAAGCAGAGATTGTCCAGCAACTTGTGGTGAAGACCATGATAGAGTAGGCATTTCCCTGCAGCCTGTGGAGAGATCCACAGTGGAGCAGGCATCATATTAAGCAATTGTTTTGGGTATTTTGTTTATAAAATTTATTTTATTTATTGTGGAAATGTTCTTAAAGCTACCAGAAATTCCAGCCAAGGGAAACTTACAATGTGAGGAGAACGCAACTTATGACCAAAGCAGAGAAAAAATGAATTGCTGGATTTTTTTCTGAAAAACAAAAATTAGTTGAATTTAGTCAGTATAACTTTGGCTGTTATATTCAATCTGTCTAGATGATAATTCTGTTAGCTTCAGTTCATTTACAAGAAGATTGAACTGGCACATAAAGTATAGTGCTGAAAAATGTCAAGTGGTGCACACGGGGAAAGACAAATCCTAACTTCAAATATAAATGAGTTCTAAGCTGGCCATTGCCTCTCAAGCAAAGTTTTTGGGGCCGCGATAGAAAATTCCACAAAAACATCAACTCCAAACTTATCATCCAAAACTCAACTCTAATGAAAGAAATTATCAGAAAAGAACTGGAAGCAAGGTAGAGAACATAATTATCTTTCTACATGAGTTAATGATTTGGTGGAATATTGAATACGGTGTGAGGGTCTGGTCTCACCACCTCAAAAAAAGATAAAGCAGAATCATCGGGTAATTTGAATTTGAAACGATATCCAGAAGTCACTTGTCCAGTCCCCTGCTCAAAGTCATTCTAATTAGATCAGGTTGCTCAGGGTCTTGCCTAGTTGAATCTTGACTGCCTCCAAGGATGGACATTCAACAACTACTCTGGGCAATTTAATCTAATTGGACCTTCTTTGAGAATGAAGGGTTGACTGATGAGGACCATTCCAACCCAAATTATTCTGGGATTCTAAAAGGTCCTATGAAGGACAGAAAGGATAAGCAATTCCATATGAGAAATGCTTGAATAGCCTGTGTCTCTTCAGCCCAACAAAGGTGCATGATAGCAGTCTACAAAGTCATTATTGTCATGGAGAGGCTGAGAGGGGACCAATGTTCCTATTTTCTCCCAGTAAAGAAATAAGTGGCAGTCAGATTCAAAGGGAAGGAGAGAGAGTTCTCCATACACTGATCAACAGATCTGTGGATGACCTTAGCTAAAGGAAGCCACTCATTATGAGGGCTCGGGAGGAGACTGGACAAATGCCTAGAAGAAAAATGGTTTAAACAAACTGCAATAAGTTCAGTGAAAGAGAAGTGTAGATATGATAAGAGGCTGAGAAAAAATTAGTCAGCCAGAACTGTTGTTCATACTCACCTGTTCTTTCTGTTTCCTAGATGTTTCTCTGTGATCATTTTATTACTATTGATTTTTAGTATTTTATTGACGGGAATAGAACAGGAAGTCAATCAATCTCTAAGCTTGCATATTCCTCGGAGAATATTATACACGTATGAATGGAGAACTATTCTGAAAAGTATTGAGATAGGGTAAAGCAACATTTTTATTATCTACAGTATAACCTCTTGTGTGCCAGTATATCTTTTGACTGGCTTGTATTTTGAATATGAGGCAAGGGACTTTCTGAACTTGAAAATAAAGGGGGGGGGGGGAGGGAACTGGCCTCTCCCTTGCACAAAAAGAATTTAATTTAAAACAAAACAAAAACAACATCAGCAACAAACAAGAAAATCTACAAAACTTTCCATTCAGTGTCTATTGTCAGCCAGAGAAAGTGGCAGCAAAAGTGCATCTTGCTGACATTTGGAGTAGTAAGAGTGGTAGGAAGCAGAAGGCAGAAGCTCCATTAGCTAGTATTTCTGCTAAAGACAAAGTCTGTTGAAATGCGTCTGTGACTTTGCAAGACTGTGCAGCATAGGAAGAACCACATTCCTGTGTCTACAGATATGTAGAGAAGATATATATATATTTTGAATTGATTTCAATGAAACCAGATTCAGACCCTGTATTTAGCAGCAAGATTTTGTACCATGGTACCATTTTTGCCATGTACTATGGTAAAAATATCATTTATAATTTTTTTTTTTTCTTGTTCTCCTCCTGGATTTATTTCTAGCTATAGTTTATTGTACCTCTCAACCTGTAGTGAGATTCTATTTGATGCATTAATTCAGCTGTGGGTCTTTTAATCTCCATGCCTTCATATAACATGAAATTTTGTAATAGTGTTTAAAGCTCTTACAGCTTAAGGCTGATGTATTAACATCAAAATGCTGATAGTTAACCCTGAGTGATTTAATTTACATGAACATTAAAGAACACCTTGGTAATCTCAGGAAGAAAAAGAATTTTTGGTTTACAGTACCTATTGTAAGCTGTACTGGTTATCATTACTGTTGAAATTCAATAAAACATTATTTTGGTAAATTTTAAATGCAGCTTTTAAGTAAAACAATATAGCAAATTTCTTAGGGTAAAGTAAATGAAGGGTTAAAGGAATTCTGCAGAATTCAGATCCAGCCACATCTAGCCAGACTAGACTATTGCATATATTTTGATACATGATTTAAAATATATACCCTTGGATTTTTGAGAACACGCTAATTCTATTCTTTGTATTATATCAGGCACAAGCTACTTTTTGGGCTGTGTCTCCCTCCAGAGGCATTTCTAAAAGAATGTGTGCCCATTTTTTGATTTCTTGAAGCAGACTGAAAACAGGAAACTTATGCCTATTTTACAGTATAACGTAATAAATTGTCTAACATAATATTGTATTAAAATTCTGGAGACTTGAACACTTCCCTTTGGAAGGAAGAAAAAAATAAGCATGGAAGCTTGGGGAAGGACAGTCTGCAACTAAAGTGGTAGAAGTTTTTGTTTGTGATAAAGGCACAGTAAAATAAAAAGAAAAAAAATAAAAACCTTACTTTCTGTTTTTTGTACAGAGGTACTCATTTACAAAACAAATGGTGTAGACTAGAGTATAGTACCCTTATGTAGACAGGAATGCCTCCTTTTATTTCCTTGTTGACAGTGTAGTTTCAAACAAAGTAAATACAGCAAGAGTCACGGATCCACTAGTTGTGAATGAAGAGCTGTTGGGGAGCCCAGAACCCATTGGGTGCAGCTGGACTTTCTTGGGGAGGTGTCTCCATTCATTACAGTTACTATTGTGCTGCATTGCTGGGGCAGCAGAGTTACCCTGGGATGTCAAGAAAATTGCAAGATTTGCAGGTTGCAAAGTTAAAGTTTAGTCTTGATATTAAAATGAAGGGCACAGAAGGAACAAAGGTTATCCTTCCTGCAAGTGCCTTCTAATTTTATAGAGGTCTTTATTCTATTGCTGCAGTGATCTGCTGGCCTCCAAATCCACTTCAAGCTTTGTTCTCCCTTTCTGTGTCTATTGTAGAGCTTAGTTAGAGCTGTGTACTATTGTATCCTGTCTTTTGTTATTGCAATTACAAGTTGTAGAAATGCAAATAGGTGCATAGGTTTTATACTTATTTACATGTTCACTGCCTAAAATGTTCATCTCATTATGAAAACAACAGTAGAGATTTTTGAATGTATATCTTAGATCCAGCAATTTAGACGCATTTATTTCCTTTAGTAAACGGTCAGACAATCATAATTTTCAGGTGAAATTCTATGTAACAGCTTAGGGCAGCACACTCCTATGCATACTCTGCCTGAGCATAGAAGGACTCACCAGTTGCATCATGGGTGTGTGTTGCTAAATATTTGCTGAGGTTTGAAAGCAAGTCTTTCTTATTCTAAATGTTCCTTTAGCTCCTGGCTTGGTGACCTTCTTTTTGTCTTGTTTTCCCTGTTTCTTGCTCTCCTCTGTACAGCAATGTGCTGCTGCAGCAAACAGCTCAACACAGCTGTCATTCTATGAACTTTTTGGAATCGTGAAGTTTTGATGTCTCAGCAAATCAGACAGTACTTTCAATTTAGTACATAGCAGATTTCGTTTTAGAAAGGACTGGAAGACTTTGTAATGGAATATGGAGCCTTTCAGCTGTTTAAATCTACTTCAGGTTGATATTGACAGAAAACTCACGATCATCTCTATTGTGAATAACTTCAGGTATTTGGAGAGAGAGAATTCTCTTGGTCTTCTCTTCCTTCCATACTCAGAAGTTCAAACAGATATCCCTAAATCCAGTTCTTGGAACATTAGCAAACATATAATTTTAAATTAACTAATAAAGATGCTCTGTTTACCTTTTCAGTTCAAGCCTGAATTCCTAAACATCTGGGAATTGAGCTATGTCAGCTCTGAGATAATTTTGGTCCTGATCACAGATAACATTCTCCTTTATTAGTGAAGATGTTCAAGTCATGGTAAGACTTCAGGTTGCAAGTGAAAAATCTCATACTTGTGCTTGTGTACGTGCTTGCAAGGGTCTAAGTAGAATTGTATCTGCCCATTACTACTCTGAGCACTGACAAGGTCTCAGCATTGAGTCCTCTCTTAAATACGGTTCCTTATATGACTGCGGGTATTTTAATAGTATCTTGTATAGTGTCAAATAAAAGACAAACTGGAAGTTTGGAGTAAGTGGTTCAATGTTGTCACTTTGATCTTAAACATTTCCTTGAATTTTGAGAAACTTTGGATCAACTGTGTTCAGTATTTGACCACAGAGGTTTTTCTTCCTTTATTTTTACCAAGAAGGTTGTGATTATGTCTTTCAGATTTGTGTCTCTAATAAATTTAGTGCTCTTTGAGACTAGACATGGTGTGCTCAAACTTAGCCGATAGAGAATTAATAATGCAAACTAAGAATCATACAACTTTGTTTTCCCATAAGGTCTTGCTAACTATGCTAACATGCGTAATTATTCTTTTCCCAACAGTGCATAGTCAAGTCTGGGACAGACAAATGAGTTCTGGGTTGGGTTACTTGATTAATTTCATCCAAAAGATCTTTGCTGACCATGAGAATACCTTAAGTCACTTCTCAATCCTAAACAGAGGTTATTTTGGAAATTTGTATGAGGCTACTTCTATTTCTGCTTTATGTACTACAGGTCTTGTATTTGTTTATGCAGATGTTCTGGTTTCAGGAGGCAGGCTGGGAAACCCCACACAGCCGTTCGCTCACCGCCCCCCCCCACTCCCAGCTGGGATGGGGGAGAGAGTCGAGAAATAAGATAGAACTCGTGGGTTGAGATAAAAACTATTTACTAACAGAAAGAGGAAAATAGAGTAAAATAACAGTAATGATAATTATATACAAAACAAGTGATTGTACAAAGCAATTGCTCACCGACCGCGACCGATGCTCAGCCAATCCCCAAGCAAACGGACCCTCCCAGCTCACTTCCCTTCCTTATATTACATGATGTCATATGGTATGGAATATCCCTTTGGTCAGTTTGGGTCAGCTGCCCTGGTCCTGTCCCCTCCCAGTTCCCGGCTCCTTATGCCTTCTAACTGCTTCACTGAGGAACAAAATATGTCCTTGGCTGTGTTCAACACTGCCAGGTGTTGTCAGTTTTGTTTCTCTTCTGAAAACAAAACATAACTTCATACCAGACACTGTGAGAGAAGTAACTTGTGTTAGAAACTAAGACAGAAAACAAGAATGAAGAGTTGTAGTATGAACTCTGTTGTTAGTGTTCAACTGTATTCACTGACTATTTTGTTGGATCTTTATTTTCCATTTCCACAAGTAGTATTTTTTTTGGCAATAAATATATTTATTTACTTAATGGAGCCACACAGAAGTCATTGGAGTAGCATGAATTCAAGAATCCGTCTTTATGTACAATGAATCACCAAATATGTGTTTGCCATACACATTTTAAAAGACTACATAAAAACATTTGCATAACAGAATCATAATAGAGCTACTGCACTGTGATCCATCACATCAGCCCTCAAACACTCGCAGCAGGGTTTATGCTCTTTTTGCTACAAAAAGAGAAATTAATTTACTGTACTGATCTTATCTCCCTACTTTGTGCTAAAATATAAAATATTCATATTTTTTCCAGGTCTATGAAATGAGAAGCATGTTTATACTTAAATTTTATGGGCTTTCTTCTTACAAAGTGCTCCATTTTGTGCATCTGCTGAGAATACCATCTCTTAATATCTTTTTGTGCAGAACATGAGTAGTTTTATAGGTTTTATTAATTTTCCACACGTTCACAGGAAGAATGGAAACACATACAATGTTAAATCGTTTTCTTCTTTTCCAATAGGAAAATTTCTGCTGTATGCATATTTTGATTTGGACTCTACAATAATTTACATTAACAAAAGTAGTATCAATGTATGAAGACATTACTCTGTCTCAAATCTATAATGTTGTCTTTTACATATTGAAAAAAAATCATTGACTCACATGCACTGTTATTCTTGAATCCAATCGGAATGTGCTTTTTCTCTGAAAAATCCCTCAATTCTGTGTAGAAGGACAAAAGCAAACAGTGTCATAGGTAAACTGTCCCATGCTGTGCATCCCAGTGATTTTGCTAAACTGCAAACACTATATCATGTTGGTTGTTTGCCACAATGCAAATTCTTTTTTCTTTTTTTCCGCATAATAAAATGTAGAGTTCGTTTCACTGGTGGTTGACAATCAGAATGTGCTGTTATGAATTACACCTCATTTAAAATTAAATGACATGCAATTTCAAGTGTCTGCACTTACAGAATCTGGGGGTAGCTTCATAAGCAATTTCATTGCATGATTAGAACAAACTGTGAGCATGGTTTCTTTCTTTTAACCCCTGAAAAATATAAGAATACTTCTTGTGTCTCTCAACCTTTGGCTTTGGAATGATGGATATGTCTGTGGCCATGTTTCCAAGTCTGAGTAATACAACCCTTTAGCTGTTACCGTGTACCTTAAGTAGATATACGCTGAAAAGCAACAGTGAGAAAAGCAGTTTAACCCTCCCTTATCACATATTGACCAAGTATCATCACCAAACTCTCCTGGGAGATTATAGAAATTGTCTGTATCCCCCGGAGGAAAAAGCTTAATGAATGAATCCTTTATCTCTAACACTTTCTACATGACATGGAGAGACACGTAGTTTGGTCAGAGGACTGTTCAGTATACCAATGATGTCTAATCCTGAAAGAGATATGAAGAGAAAGCTATTAACCAAGACTTACAAAATGGTTTCAAACATTTACCCCTCATTATTGCTGTGACAGTCTTCTGCTATAGTACATTTAACATCCAAATTCTGTAGCTATTGTATGAATGTAATCTATTAATTAATAATTTACCACATTGATTTTATAAATGTGCTTTATTCATGAGTGTAATTTAAAGATGTGATGAAATTTATCACTTGGGCTCTTAATATTACTGGCAGTTGCGAACTGGTCAATCACAAAATCAAAATGTTTAAAATGTTTAAAGATTCATTTGCTTAGATTTTTCTAGTTACATTTGTTACAATATTCAAATTGTTTGTTTGATCTAACAGAGGTTAAGGAATATTTGGATCATTTAATATAATCTCATGTATACTGTAGCCCTTTAAATTTTGTTTGTACAAGCCAAGTGACTCTTTTCAGTTTAATGCATTTCAGTCTTTGAGGTTGAGATGGCACTATATGTCATATCTAGCAACAACAAGGCACTATTAGTATGAATGACCCAGCAGTCAGCTCCCTTCCCATGCTTTGGATAACGAATCTTTTTATCCCCTTACTTTCCCTTATTCTCCTTCTCCTTTCACATTTGTACCATTACTATGAGGTAAGATTCCTGCTGGGTCCAAAATGTCATAATCGTTGAAGACTAACTACACTGACCTGCTATCTGGGTATTTCATATTCAGGTGATATCCAACGTCTCTTGTTTTAGCGACAAATTGACTGTTTTCTTGTATTATTTTTAGTTTTCAACAGAAACTGCTTGTAAGCAACCACCAAAAAAAAAAAAAAAAAAGGAAAAACAACATTATAACAGACTGACTGAAGAACTGAAGTATGAGGTTTTGAATGTTTTCTTACTGTACAGTGGCAATGCTGTGAAGGATTGGAGAGTATACAGACGATGTGAAGTACAACTAGACCCAGAGAATTCTCAAATCCTTGAGCCTTTTCAGTTTCACTCTATTAGGAAAATCTTAACTCTTCTCTTAAAGACCCTACTGTCATGTCCATTACGCATTTCTCTCACCTCTACCGTCTTATTCCAAGGCTGACATACCAAGGCTCTGAATTACTTCTCAGTTTTCCGTAAAACTCCATGAACCTGAAATGTAGTCATTTTACACTTCGATAAACTTCTGTGTAATGTAATTGCCAGTAAATAACTTTTTATATAGCTTACGCAAACAAGAAGTTATTGTCTCATATTATAAACACCGGATTGAAAGATTTCTCTCCTGGATAAACAAGGCCGAAAAGGCTTGAGATGAAATGGGATGCTGATCTTGACTGAGACCACAAGGTTAATCTTATAAAAATACTTGGTCTTGCGTGTAAAGTACAAATGAAATGGGGCAGTGGAGATGATAGGGAGTGTGTGGCATGTGTGTGCATGCGTGTATATGTATGTGTATGTATGTTTACATATATAACTTCTCTTTAAGCTGAAGTGTAAAACTCAAAGCAGACTTCTGTTCAGTTGTGTTTTCAGGAATTTTCTTGAGTGATATATTGAATGAAGCCAGGTTACTGATTGACCTACATTTCTCCCATCATGGAGAATTATATTTTTCCTGTAATATAGCACCGAGTTCTTAAATTTGGACAAACTTTCAGAAAGCACCCAAGTTCAGCTGAAAAATGATTAGTACTTCCATTCCAAGGGTCCTTTGATCTTTAAAGACAAGAGAAAAGGTGATGTTCAGTATGTTACTTCTAATTTTTAAAAATCATTTTTATTTTAAAGGGAACCAATATCTCCTGCTTCACAGGAAGTACAAAATATCTTTCCAGTTTGTTAGAAACTGAAGACGATAAGGAACAATTTTGCTTTTGTAAGCCTTTCTCTGTAAGGATATCTAATTTATTATTGTACTTCAACAGCCCTATTGGAATTTCCATTTTTAAATAATCGTCTGATTCCTGGGGGTATGAGTGATGACTAGATTTTCAATCTGAACAAAGGCCCTATGTGGCAGGAGGAGATAGGGACATGCTACAAGCACCCTCCTAGAAAGAGTTGGTCAGCCTTTTGTGTCATGCATTTTTTGCTGATCTAACACAACTACTTCAGCTACTGGACAACTCTTCAGTATTGCCTCCTGCTTCTGGCAGTAAATTTTGTGGCAGGGTTACAAGGGAGCTGGTGGGGTGACAGGGACATTAATCAGGGTGGGAACTGAGGGAAGGGTTCCCAGAGCCTTGAGAGAGGAGGATGTTCCTCATGAGTGCTCACAGTAGCTGTCACAGAACCCAGTTCTCATGCAGGCCTCTGGCTCTGGGATGCTTCCACTGAGGCCTCCAACTGTCTGTGAGTAGAGCATAGTTTTTCACTCTCTCATAAACAGATCCAAAAGCTTCCAAAAGATTCCAAAGCTCATTTCTGAAAGAAACTGCTTATAATGACCTGCTTCTTAGACAAATTTTCTCTGTAAGGCCTAAGCTGAACTACAGAACACAAAGTACTTTGCTTGCTGTTTGAAAATTAAATGTCTTTCTTTGGTTTTAAAAGAAGAGAATGCTGAGAAAGATATTCCCTCAAATCATTTTCTACTGACACAAACAGAGAAATTGCTACTAAGGTGAACATCAGCAGCTACTTGCCAGGAGAAGAAAAAATGCTATTTCCCCTCCCTTTGCATTTTAAAATGCTGATGCAGCAGCAGGTGTCTAAGAGCTTCAAAAGCATGAAATTCAAGCATTAAAATTCTATCTTAAAGTCTTATTGGTTTGTCCCACTCATCTGGCTATGCCCAGGCTCCTGCAATCTTTCTTTCTTAAAGTTGATTTGCAAATAGGATTCAGAGAACTCCATTAGCTCTAGAATAATGTAATGTGCCAAGCACTGTGTCAAGGGTGAGAATGGGTAGTCACATAGACTTGAAACTTCATTTTTCTTATTTTGTTTTCTTTCTGCTACAACAAAGACATGGATCACTGCTTTCCTCTCTGTGTGATGGCCCCAGCATGCTCTCTGCCATGCAGTTAACATCATATCCACCTTGGAAAATCACTGGAGCATGCAGCTGGCCCATGGGAGTCAGGCAGGTGGTGCCTTATTAGTGTATTGCATGGGTTTGCAGTTTTTCTAAAGCTTGCTTACTGAAGCATCAGTCTTACAAATGCTACTCATATTTATCACTTTAATCATTAGACTAGTCCTACTAAAAGTTAATAGAATCAAATGATGTCACTAAAGTAAGTGTATTCATATATATCAATTTTCATTAGGTTATAAACGATCTGCATAAGAAGGACTTTCAGTATATATTTTTCAGAGGAACTTTGGAGATAGTTTTAATGTTATTTTAGCTGACTGAGCTCTAACTTACATGATTAAATAAACAAATCACAGTGGCAAATGAGCAACAAAAGACATCACAGCTTTTGCACAGTTGTTTGTGTTTGCTTGTTTGGTGAATTGTTTGCACAAGTATTTGTAGATCTTTACAAGGACTAATTCTGTAATCATTAACTATGGCTATCAAAAAAACCCAGATATGCTGTACTGTGTAGGTTCTTTTTCCTAGTAAGATCTCTAAAGTTTTGCAAGTCTAGATAGTCTTACAGACAAAAAAATATTGAACTAAAGAATTACTTTTTCATCCAGTACACCTCTGTGCCACATTTTCTCTTTCTAAACTTAGTACCCTTGGCTAGAATGATACCAGTAGAAATTCAAAGTCCCAAGTTAACCTGAAAACTGGTATATGGAACGAGAATGACACTTTTATTACTGAAACTATATAGAAATCTCATAACCTGATCCCTTGTCTCTCTCTTTTTTTTTGCCTCTCAAGTGTAAAAACCAAAATTTCTCAGCTCCTTTCATAAGGCTGACAAAAGTAATGATTATTATATGGAATAATAAACTTTAAAGGTTGGGTTTCACATAGTTACGCTACCTCCACGCTGGTGCTCACTGTGCTTGACTTCTGGCTGAAGGCCATTATTCCTTTTCCATACAATCAGAATCACATATTAAGGAGAGTTGTGATACTGTTGATTCACATCTAACGATGTGACCCCAGCTAATGGTGCACTCTGAAGTAAACCACACACCTAACTAGATTTTTTGTAGTACGGACTTCACTTAAACTGAGATAAATCCTTTCCCTTCTACTAAGCTCATGTTTTCTCAGCACTGTGTGTAGAAGAAATCTTAGAGCTCCATCTGAGCTCTTATCTTTCTCCTAAACCAATAAAGACAGATGCAACAGGAAAAAAACAAAGCCAAGTAAAAAATTCCCCACCATCCTTCCTTCAGCACTGATGTAGTCTTCTCAGGCAGAGTATGAACAGAACAAATTCTTAATAGCCTCTATTGCTTTCCCTCCCCCTGCAATGTTCGGTCATTTCTTGGGCAAAAAAAAAAAAAAAGAAAGTGAAGAAATCTGATTTTTCTTCTGAGGTGTATTTTTTCTTGTGAGAGAAAACAGTAAAACTGCAGAACACAGTAATCATTTTTATAAGCAAATATCTGACTATTTCTGCCCACACAAAAAGATCAAGGTAGAGAGCAGAAGTTGTATTTCCTACAGTGTTGATTTTGCTGTACATGCCCACCTGGAGTGCTTAAGAGTAGTGGTGCACACATGTGAATGCTACATATCTTACTGCATGGCATTTATGGCAGATTAGAAGTGTAGGAGAAAAAACAGTCATTTGGAAGAAGTTAAATAGGATGGGGAATTTTTTTTCTTTTCAGATATGTCAAATATTCATTTTATTTCATCTCAGTTTCAGTAGAAATAGACTGTGGCTTTAAATAACAACTGTATTTTTACTTTATCCAGCATTAACAGTAGGCAGCTAAATAAAAGATAGGTAAATCTGGCTTTTTTTATTATTCTACACAACACTTGAGCGCATCCCAACAGGTTGACTGGTGAGGCTTGAGACAACAAGGCAGAACTTAAGTTTGGCCTCCAGAAAGAAGTAATTAGTCTTGTTATTTCAGATTTTGAGTTTGATGCCGATAGTATGTTCTTCAGTTCCTTTTCTGGATGTGTGAGCTCAAAATTTATTTTCTGCAACTCCAGTTGCCATGATGACAGGAGATATGCTACTGGTATAATTCATATACGCAAACTGGATGGTATCTAAATGTTTTGTCATTGGCTCTATAACATTTATCTGATCCTCAGCCCAACTCTCTCTCTCTGTCTCCTTTTTTAATTCTCCAAGGAGCTTTGTCATCAGCCAACTAACCTAAACAAATCAAAATAAACCCTGTATAGCTTTTCTTGCAGCTACAATAAATGACCTGGTTAAATTACTTTTTTTCTTTTTTGAAAAGCTTCATCATGAAAGATGGCAGATCATCTGAAATAATAATAAAAAATATTTTTTCAAGCACAATTGCTTTATTGCTATATTTTCTGGGCTTGAAACAGATGCCAAAATGAAGCCTGCTTGACGATGCATAAAGGTCTTAGGCTGCAAGTAGGAATAATACCCTCAAGCAGTGATATTAAAGCACGCTACCAGCTTTTTTCCCAATCATGGAAGAAAAACATTCTTGTTCTCGTCTCCCAACAATTTAAATAGCATTTAAGCTGTTTTTTTGTTGCCACACATGCTAAGAACACATCAGAAAATAAATATTTATCCCTTTTAGATAGAAGTTCATATTTGTTTCTGGAAATATATAAATGTATAAAACAAAAATTCAGAGTGGTGATTATAGAACTCACATTTACCACAGGATAAGAGTGTATGCAAAGCAGTTAGTTTGGCATAGATTAGGTGCAACAGCTTGTTATTCTATGATAAGATACACTTTCATCCTTCCCTTTGCACCTGCTCAAGAAGTGAATCAAAGACGGTTTGGATTTTAAACCATAGTTATGGGAAAAAAGCTATCTTGTGTTTAGATAAATGCAAATTTTGTTTTATTGCATTTCCTGGGCAGACTGATCTTCTTTCTTTCTTTCTTTCAAGCTGGGAAATATTCACGTTGTCCAAGGAGATTTTTCCTGGTGTGTAGCAAACTGGCATGCTATGTGATTCTATCGTTTGCAAAAATCTGAGGCTTCACAGATACAAACTTAGATCTAGTTCTCAAAAAAGACATCAGAGGAAAAGACATGCCTTTTGTGTAGTGAGATCATTCAGCTCTAGGAACTATGTAATTGTGCTTCCAGGTATGAGATTCTCCCTTCAAAAACAAAACAGCTATTTCGTATTATTTTTTATTTCTTATTATTTTTGCAAGACTTCCATCTTCTGATTAAATGAATGTAAATGGATATCAGGTATTAAGGTATTTAAGTCTAAATCTTCAACTAGAAAGAATACCTGGAAGGGAAGAGCTTGCAGTTATCAACCTGCTAGTTTAATATTAATACTGTAAATTTCAACATTGTTAACCACTTCTCGATTGATCAGTTCAGGAAAAATGTCAGTAGTGGTTATTGATATCGGCCAGAAGTGCTTCAGGGTTCACTGTTCTTATGAATGAAGAATTAAATAAGCTTTCTTCCAGCTTTTCATTTATAATAAAATAAAACTTGACAGCTAAAGCATTGTGAACTTGGGGAAACAAAGATAAAAGTGACTTTAATGCTGGCCAGCAGTCTTCTCACACTCAGAAAAAAAGTGAGGGTATTCAAATGTGTGTGTGTATAAGAAATAAACAGAATTTTTACCTTCTCTTCTCTATGCTTGTGCACCCCTTTCTGCAGAAAACCTTGCGTTTTCCTTGGGAAAGAGAAAGGATCATTAGGTAATATATACATTATTAGTAAAGGAATAATATCTTCAATTGCAGTTCAAGGATGCATTGTTGGAGAACATCTTTTTAGGATATCTTTCCTTTCCCAGCATCTGCCTGCAAATTGAAAGACATATTTCTTGTACAGTTAAATCAAAATAACTCTTGTCTCAGACTGTAGTAATAACATCAGTGGGTATTTTGAGAAATAAATGCCTTTGTTGTTTTCTTTTCTGTTTAGTTCTTAAACTGAGCATTCTCCCTTGTGCAGAAGCAGTTTGTTGCCTATGGAAACTGAAATCTCTGGTTTGCTTTGACCCGCACATTGCGAGAGTACACAACACAGACTCTCATTCTTGCCAGGTAGCTCTGAGGTTTGCTGAGCTGAAGAGATGTTTTGAGCTATGAAAAGGAATAGAACTAGCAAGTGATAATATTTGTACATCTCCCACAAAGTTTATAGCACTTGTTTTGCAACTGATATTTCACTGATAAACACCTGTTAGAGGTTTGCGAATTGGTTGGAGATGTGTTTTGTCTTTTCAGTGGCCTCTTCTTTTTTTTAATGCAAGCTTTCAGTGTAACATGGTGTGGTGGTGTAATGTGGGCATGGAATAGTATAACACTCTAGTAATCAGAAGCAAATTACTTTTAGTTTTGTACTGATAAGTAAAAGTGGAAGTACATCTTTCACCACCAGTTTTGTCCCAGAGTGAATGTATCAATGAGTAGGAAATGGCTGTTTAAGTGAGCATTAGGTGTTAGGTTGCCAAGGGTGACATATTCAAGTTGAATTGTCTCTAAACTACTTGTCAAATTTGTTATCTGGATGCTCTCACAAGTTGAATTTTTTGTTCTTTTGAAGATGGGATTTTACAAAGGCAGAGCAATACATTAGCCAAGGGCAATACAAAGACTAGAAAAATAAAGAATAATTTATTTTTGAAGAATTAATTTGGAGATTGGTTTTACATGCATTCACCTTACCTGAAAACCATACCTTCTGTGACATATGCCAGTTCTGTCTCATGGCAGTGTTATGTCCCAATCTCATGTCCTTTCCATGTTCACCATGGCTTTCTGGAACAGGAGTGCTGAAGTAGGCATTGATATGTCCTGTTCTTGTGAAACAGGGTCTGCAAAACTCAAGCTAAATCACAGAATCACAGAATCACAGAATTGCAGGGGTTGGAAGGGACCTCGAGAGATCGTCAAGTCCAGCCCTCCTGCCAGAGCAGGTTCCCTACAGCAGGTTGCACAGGTAGGCGTCCAGGCGGGTCTTGAATATCTCCAGGGAAGGAGACTCCACAACCTCCCTGGGCAGCCTGTTCCAGTGCTCCATCACCGGTACCGTGAAGTTCTTCCGCATGTTGGTGCGGAACTTCCTGTGCTCCAGCTTAAGGCCATTGCCCCTTGTCCTGTCCCCACTGACCACTGAAAAGAGGTTCCCCACCTCCATTTGCCTCCCACAACTAAGATACTTATAAACATGGATCAGGTCCCCTCTCAGCCTTCTTTTCTCCAGGCTGAACAAATGCCAAAATGAACCTAGGTTAAGGGAATGAAATTTAATTTAGAAGTATGCTTTTTGCTCTATTCGTTCATCAGCTACATTGTTTGTTTGGTGGTTCATTGCTAATAAAAGAGTACATACACTACAGAGATTTTTCAGTGACAGTTCTTCCTATCTTGCAAGATAATGAGTTTCAGCAGTTTTCCCCACTAAGCACTGAAAATAAATATTTGAGAAGTGGTGGTAGAATCTTTCAAACTATTTTCTTTTTCTTTTTTTTAATAAGAGAAACTTCTAAGCTATAACCACTGTATAAATACATTAGGAAAACTAACCTTATAAAAGGAACAAGGGCAATTAAATTCTATTTCATCTAGACAATATAATTCAGGTTGTTGAACTAGGTGTCTGTAGCTCTGGAAGGAAGAATTCTCCAAGTGAGAAAGCTGGTAGCTTGCTTCAGTTCTGAGGCAACATCAGGATTCATGGGGAGCACAATAGGAGGAAACATAAATATCAGTACGGCTTTGTCAAGAAATAATTATCCAACTTTCTTGAAAATAATACAGTCGTTATAGATAGATTCTAATTTAATTAAAAAGAAGAATGTTGCATAAATATTTGAATGTGTTTCAGTTCGTGATTCTTTTGTTATCTTTTACAAATATATGAAGTGATAAATATTTTTGGAAAAAAGTGCAATAACCCTAAGCATTGAATGATGGCAATCACTAATTTCTTATTAAATAGTAACGCTATTTTCCCCCCCCAGTGCTCTAACTTTTTTCTTTTCTGCATTTTTCACCTCTCTATCCTTTCTGATGGACAATTTTTACAAGTTCAGTCTCTTTAGGAATGAAATGATTTGGGACTGCTATTGTTTCAGTGATGTATGTAAAGCTACTTTTGTTCTCTTCTTTGAAACGTAATGTAGAAAGGGTTTAGCATTCATTATTATGTACATTAGCTCCTTTGTTGCCCATGGAGTGGCACAAGCTCCTGGCATTGGGGCTTGTTTATTTATTTATTTGCCTGGTGCATGCTTGTTTTCATAGGTATTGTGCAATAGTGTTGGCTTTGTTTTCTCCTGCTTGGAGACAAGCAGATTTTTTTTTCTCTTCCTACTTTTTTGTATTAGCTGAGGAGCAGTGTGATTTCGCAGGTCTCATTTTGGGTGTTCCTCTCCATTGCTGTAGTTGGTAGATAATTGCAGGCCAGGAGACAGTCAGTGGGATAATAATGGGCAAACATGAAACCAGTAAACAACATAATTGTTCATCTGACAGCCATGCAGTCTGGAGGGAAAGAAAATGAACTGCCATGAAACCAGCTCTTATAATGAAGGAAAGAAATAAAAATAGAGTACGGGAATATCAAGGGACAAACAAACAGACTTTTTATCTGTTTAAAGTCAGTCTTTGCTTGCAAGGTGAGGTCTTTGCTTTTACATACTATTCCATGAATTCTGTCTCCTATTTTTCTTCTAGTTCTCACAGGCACAATGGAGAGTGTTCCAAAACCCACAGCTTCTCAGATAGGAATAAGACATCCTCTCTTTCCTACCAACATCCTGCCACTATCTTTGCCTCTGAGGTGACCTCCATGGATTTCAGGTGGAGCAGAATACAACTCTGTCTTAGGCTTTCCATCATCCATTGGTCTAGATGGTAAGTAAAGGACACACTCTCTGAAATTTGAACTTAAAACATAGAATTAATGTGAATAAACAAAAAGACTCAACCAGGAGTTTGACAATAATAGAGATAAATGTAATACCTCATCTTACATCTGATTCATGGCCATAAGCCAGCTTTTCATCACATGCTCAGGAAGAAACCTATCATATTGCAGAACTATTGATATTTTTCCCTAATGTGTGATTTCTTGAATCTTCCAGTAAAACGTTGAATGTAGGAATGCCATGTTCAGAAATATATACGAGGGCTGCCACAAAAGCAATGCCTCCTATTTCATTGTTTTGGACTGCAAAGACAGAGGCAGATGTTAGTGGCATGGCAGTAAAGGATGAACCTTCCCACCAACATTCTGTTCCATTTTGTTGCCATGCAACAGGTGGCTGCAGACGGACAGTCTGACAAAATGATGTCTGACATGGAAGTGCATATGAAGAAAAGGTGAGGAATTTAATTCCTCTTGGTGGGAAATACTGCACCCATTGACATTCATTGTTGCTTGCTGAACATTGATGGAGACCACACAGTGGATGTGAGTACAGTGGGGCATTGGGTGGTGCATTTCAGGGGTGGCGTCAGTGACAGCGGGTCACCTCTGCTGGTATAGATTTTGATGACCGTGGTATGCAGGCTTTTATTCATCTTTGGCAAAAATGCATAGCTAATGGTGGTGACTGTTGAAAAACAATGTTTTGTAGTTGAGAATTTTCTCTATCAAGCAGTGTTATTGTGCTCTTTGTATCTGTTATAGTTTCCACAGAAATAAATGAGAGGCATTACTTTCAGGGCAGCCTGCATATTAGTAGATGTACTTTCAATTTCCTATACTTGCTACCAAAACAGAATCAGATAAGTCAAGCTTTTGTAGCATTTTGTCTGCTCTACAGTGTTAAATCTCAACTCCCATGGCCATGAATATTCAATTGAACACCCTCAGTGAGTAAACTCAATCATCTATGAAGCTTACAAGGAAGTAAAATGTATGCCAACATACGTCTCTACAGATGCCTTGTTTTACAGTCATACTAAAGTAATATGGGGATGTGAAATAAATTGTTGAATAAATGATTGTGGTGATCGTGGTGATTGTGGTTCCTTTGGTCTTGAAATGCAGACATATTCTTTAAGATACCAGTATGCATACCAATATTGCACTGTGATTTGGGAAGGACAATAGGAAGAGGCCATATCTCACTGAGAGCAGAACATATACCTTGCAGTTTCTGTATTCTCCAGGGACAAAAAGCTTTGCTTCTGTCTTTCTAAACAGCTGCAGTGCTTTTGTATTCCTAGGTTGAATAGCATCATCTTCAAATGTGTCAACTGTTATATCCATTAAAAACTGCAACAAACTGTATCTGTTCAAAGCTGCTATACTTCAAACTAGATATGTTGAAAGCACCCTTCTTAGAAACAAAGTGCTCTGTTTGTTCAAAAGCCTCATTCAAATTTCACATGCTATTCTTTGAGGATATTAGAAGGCTCCATAATATCCAAGACTTGTCTGCAAGAAAGGATTAAAACAGCAACTATTTACTGCATTAAGATTAATTTAGTTCATTAACATGTTACTACTCTTTGATTCCTACAAATGTAGTTAGAAAGTGTAATCATGCTTATTGGATTACAAGCCAACCTTTTAGGACAGAACAATTTTTTGATTAATACTAGTTAGGGAAAATAAAATCCTTATTTCTCTAGCAACTAGAAATGTCTCTCTGCAACCCAAAGAGGTCCCTATTGACTAGCCTTGAAGAAACATTTTTTTATTGTGGAAAATTTGTATGTGTGGAAATCCTGTGAGAGACAAATAAATGTCGAACTAGATGTGGTCCTTTACAAGCCCCAGTAAAAAAGGGGAAAGTATTTTTAGGCCCCAGGTGAGGTCATAGATAATATGCTTTTTCACTCTGGGAAGTTCTGTAACTGAGACAAATTTTCTAATCTTCCAAAATACTATTAGAGAAACTACTGGACTGCAGTTGGAATTCTGGTACAAGAGATATTATCCAAAATGGACTATGCAGGATAGCTATGTAATTGCATGCTGTAATGGACCATCTTCTCTTATGTAACTCTTTCCTATCTTTTCTGTGTCTTATCAGCTCAGCTGCAAAGGATCCTTAAAATATTTATAAGGCTTCCAGGTCAAACTTAGCTCATATCTACCCAGCTGAGACCATAATAAGGCTTGCCTAAATTTGATTTACTCCAGAATGTAGACATATTCATAGGGGATATTATAACAGAAATTAAGCTTTAACAAATGCAAACTGTGCCAACATGTCTGTAAGAGAGGTTGTTATAATCACATATGTTGAAGATGATGCTTTCACAGATACTAATGGGGAAAGTGATAGGCTTAGTCTAAGAGAGCACAAAGACAAAGGTGTGTGGCACCTTGCAGTGCTATAGAACTAGACTGACCATGAATTTTATGCAAAAGCTGATGTCACAATTTCCCTGGTAATTTCTGGACACTTTATTTCCCTCTTGCACAGTCAACAATGGATAGGAAATAAAATCAGTTTAATTGTGAACAATGTAGTCTGTAAACACACAGAGACTGAAAGTAGTATGTTGTTCTTGAACTGAACTATTGCTATGGAAATAAATCCTAGAAAAGAGCATTTTACCTCTATTCAATGATCTGTTAAAATCTACTTCTACATTCATAGAGATTTTCAGGTCTGATCCAGTTCTGAAGTCATAAACACATGCTCTTAGTGGGGAAATAATATTCTAGAAAGCTTTTCACCTACAGAAGAAATGCATCAGAAACCCCTGTGAAGGTAGAATGGCTAAATATTTTTTATCTCTGCATGTAAATGTAACATAAATGGGTTGTGAGTTAATTTTTTTTTTTTTTTTCTGATTTAACAGAATCCCTTCAGGGAAGTAGTAACAGCCTTCATGTGTTTCGTCTGCTTTTTAGTTTTCTTTAAAAAAATATAAGCATAAAATCACACCAGGAATTTCTACAAGGTAATTTATCTCTATTGAAGGACTCTGGCTTTTGAAGATAATGGTTTGTGTTTGGGTAGCACTTTGGAGAACTGAAGTGTCTGCAGTTGTCACAGTATAACATCTAAATATGATTTGGAACACATGAGGACCATTCATAAGGAAGAAACCAAAGCTGATTTCTCATGGTGCAAGAAGACACATAGAGACGTAGCACAGCTCAGTCAAAAGACTTTTGGTTTTGTATTAAAGACTCTCAGACATCCTTGGTAACCATAACGAGCTTTCTGTTAAAATTATTCTTTCTTAAAAAAATTTAAATGAATGATCAAACTGATAGTAAAGGATGGAAGGCAATGGTGCACACTTATATGTTTATTGATCTTTCAGACTGGAAACAGGGCAGTTCCGATTTTACACAACTCCTGTTTATTCAGATGGGATTGGCCCCGTCTTATGCAGGTGCTGAGAGGAGTCAGGCCTGCAGATCCCCAAGAGAAAGACATGGAAATGCATAACACTGTTTTTCAGCTCAGTCATGGTAAAACCATTGACAAGGAGTGACCTGAGCTAAGACAGTATCATAACAAACCATAAAATGAGTTAATGAAAACATAATTATAAAACTAGAAACGACAATAGAGATGTGAACATTTTTTATATTACTGAATGGCAAAACAAATTTAAAAAAATCTTCATCAGAGATATGGATGTTTATTTATGAGCTATCATTTATGCTTTTAATGGACAATACATTTCAGTAAATTTTTTTTCTTACCTTTGTCCCTGTTTTTCCTCACTCATTTCTGTCAATGTATTCCTCATCCTTTTGCTTTTTCAGGTGTTTTATGCAGTGCATATAAAATGAGCAACTCCTTGATTAAAAAGTATGCACACTTCCCACCAGTGTCTTCCAGCTTTGTGAGTTTTTCTGTATGAAATGGCTTCTTTCATGGTGTCATATAATCATAGAATCATTTATTTGTGACTACACGGTTATATTCTAACTGTCAAAGCTTCCCCATCACTTTAAATCTTCTGAATCTAATTTTTAATTCTTGCCATTGGTATGATGAGATTTATTAAAATAACTCAGAAAATTCCTATATTTTCTTTTATAACTGTAGCTCATTTATTAGATTTTGATTTGTTCAACAGAATTTGACACTACATGGATTTTTTGTATGAGGTTGTGATAGTACATTGCACTGCTTAGTGAGGATGTATTCTAAAATTTTACCTGTAGAAAAATATTTTAAATTATTTCTGAAATAATAATAATTAAAAAATTAAGTGAGTTGTAAGAGGGGCAGGGCAAACTGTTGGCACACAGAGTTGAATTCGTTTCTCATCATGTTCTTAGAACTGCTAGAAATTTCCTTCTTTATACACTTCACAAATGAACCTTTGTCTCTACTGAATTGTTCCATATGCTAACATAAGTGAAATTGCTCTCATAATGGAATACATATGAGGTGTGTCAAGCTCAGAAGAGAGCTGACAAAAGGTAAACTCAGACTTGAAACAGGATTTTAAATAGAATAGATCGGTTTTAAATAGTTTCTGGTTATTTTACCAGGCAGTTCTCAATTAAACAAAACTACACATAACTTGATGGGACTTAAACTCCAGTGAAGACTAAAATGAAGTCCAGAAAGAATTAGAATAATATACAAGTTCTACTCTGAAAGTAATGCGTCCTATTTCGTTATGTTGACTCACAATGTCAGAGGTGGATGTTGGTGGTATGGCAGTAAAGGTTGAATCTTCCCACCAATATGCCATTCCATTTTGTTACCGTGTGACAGATGGCAGCAGAGGGGCACTCTGACACAATGGCGTCTGACATGGGAGTGCGGATGGAGCAAAGATGTGGAATTAAATTCCTTCCGGTGGGAAATATTGCACCCATTAACATTCATTGATGCTTGCTGAACGTTGATGGAGACTACACGGTGGATGTCAGCACAGCGAGGCATTGGATGGTGCATTTCAGCAGTGGCGACAGTGACGCCATGTTCTGGATGGCCATGCAGATTGTTACAAGCATGGTATGCAGGCTCTTGTTCATCACTGGAGAAAATGCAGAGCTAATGGTGGTGACTACATCAAAAAATACTGTTTTGTAGCTGAGAATTTGCTTTATCAAACAGCATAATTGTGCTCTTTGTATCTGTTGTATTTCCCATGGAAATAAATGAGAGGCATTACTTTTGGAGTGACCTATTTACATCTAATTCAGTCACCAAAAACTTTTTTATGGATCAATCCTAACACATTGCTTGAGAAACCATTCCTTTGATACACTTTTGAAGGAATAAATTTTTCTGTGCAAATTACACTTTTCTTATCACCCTTCCTCCTTTGACTGTTGTTGCGACAAATGTTTGACTAAAAGAATTTGATTTCATGAAGAAATGTTGATAATATCTGGTGCTTTATGTGGCTCAGTTTAAAATGGATCTTTTTTTTTTTTTTAACCTCTAAGTGTCATTTAGAGTATGGTTTCACATTACAACCCTCAACACTTCATGCCACCCATTGTACTCCTTTGACACTCTGATGAACTGAGCCAGGGAGTTAAACAAGCCAAAAATCAATCTTACAAGAAAGAGATGAAAAGTGCACACTACACTGATTTTCTGAGTCACGTCATTTTGAGGCCAACTTCAGTGATACGGAAATGGCAGAAATACCAGGCCAAAAAAGGACCTTTTCAATGGCAATTAGGCATTAGTTCATCATAGCTTTAACTGTGAAATGTCAAGGTTGAGGTTATAGTCGTCGTTGGTTGTCTTCAGAAAATGTGTGGTGAAAAGGATATCTCAACGTCAGAATTGAAGTAAAGTAATAGAATGTGGCCTGAGGTGAGAAAAACAAGCACCAAGCTCTTTGACAAGCTTTAAAATACAAAGAGGTATATTTTAAAATATTCTCAAGGAGTCTAGTCATTATCACGAGTATTAGTATCAGAGCCAATGTTGGATTCATACACTTATGTATTGCTTAGTAAGAACATAGAAATTTTAGCAATAGAACCTCCCTTATAAATTGAAGAAATGCTGTTCTTTAAACTTAGATATCGAGCATTTTCACCTAATGAAATTTTCATTAACTGCATTGCACTGGTATAAAAGCATCATGATTTTCCAAGACTTGAATTGAAAAATATTGTATAATAGAATAACAATTACAGACTCACTTATGTTATTTATGAGCTTAAAAATTGTCTACATTTTGTGTTTATTTTTAACTGTAACTTTTTGTATTAATGAAATAAGAATTACAGAACTACTTTCCAAATAACTTTGCAATCAATTAGTTATTTCTCCTGTTTTACTAGTAATTGCTAGTCAAAACATATCTAATCATGACTTATTTCAGAAAAAAAAACATATAAAGTAGTTTGATAAAGCAAGCTGCAGGAAAGATTTACATATTCTAATAGTCTGTTTTGATAATATTCTTGATGCAAAAATATGAGTGTTTTCCATTGTAAATTAGGCTCAAATGCTATCACTTTGTTGTTACAGATATGGTTCATCTATATTCAGGTGTATTTTCCTTTTTAATTTGCAATTTGTTATCTAGTTTCTACAATCTTTTCTCCTTCCTCATCGTTAGGAAAAAAAAAGGGAGGGGGGGATAAAATTTATAGTATAACCTGCAATATGGAAGCCAAATAAGATTAGATATTTCTACATTTTTTTTAATTTAGCTCTTTCTTCCCATTCCAATGAATATTATATTGTTCTCCTTTATGTTCAGTCAGACTATAGTGTGGCCTAACTGCCAGACTGAGTTTGATGACTTCATTTGTATTAATCTGTCAGCTCCGGTTAGATTAGCATCATTTGCATTTGTCAGAACATGAAGAAGCAATATCCAACAAGTCCTGATTAAAAAGGTTAGTTCTACAAAAAATGTAGATTGCATAGGGCGAGGATCTCAGCAAATTAGCTCTTCAGAGCACATAGACATGTTTAATTTTATTTTCCCATATATCCCCAACCACAGCAGCATTCTGTGCTATCCAGAGTCAGGTAGGTAAAAACTTCCTGTGAAGTGAGATTTTTTTTCATCTTAGAATCTCTAAGATGAGCAGTGGTTAAAATGTTCCTGCTACAATTTGCCTCTGTTCTGACCATGCTATAGGACAACAGAAGGTCCTTAAATTAAATGACCAATTTTCTGTATTCAGAAGAGAGAAAATCACAAGGAAAGAATCCTGACTCTACAGTATCATTTGTGTTTCTAATTCTGACCTAAACTGTATTTTCCGAAGTGTTGAACACCTGCTTGTCATATTTACATTTGCTGAAGTCTCACGTGTCTGAAGGCTCTGAAAACCTGGCTGCAACAGAGATCTAGAAGAACTCATAACAATTTGTTTGACTTTACTATCGTATTTCAAAAAGTCCTTGTTCATTAAGCCAGATTGCTGGCAACTCAAGCGGAGATATTCGACACGCTAATACAGATCTTAATAGCAAGTATGGATTATTCCTTCAAAGTTGTTTATTCAGCTGGTATGTTAGCATATCTTGTTCCTGTTTCCTTCACTTGTAAAAGCAATTGTACACTTTTATGTATAAGAATAACACTGATAGGAATTCAGGGAAGCTCTCCTCTTCAGTGATGTGCTAAATAAGAACAAGCTCTGGCACTTCTGAACTGTGCATCTTTCAAGAAAGTCCTTGATCCTCAGATGATTGGAATCTAGAATTGTGTTGCTGTGCAAATGTCCTGTTCTTGAACTCTTCAGGAAGCAACCACATGATACCTACTGAAAAGCACGTGCTAGACTAAGTGGGTGAGATGAGCCATGCTCTCAACTTCAGGGTGACCCAAGTCGAGGCTCAGCTACCCGGCTTCAGCAAGGAGCTGGGGATCTTTCTCCAATCAAGCACCAAGAGAGATAATAAAGTTCACAGTGAGAGACCAGTGATGCAAAATTGAACTAGCACACCTGGCACGCTGAAAGGAGAACCACAGCGCTGAAGAAGACTGCAGCTGCATTCAAGCTGGCAGGCCTTCAGGCTGTTGAAGTGCATGCATCTGCACACTGTGCTGCTACTGTTATTTCTGTATTCACTAGTTGGGGTGATATCCCACTGTATAGCCTCCTAGAGCTAAGGCATACAAAGAAATGATAAACAGACTGAGCTATAAATCTTGTACTTCCCAGGGTCTGGCGGCCTGGCTTAGAACAGCAAGTTGTGGCTTCTGCTGCTCAGGATAACAGAACTTTTGTTCCTGAAGGGTGCCTATTTTCCAGAAAGCAGACAAAAGACAAATGCCTTTCCAGCTGGAAGGGGCAAGGCTGCATCTTCCAGGAACCTCCCTCTTTGCTGGGTAGTGTTTACTGTCCCTTTAAAGGTCATCACTCTGTAGGAAATAATTCAGATTTCTTTAGTTAAGGATTCAACTAGGAAGAGAAAAATCCTCGGTTCCTTATTGCCGGGACAGTTTGGTTTCTAATATTTCATGTAACATAAAATTAATTTAATCCATAAGTGACTCACTTCTAATTAATATTTAAGCATCTTTGTGGCTAGAAGGTGTGAAAACCTCAGGACTGAAGCCCAAAATTGAATTAGGCATTCAACAGCTTTAAGAATCTGAACCCTTTGATGATCTTCCCCTTTCAACATGTCACTAGTTACAGGTGAAAATTACAAGTTACTTTTTCTCCCCAAAATGCCTCTCTCTGCAAGTTACGAAAAAAAGAAATTGTTCTACATAGAGTTTTTGAGATGATCTTTCCCAATGCTGAGATGTTAATAATTATATCCAATAATCATGCATTTATTTCCAATGTATCTCTTACTATTTTCTTATTTCTACATATAGGAAGCTTTTGCTCAAGTTAAGGAATGCAAAACCGAAAAACAAAGAGTCGTATGCATTTTGTATGCAATGCAAAGATGAATATTATCATATGAGAGAGCTCTTTTTAGCAGTCTATTGAATTAAAACAAATTCACATAGAGTGAGACTGAGATACACCTATCAGGAGGCCCAGATAACTGCCAAAAAGTTGAAAAATGGTGTCTGAATACTTTTCTAGACTTTAGGTATGTCTCTAGGTTAAGAGAAGAATACAAATCAAAAGTCTGTATGGTATAATAAGATTTTCTTTCTGTTCTGGTTCTTTTGTTATGCAGAAGAGGGAAGGAGTAGATTTCTACAGACTGTCTCTGATGCCTGAGTCAGCAAATTTTCCTGATTTGTTTATTTTCTGTCAATTAAGTTTTCTGTCTGTTGCTTCTTCATGTAGAAAAGTATCAGATATAGTTCTGCAGGTACAACCTGTTTAGTTCTGCTCAAGTGCTTGGCTCCCTGGAAAAGACTGAAGCCAAATTAGGATAAAACGTCATGACTAACAAACAGGCCCTCAGAACTCCCTTTTTTTCCTCAGTTAGAAGCAGTCCTTTAGTTGAGAGACATTTTAGGACAAGCTTTTTCATTATTTTGAATTTTTGAGAACCCTTTAGTGCATTTAATGAGTAAGAATAATTAACTCTAATGAAAGAACTTTGGTATAACTATTCTTGAAAAAATCAATAAGAGTAGTCATGATTATCAGCAAAATAAATTTGTGGAATTTATTTTTAATAACATCTATTGCTGTGTTATTTCATGTTGTCTATTTGTGCAGCTGCTCTTGTCTAGTAAAAGCTAAAGAGCTGGACAGGTTATTGTATATTAAAAATTGAAATTCAAACTCTTTGATTGGAGCCCTCCAAAGATACTAGTTCATACCTCACGTAGGTCATCTCTAAAACATTTTGTGGATAATTTTGTGACCAGAATATTGTTGGACCTTGCTTTTTTTAAAGTACGCTATCAACCAAATATGACTCAAACTGAGTAGGCATGCAGATATTTTAAAATGATTCTGATAACAGGAAATATAATTCTTGTGATCTTCAGCACTTAGAGGTAGTAAAACACTTCAACAGATTCATTTTCAGAGAGATCTTTTTAAGCAGCTCTATTTAATGCTCATTCTGCTTAAATAACCACAAAATTTGTGAACTCAGTATTTATTTTGTACGATAGTGGGTTTTTAACAGTATCTTTTAAGTACATATCAAATATACAATGCCATGGATAATTGGTTGCAGAAATCATTATACAAAAAGCCCTTAATGGAACAAATATATGTGTGAGAGTACGTGCATATCAGGCTGTTACAGAGCTGGCCTTTATAGCAAGCCATTAGTGACACCCACTTTGCTCAGCCGCTAGAAGCTAGAAAAATACATAGGAGTTTCTGATTCAGAGGTGCAATTTCAGCTGCAATTGCTGAGCTCATCACGACTGAAAAGGGTGGTCTCTGTTTCACCCCTGTCCCCCAGGTCACCCCACCTCCACCTTGTGCCAGTCCTGCCATACACCTGCTTTTCATCATGAGCTGATTTGATTCAATTCGTTTGCCTAGTAGCAAGAAGTTAGCTTTTTTCTTCCAGCTCACCTACTTTATTATGGCATTAGACAGACACTAAAGCTGATGCAAGGGATATGGTGAGATAATTTGGTCTGGGATGAGCATGAAGAGAAGGGTGGAGATGTGTTGTAAGGTGAAGTGGGCCCTACTGTTTTGATTATGAAAAGGCAGTACAGCATCTTGGCTGCAGTGCTCAGCTGTGTCCTGAGTGAGGGGCTCTGCATCGTGCCATACTGCCCCAAAACTGGCATAGCTGCGCTGAAGAAAACTCACAGAATTAACACAGCACTGAAATAAGAACAGTAGATCTCTTAAGGTAGAAATAGGCTGTTTTTCATTTCATTTGCTGTGGCTACAGTCTCAAACAGGACAAATCCATGTTTGCATGTGCGCAAAATACAATTTTTTTGTTTTAAATAACATGCCATTAAGATAGTAGAACCATAGAATGGCTTGGGTTGGAAGGGACCTTGATCACTTAGTTCTAGCCGCCTTCCATGGGCAGGGCTGCCATCCACTAGAGCAGGCTGCCGAGAGCCGATCCAACCTGGCCTTGAACACCTCCAGGGTTCATTTTTTATTCAAGGAATCTCTAAAAGTAAATTACAGCTTCAGAAATGAATCAATTACTGTTTTAGTATTGCTAGAGCTATTTTGACAGTACTTTTCCAAATCTGGGTATGTCGCCAGCGGTAGCATATGTGCTGTTACGAACAGTGGCTCTGTTGATATGGTTGCCATGGTCTACTTCCACCTTGCAAGCTTTATTTTAGCACGAAGCTCCAGATTTAGGGATCTTCTAGTTTTCTCTGATGGTAGGAATGATGTGCATTTTCCACACATGCACATCCTCTCTTACAGTGATTCGTACTGCTTCACTTCTTTCACTCTGCCTTTCCCACATATATCCTCCCAGATTTTTTACTTTCTAGTTACTTCAGGGGCATTTGTGGAAGAAAAATCTATGTAAGATTCATTTTTGCTGATATGGGTAATGGTCTCTGTTGCGCAAATATTCTTGTAAAAGAAATAACCAAAACATATTTACCAATTATGTAAATTTTCTTGTCTTATAAGGCCAAGACCCAATTTTACTGTGGCAAAACTTCCATTGTATACACTTATTGTTTGGATTTTTTACATGTTTTTTTTGTTTGTTTTGTTATGTTTTAACTTCAGCAATTGATTTTATGCTTTCAAAATCTCTCTAGATGCTGTTTGGGCCTCATTCTCCTGTCACTGCTAAAAGACAGGAATTTCAGGAGGGTTGCTTCTGCTTTACAGTGGGGCAGCTGAGAGGAGAATCAAAGTGAAATCACTCAGCAGAAATTAACTATTTATTACAAATATATATATATATATTTGGTAGAAGATATTCTCCTGAAGTACCTCTTAAATCCATTTTTTAGCAAGAAAGATTAAGCTGGAAAATTGTCAGATTGTATAAGATAGTTGCATAGTTTCTGAAGTGAAAAACTCTAGACCATCTTATCTTCTTTTTTAAAATGTTCAAGAAGAAGTTTTGACAAATGATTAAACTGAAGCTGACTTCAGAACACTGGAAGCCTGGGAAGTAAAATAAAACTGAAAGATTCAAAAGAACAATAAATTTCAATAGTTTTTTGCTTCCTAGCTCACAGAAGACATGTCATAAAATAGTTGAATACAAGCAGCTTTTCTCAGCAATGTGTAGAGTGGTTTGGATAAAAATGGACCACTTAACAACTCTCTATCTGAAACATAACAGAACCCAAAGTTTCCCTTTCTGAAGGTGTGCTGGTTTAAAGTTAACTTTTTCATCAGGTTCTGCATGCCTTGGACTTCTACTTTCCTGATTAATAACACATCAGGATCAGTGCATATCTTTGCACGGATTTCTGAGACTGCATCATATTGCATGTGCAGAAATAATGGAAAACCAAATGAAATACTTGCAGAATTTTCCCCCTGAATGAACCAGAAAATAATAGAATTCTCTAAGTTTTTTGTTCTGTTATGCTTTCCCATTCCAGTCCCACACCAAAGTTCAGATTCATTTCTGAAGTTTTGAAATGTTTCTTTTAAATGACAGGATTTCCTCATCTGCAGCCATTGTACAGGCCCTGGCAAGGGAGTGTCTTCTTTATTGCCAGTGGCTCCATTCTTTCCTCCTGTCACCTCCTACATTCTGGAGAAAGTGGTGAGGTGTGGATTGGAGGAGTGGATGATAAGAGAGGGAGGACGCTGGCTAGATCATTGGGCTCTGAGGTAGACACAAAGTTGAACTACGACCTGGTTAGCTCGTCAGCATCTTTACTGATAACCTGGGTGATGGGACAGAGAATCACAGAATCAGGACATCCCAAGTAGGAAGGGACTCACAAGCATGATAGAGTCCAAATTCTGACTCCACAGAGGATCACCCAAAAATCAAAAAGCATTTCTAAGATCATTGTCCAAACCTTTATTGAATTCCAGCAGGCTTGGTGCCATCACCACTGCTCTGGGGAGCCTATTCCTGTGCCTGACCACTCTCTTGGTGAAGGACCTTTTCCTTATATCCAACCTGCCTGAACCTCCCCTGATGCAAATTCATGCCATTCTTCACTGGTCTGTGACTCACATAAAATTGGAAGAAGCAGTAAGGATGCTGCAAAGCAGAGACATAATAGGCTGCAGAAATGGGCTGGCAGGAATCTCCTGAATTTCAGCAGAGGCAGAAATCCTGCATCTGGGATGGACTAATTCCTGGCAATAGGGCAGACTGGGGGCCAGTGGCTATGAAGAAGATTTTCAGGAAAGACCAGTGGGACCACAAGTCAGGAGCATGTCCTTATAGCAAAATAGGTCAAAGATATCCTGGTTGATATCAGCCAGTAGATAGAGGGAAGCAATTCTGTTTCTTTTTTTGGCACTTGTAGAACTGTATCTGGAGTGCTGCATTCAGTTTTGGCATCTCCAGTACAACATGGACAGAAACATTGGAGTAAAACCTGTGGGAAACTACAAAAATAGCTGGAGAGTGGAGCACAGCAGGTTTGAGGATAAACAGAGAGCTGTGTTTGGTCATTCTGAGAAAGAGAAGACTTGAGAGAGGTCATGTTTCTCTCTCCACCTAACTAATGCAAGGAGAATGCAGAGCTGATGGATACAAACAGAGGTTCATGAAGATGGACTGAGCACAAGTAACAGCACGGGAAATTACAACTTGATATAAGATTTATTTTATTTTTTTTAACCTAAGGGGTGATCAACACTGGAACAGGTTGTCTAGAGAGGTTATGGGTTCCTCATCCCTGGAGATACTCAAATTGTTGTTAGACACGACTAACCTGCTTTAACTTGTCCAACATTGAGATGTGGATTGGAGTAGAGGTTTCCAGAGATCCCTTCCAGACTGCAGAAAGTGATCTGTGGTTCTTCTTCTAGTTTGCAGATTTGTGATTGAATACATTATGAATACTTGTATTGTACTGCTCCTTATCTGCAGATTTCTCAGCTGTAGGTGGTTCAAAAGTAATTTTAATGCCATTTCTATTAAAGATAAAAATATCACAGCAGAGATCTGGTAACCTTTTAGTATCAGATTGTTCCCATGAATGCCAAAGCTTTTCTTTTGATTGCAAACTACATCACTAGGTCAAGACTTTCTGTTACCTCTGAACTAGAATAACGTAAAATGAAGTTATTCCTTTGAATAACTACCAAAAGCTGGTAGAGGATGCAGAACTCATTTAGTGCATCTTACACCTGCAATCAGTGTTCTATAATCTGCAGTATTTGCTGTGCATCAGTTTCTAAGTGGAGACTATTTGCCATGACATACAAGGCTTTAATTGGCCTGGGTATCTCACCTGCCAAAAGTAGGGCTCCTCCCATGTCCCATACTGTCCCATACTACTGACTGGATTGGAACATCTGAAATGGATCTCAGTAGAAAGAATATACAGATAATCCACGGAGGCTAGAATAAGCAAGCTTCTAGGATTTTTTTTTTTTTTAATCTCCATAAATATAAAGGAACAGTTCTGTGAGAGAAAGAAGTATTATCACCATTTCATTAGAGGAGAGACAAGGGCACACTGGCTGAGTGGTTGTTAGTCATTGAGGAGGACTAAGACAGAGCAAGCAGCTAAGTGCTTTAATTTGTTTTCAAAATTAGGAAGTTTATATAACCACGTTAAGTGATAGCTAGGAAGACAAGCCATAACCAACTGAAAACTTAAATAATTTCAAAGAAAAATGATAGTTATTTGTTTTGTTTTTCTTTGACTTTCATGGGGAAGATTTAATAGCGATACATTTCACAGCAGGAGAGCTGGAAATAGCTTCACTGCCAAGAGAACACTTGTGAGCAATGAAGCCAAAAGATTTTACTACCACAGTTTATTAGGATTAAATGCTCAGTTGCTTGCTTGGAGGTGTTGTGGGATGAACTGGGGCAAGCTGTGATGCATGCTGGCAATTTTTTTGCATTCTTTTATCTAATGTTAGCAGTAGTTGCAACAAAAGATAAAAACAATCATATTAGAAAGTATACGTGGTTTTCTATGCACTAAGTAATATACCTATAATTTCATTTTCATAAGAACTGAACTTATGAGGAAGAGAAGGAACATTAACTGGAGGCTTTGCTTTGTTGATATTAGAAAGTCAGAGTACAGATAATTCCTTAAAAAACAAACAAACAAAAAAACACACACAAAAAAAACAGTCTTACTCTGTACACAGAGTAAAATTATGTGGTTGCTTCAAAAGTAGTGCCTCCTTTATATTTCTGTGGAAACTGCTATTGATACAAAGTGCACAATAATGCTATGTGATAGAACAAATTCTCAGCTAAGACACACTATTTTTTAACATAGTCACCATTAGTTATGCATTTTTGCCAAAGATGAATAAAAGCCTGCGTACCACGATAATCAAAGCCTGTACCAGCAGAGATGCCCCACTGTGCCTGTCACCACTGCCAAAACACACCACCACCACCTCGTTGTGCTCACATCCACTGTTTGGTTTCCATCAATCTTCAGCAAACATTGATAATGTCAATGGGTGCGATTTTTTCTGCTTGAAGGAATTCAATTCCACACCTTTGCTTCAGCCACACTCCCATGTCAGACACCAATTTTTCAGACTGCCCCTCTGCTGCCATCTGTTGCATGGAAATAAAATGGAATGGAACACTGGCAGGAAGGTTCAACCGCTGCTGCCGTCCCACCAACATTCGCCTCTGATGTTGTTTGCCAAAATAACAAAATAGGAGGTATTACTTTTGGATCAACTTAAATGCTCTTTCAGAAAGAAGGGTTTTGTTTCCTTTCTTACTGTAAGACAGATATTTTCAAATCATCGTTGCTAACTAAAAGCATTTGACGAGGAAAAACAGACTGCTGAACTACCTCCAAGCCAGAGGTTTCTCTGAAGTTCAGTTTGAAGCTTAGATGAGCTGGTGTAATGGCAAGTAACACAGCCTTTGAAATCTCAGTAGACCCAACTCCATAGTTTTCATTACATTTGAGTATGGCTGAGTGCTTCAAAAAAGACAAATTGTGTTTACAATGCAATACAGTGTGTGTTCATCACTTACATCATCAGCCCAGCTGTAGGGTGTCAAACCATATTCCTCCAAACTGATTTGTGTCCAAGGATTTCATGCTGAGCTTACAAAGCATGATTTGTAAATAAAGTCAGGACTCTGATCTTGGTGTCTGGCAGGGTTTTTTTTTATATTCTTTTCACTTCAAAATTCCCATTCTCATGGCTTCTCTCATCGTTTTTGTCACTTACATCAAGATTTTTCAGTAAATTGTAGGAATATCCTCAAAGCTCTTTTACTGCCCTCCATTATTTGTATTACCATGTAAACTTTTTTCTTTTTTCTCTGGTTTGTTTCTCTAAGTATAATTTACTTTCCCATTGCTACAAAAATTAGATTGTTCTTTATATTATACTCACAGCAGAAGAATAATAGGTGAATAATAAGCGAAAATTTTATATAATTTCACTTAAAAACAATTTTAATGTTCTGAAGTGGAGACTATTTGCCATGACATACAAGGCTTTAATTGGCCTGGGTATCTCACCTGCCAAAAGTAGGGCTCCTCCCATGTCCCATACTGTCCCATACTACTGACTGGATTGGAACATCTGAAATGGATCTCAGTAGAAAGAATATACAGATAATCCACGGAGGCTAGAATAAGCAAGCTTCTAGGATTTTTTTTTTTTTTAATCTCCATAAATATAAAGGAACAGTTCTGTGAGAGAAAGAAGTATTATCACCATTTCATTAGAGGAGAGACAAGGGCACACTGGCTGAGTGGTTGTTAGTCATTGAGGAGGACTAAGACAGAGCAAGCAGCTAAGTGCTTTAATTTGTTTTCAAAATTAGGAAGTTTATATAACCACGTTAAGTGATAGCTAGGAAGACAAGCCATAACCAACTGAAAACTTAAATAATTTCAAAGAAAAATGATAGTTATTTGTTTTGTTTTTCTTTGACTTTCATGGGGAAGATTTAATAGCGATACATTTCACAGCAGGAGAGCTGGAAATAGCTTCACTGCCAAGAGAACACTTGTGAGCAATGAAGCCAAACGATTTTACCACCACACTCTCTAGCAGTTTGCACACGCTGTATTGCATTGTAAACACAATTTGTCTTTTTTGAAGCACTCAGCCATACTCAAATGTAATGAAACCTATAAGGCTGGATCTACTGAGATTTCAAAGACTGTGATACTTGCCATTACACCAGCTCATCTAAGCTTCAAACTGAACTTCAGAGAAACCTCTGGCTTGGAGGTAGTTCAGTAGTCTGTTTTCCCTCATTGAATGCTTCTAGTTAATGATGATGTCTTAAAAGCATCAATTTTCTTGTAGGAAAGGAAACTTAACCCTTCTTTCTGAAAGAGCATATACGTAATCATACTCTGTGGTATACGTTCTTAAGAGTGTTTACTTTGAGAGGAATTAGCTTTTAATTGTCTAAAATCAAGAAAGCAAAACCTCCAGCTAATATTGAGATAATCAGATAAAATACTAATATTTCATTTATCTCCTATATATGTTTTATTTTCCTACCATAGAAATTTTCAAGTTTGCTATAAATTCTGAACATATTAGAAACTGATATGATTCAAGAAAAAGGACTTTTTGTTGACATGAGGACTCTACTCGGTGGAAAAGAAAAAAAACATTTGACAGAGTACAACATGGATTTGGTCATACCAGAGATTGCTCGAAGTAGATCAGTTTTTCAAAGAGTGGGATGTGCCTTTATATCAGTGAGTGCTATGTAGACTTCAGTTGTTCAACACATACAATACTAAATACGTAATTTTAGAAACGTTCAGCCATGAACTAGGAAAGGCTTCCACTTACAATCCTTATAGTATTTCCTCAGGACATCACCTTTTAGAGATATTTACTATTTTAAAATGAAAAATATATATATTCGATTCATTTTAAGGATATTGAAGAAGCTAATGAAAATTACTCCAGATTAGAAGAACTTCATTTTCAAAGTTCTATTCCTCGAACACAATGAAACACTAGTGCCAACCACTTTGGGTGAAACAGTATCACAGTGATTCAGATTGTGAAAATTCCTTTAAATTCAGTTTCTGAAATGACTAAAATTCTCCCCTCTGTTGACTGATTGTAAAGATAGATGTACATTGCTGGATAAATTTTGTCTTAATGTTAATCAGTGTTGATTGAGGAAACATCCACATGACTTCAGTGTCTGTTTTTCAAAAATCTCTAGTGCTAAAAATGGTTTCTGAAATCTCACTATTGAAGGAAAATGTATAATAAAATGAAAGATGTGAAGGACTTCTTGCTAATGGGACTTGCACATTTTCTTTTTGTATAAAAACAGCAAAATATACCAAAAGTATTGTGATCTATAAAGGATGGTGTATTTGTTGTTGTTGCTTTTAATAGAGAAGACCTGAAAGAGCTGGGTGTGGCAGATTCACATGAAAAGCTTGAAATTTGGCTTCTTTCTTATTCATTGTTTCCTTTCAGAATAGGCTTCCTCCTTCCTCTCCCTTTCCCCCCACCATATGTTTCACAGTTCAGCTGAGCTGATCTAACTGACGCTAGCAGAGACCATTTCACCCCTCAGCCCCATCTTCAATCTTACACTGATTCTAGTTATTATCTGATCCCTATGTGAGCTGGTACAGCAGAAAAAAGGTTTGTTCTTTTTCCTTTTTTTTTTCTTTTCCCTTGGATAGATTATTTTTTCATCAATTTAATGAGCTAGGGGACAAGAATATATATGGGCTTGCATGAGAAAAGTACATAATGTTTCTGTTTATAATGATCCAAAATTGACTTTCTTCCTTATAAAAGATTGAACACACTGAAATTCTTATACTCTATTTGTCAAAAATGAACAAATGAACAAAACAAACAAAAGGAATCTTAAGAAAGTTTTTTGAGCACTTTATTTATATGCAGAAATGCTGCAATACTGTATCTTGACTTTTGTGTTCTGAAAGAAATGATAAACTGTGTGCTGTGTCCCTGAGCTATGAGACACCTAATGAGATTTCTAATTCTGATCCTTCACATCCCTCTTTTGCTGGCATCTTGGACTGTATGATGTATTCTGGCAGTTTGAGCAGTGAGAGAGACACGAGAACATTATAGAAAGCATAACTACAGATTTTATCCCATGCTAATAAAGGAGTTGATAATTCATTCAAACAAAACCCCATATCCAATAACAGTAGATCTGGAGAATAAGAATAGTGCAAAGCAACACATTTCAATCTGAAAAAGCAAAATGTTTCAGTCCACATGACCCAACATTCAATAAGAGTTAACAAAATAATAAATGTGAACTATATATACGGACCTGTAACATGTATTTAAGGAAAGGATTGTTCTGTGAAAAATGGTGTAAAAATGATTTGGACAAAGATGGCCAGTGATTTATTAAGTCCTTACTTTTATTTTACAATATCAAATAATATACTCTGTAGGGTATATATGTATATGTTATAGAGAATAACTGCACACTAACAAGGGAGTAATAAATATTTCTTGCAGATTTATGTGGCCATATTGTTCACAAATTCACTAAACAGAGCATGAAAAGGTCCTACTGAGTTTGCAGACAAAGCCCATTGTATCAAACTGTGTTGTCCCTGAACCTTCCTTTTAAAGGAGTAGTAGACCTTACCTTTCATTTTGACCTGGAAATGAAAAACAGTTACTCTCTCATGCTGTGAGTAAAACCTTATTTTCTTAGTTCCCAGTAGAGGAGAATTGTGTTCTCTGAAGTGCTCTATCTGGGACTCTTTCCATGGGGGAGACTAGAGCATCACAGAGGTCTTCCTAAATTCACACCAGGGAACCTATCAGCGAGGATTCTCCCCAACACCCCTCCATCATGTTACTAGCACTGGTCCATCTGAAATACCTGAAGAGAATGAGGTACCACGTCTGTGAAAAGACTTATGGTTAGCTCAGCATTACAGCCATTTAGAGTTTCTGCTTGTTCTGATGTTGGGAAGAAATTACATTGAAGTTTCAGGAATGGCAAATCCTGATGTAAATAGCAACTTTTGGAGTGATTTAAGACCTCACAAAACAGATGAATGCTAAGGAAAGTAAGTGGCTTATTCTTGGCTGTAATATATAAAATGTCATTGCTCTTTTTTGTTCAAATATTTAGGCATCTTTGGCTGTTTTGAGAGTGGTCTCAATAAGAATTTTCTGAGGCACCAAATATAGCAATGCGTTGTGCAAAAACAACTCTTGCCTCCCGACGATTCAAATAGGGGCATCTGTTTGACAGTGTGTTAGGTGTGCCAAAGGGCACCTCCAGGCAGTAGATTCACAGCTGTTTTGTTATATTAGGGCATTTAAATGAATTTTTCTCAGATAAAAGGATGATTTCATTTAGCTTACATCTCATAACATGCATTTTAATGTCAAGATCCTTGCCTATTCATATGTTGAGACACGTATGCCTGTAGTCTGCAGAAAAAGTGGGGATATTGGTGAAGTGAAGTGAAGTGAGAAAGGGTAGATGCTCTATCTTGAAAAAGCTTAATGCTTTTAATAATAAGTGTACCAAACTATAAATTGAATAGAACAAAGGACTCTAAGACACTCACAATTTAGCCTAAGAGCAGGAAGAGCAGGATTTTGTGCAAGCCTGTCTCAGAATAAACCTGAATCAAAAAGTGCTACCTCAGAAAGACACTGTGCAGAAAATGTTCAAGATTTAAAGGAAGAAAATTAAGAAAGAAAATTTTATGTTATTCCCTTCATTTAGTTAAGCAAAAAGTACAGAAAGTACAGATTGTTGTTCTTTGAGATATAATAAATCAGCTGTGTGGCAGAAAGAGGTGCACATATTCATGACTCAAAGAAATCATTGCCTTTTTGTGCCTGTAGGCTGGTAATCTCTTCCGACAGTCAAAACCCTCAGTGCCCCTGACATCCTACTCTCAAGTTTCTTGGCTTGGCCTTGTTTCTAGTCAAACAAAGAACAGGACAATTCCACACTCTGAACAGTAACCAATAAAACCGCTTTTAATATTACAGTATTGCATTTTGGAATAGAATAATATTCTCTGCCAATCTCCTCTGTTCTTGAAAAATGTCCGTCCATTATGCACCTGGGCTAGAATTCAAACCTGCAGTTCTGGACTCAGACCATCTTGTTGATTCCCACAATTTTACATTATTTCCTTCAAGAATAGGATTAGCTGAACTTTCTGGTCTTTGAAAAACTCAGGTGGTACCAGGACAAGCAAAATGTAACACATTGCTCTGATAACAATTACAACAGCACCAGAGGACAGGACATGCATATACAGTCATTGCCACATTCATCATTATTGTGTCTGAGTACCACGTATAAACTCATATATAAACTCTATAGTAATTTCTTGTTTTTTGAGAGAAGCTGTTAAGGAAGCAGCAGCTGTGGCCGACACTCTGTCTCTGAATTTTGAAGCAGGTGCTGTGGTTTACTTAAATTTCCTCTCAAGCTCAAGACTACTGGATGAAACCCTTCATACATGCCCAGCTATGTCTTTCCTTTTGCCTTAAACCACTCTTACTACAGAGTTACTCAGCAGCAGGGCTGCCCTAAAATTTGAAGTGTGTTTTACCCTTAGCGAGGTGAGCAGACAGGCATACAGATTCCTTGGAAGTTGCAGCACATGATGGCAATGGCTTTGGAGGCATCTTGAGTATGCTAATGTCACTAGAAATGCTTTCATTGAATTCCCAGCACCTTGGATTGAGAATGTTTTGAACATTACCTATCCTTACTGAGGTTTCAAACTCATGTAACACCAACTATGCTATTCAGACTGCAAAGAAATCTTAGGACATGCAGAAAAAAATAA
Organism: Penelope pileata; assembly: GCA_013396635.1. NCBI lineage: Eukaryota > Metazoa > Chordata > Aves > Galliformes > Cracidae > Penelope > Penelope pileata. The sequence continues at coordinate 76,018 of WBMW01004688.1, forward strand.
GGATTGTGTGTTTAGATATTTGCTATTCATTATGTTTGCATGCAATGCCTGAAAATTCTTTATAGAGGGCAAATAAATTAAAAAGGTCTTTGTCTGGAACATTTATCCCTTTGCATTGCAATTTCCATGCATAATTGTGACAAGCTAACAGCAATTCAAAAGCAATTTCACTGGTACTGTAAAGTAAAAAATCAAGCCCATGATACTCAGCAAACAGACAGCAGAGGGCACCAGTGTCCTGCATTGGAGAAAAAAATGGCTTTTTATTCCTTATGTAAATTGCACAATAAATCCTTGTTTGCTTTTACCAGCTTAATGCAAGAAAGACAAAAAAAATATGTCTGTTTTAACAGATTTTTAAGGTTGACTCTTTTGGATGTTTCAGATAAGTGCTTGTTATGGAAATGTAATTTCCAGCATTTGATGACAGAAAGAAAAACCAAAAATGTTGAAACTGTCATTTTTCAGAATATATTACTCAGGCATTCACTAAAGATAATCTAATTGTAAGGGCTTGTTCCTTATTTATTTTTAGTCCTTTCCTTCCCAAGAAAATATTTATTCTGCATGTAAAATATTTTGTTTTAATTATTTGTGATCTAAAAATTTTAAAGAAGCAGCAGGAAAAATCCAATTGTGACTTATACGACAGTTCTTTTCATAAAAACTAACAAAAAGACTATAAGAATACTTGGTTGCTGAAATCTATGCAAGTTACAGGCTTCTCCAAAAACTGAAGCTGACAAGGTTACAAAAGCTAACATCCATACAGAATATTCATTGCATTTCCTTGGTATCAACATGCACGAACAACTAGATAGTGCCTACCACCAGCATTTCAGTTTGCTGTAGAGATGTGAACCCTGGTTCCCCTAAGACATTTAAATGTTGTCCAGTACAAATGGTCAGCAGGAAGGGCTACACAAGCTGAGTATGCATATTAATATTTTTCTACAAACCACATAGAGATTATATCATATTTTTATGACATTATGTATTATTTATAGGTGCAAATACATTTGTACATATTTACTGAACCACATGGTTGGATTGTATTACATCTATTTGGATAATGGCTGTAACGGGATGACAGCAGGAGTAAATTCTTCACAAATAGTATTGGTGCAGGCTACTTTCTACACATGTTCAGAGAACTCTGAGGTAATTGGTTACTGTGAAACCAGTGATTGAAAAAGGAACAAGTACACCCATTGATTATTTCCTTGGCCTAATATTGATTTTATTATTACATATTCATATTTGTTCATTGAAAATAGACGTGAAGATAATGAGCTGAAGACTATTCTTCGTTCCTTGGCATTCTCAGGCACCTAGTCTCCAAGGACTGGCATACTCTAAATTTGTAATAAAATGCCCTTCTAATTGGTAAGCATAGAAAATATTACTTTAATAAATATTTGATGAACAAAGATGTTTTATCTGTTCATTAGACTCCAGAGTAACATACGTTCATTAGAAGAAGATGAATAACTGCATTTAATAGTCTTTGTTTACAACAGAAGGCCACATGGAAGAATATATTAATATGTAAGTTGTGACCTTCACACTTTGTCAGCTTTAACGACACTGGGGTTGTTTCCCTTAGATGGTCAGATCTGCGTTTGATTTACAGATTTAATTAAAGCAATCAAATTCACCCTTTGTGACAGGTAAAATGCACTGCAATTGACAAGACTGGTTTGGTTACTCTTCTAGTTTTTAGTTAAAAAAAAAAGTTTTACATCTTTTTTAAGAAGATTAATAAGATTTTTTAAGAAGAGAATTTTCTGTTCACATGCCATGGAATGAAATTGTAAATTACTAGCGGATATATGAGTTATTAATACCAGAAATGAATTTCAAAAGTGACACCAGATTATTTTTCTTTGTGAATATATATACTTTAATAAGAAATAACAGTCATAGAAAGAGAAAGGTGAGGTAGGTGTCTCACATTGCCTATCTTGTGAGTCATGGACATGAAGTTCTCAAAGCTGCTAGATAATACAACTCTGTTTAAAATTGCATGACTGGTAAGCGTATTACACTTATAGCTTTCAGGCATGATTTCACAGAAAGTACACAGAAGTGAAACAAAGAAACAGTAGGCCAAAAAAAATGGGGGGGACATAGAGGTTATCGAAGGCTACTTTTGTTGAATTCTTCATTGAATGAAGTCATGCTTTCCATTATCCTTTTCCATCAACAAAATTAATAATCTTCATGAAAAATCTGCAGTTAATCTTGGGAACTGGCATCCAGAAAAGAAGTGAGGGCTAGAAGAAACCATGGAATCCCAACTGTCTTAGTTTCTAGCTGAGACAGAATTTTCCTTTCTCATAGTGTCTGGTATGAGGCTATATTTTGGTTCCAGAAGAAAAAACAAAACTGATAACATACTGATTGTTTATACTTGTTGACGAGCAGCACTGAACAGAGCCAAAGACATTTCAGTGTCTCAGCTTCTTGTGAAGGGGTTACAGGGGTGAGAGCACCAGTAGCTGGGAGGGGACAGGACCAGGGCAGCTGACCCAAACTGACCAAAGGGATATCCCATACCATATGACATCATGTAAATATAAGGAAGGAGAGCTAGCTGGCGGAGGGGAGATGGGGGGGTGGAAGGGAAGTGAGATGTCGGTGAGCCCTTGCTTTGTGTATCATTTATATATATATATATAATTACTGTTATTTCTTTTCCTTCCTTTGCTGTCTTAGTAAATAGCTTTTATCCCAAACCCACGAGTTCTGCTATATTTTCTCCTAATTTTCTTCCCCATCACACTTTGGGGGGCGGGGGGAGGGTAGCAAACAGCTGTGTGGGACTTAGATATCTGCTGGGTCAAACCACAACATCAGCTTTCATTAAAAAAAAAATAAAAAAATGTATTCTTTCTTAATGATTTTCAACTTAAAAGAAAGTAAAAATGTCAGAAATTCCTCCAAGACATAAATTTAAATATCTGATCAGCAACAATATTAGAGAAAAGCCATCCAATAAGATATTTGACTTTGTGTTCAGAAGTAATTGTGTTGTCACAGTTGTGGAGAGGGTCTGTCCCTCTGCTCCACCACTCTGCTCTCCTCAGCATGAGTTTGGTGATTGTCACAGAAACACAGGCTTGCTAGAAGCTCTGTCCCCTGTCCCAAGAAACCATGAAAGAGATGTAAGTCAGCCGTCCCTCTTCTTTCCTTCCTCTGTTGTGTTCCTTAGTTCTGGGTGCCAATTCTGAATATGGTTTCATTCTGTTTAAGAAAAGTCATTCTACAGAATTACAAGCCTGTATAAACTTTGCCCTTTGGTGACATAGCTAATACAAATAGTCACTAATATAGCTACTACAGGAGAGCAGTGTGTGATTACTTCAGATGAAGAGTACCTGACATTGAATCCTGTTCTTTTAAAAGAAGACTCAGTTTTCATTCTTATGACACATACATTCATTAGCATTTGCATGAAAGCCCATAATTTCTAGGGCATTTAAAATAAATTAGTGATTAAATTCTTTGTATGGGAAACTTTCCTAAATGAGACCATACATTTTTCATTGGTAGCTATTCAGAATACACATCCTATGACAATTTTGTCTTATGAGCACTCTTCTTGGAAAATTTGGTAGAGGCAACAAGATCTGAATAGACATGATTTTGAACTTTCCCTCTGGAGACAGATGGTGCTCCTACTCAACATAGAAATTAGTGTGGGGAAAACCTGCCTGTGATTACCTGTTTCTGAAAAAAGAGCTGTTCATCTTCACTGATATTAATCTGATAGTGTTTTATATTTTTTCCTTAATTTGGATTTGTAACAAATCTTAAAAAAACTGTTTCTATTTAGCTTACACAGGATTCCCAATCAAAGCTCTTCCAGTTCTGTGTACAGTTACTGTCCTTATCACCTCTATTCATTTTGTCATCATTTCAAAATATTCAGGGGACGAATTTTATTACTGTATTTTTTTCTCTTCCCTGTTTCAGACACGTAGAATGGTAAAGTGTCCTTAGGCATGACATAAGCCAGTTGCTTTAATTCCTAACTCAATGTTTCATTCTTCACAATGGAGATTAATACTAGATTTGGGATGTTGGTGCAGCTTTGAGATACTGTCATTCTACCAGAAAGAATATCAAAACATCCAGGATTATCAACTATTGCACAGTTGTCACAACTCTCATGCATTTCCATCATGTAGAAAGGACAGGTGAAAGAGGAATTTCTGCTTTCTGAGGAGAAATTTTTGGCTGAACTTCATGAGAGGATTTGAAGGGTGCATTGCTGAGAAACAGCAGAAGCAGTTTTTCCAAACATATTGTTTATAAAATCTGTATATTTTCATGTACTTTTCTTTTTTGCCTATAAAGGCAAGTAATGCAGCAACAACAGAACAATCTCATGTTTTTGTGTACCAGAGCAGGCTACAATCTCTTCTGCCACTACTCACATTCTAAAGAGGATTGGAGAAAGGTGATAGCGAAGAACCTGTGAAGCAGCTTCAGTAACCCTTGGAGAAGGCAGTGAATCGATACTCTCAGTAGGGTTCAAGAAAAGGGACTAAACACTAGGAGTTGATAGGATTTGCAGGAATAAAGAACAAATGAGGATATGATTCGACTGCTATGTAAATCTGTGGTGTCCTCACTTTGGGCCACTTTCTGTGGTTCTGCTTTCGCTATTCAGAACGGCCATTACAAAAATGACAAAGCGGTGTATCAAACATGCAACAAAAAGTGCCCAGAGCTGAGGACTCTGATGCAAGGAGATGTAGTTGGCACAAGTGTGTCCACTAGGAATCCTCTGTTGTGAATATGTGGAGACAGGTTATAGAGTTATATATATATTTACTCTCACCCCGTTGCTGCATTTTTTTTCTCACCTAGAAAAAAAGATCATGACGATAGACCAATCTATTTGTTTGAATGCTCAAAAATAGCCAGGGGAATATGGAATAAAGTTTACATGGTGATACAAGAAATACTATCCTAAAATAGAACTGTACATGGTTAACCCCAAGGACAGTACACATAGAATATAAACTTCCAGTCAAGTTATATACAGGGCAAGAAATCCAGTACTGAAATTTTAAAGAGGAATCAGCCAATAGCAAAAATGAGCAAGAGTCTTAAAAAAAAGACTACTACATTTTAATTTCAAAAACTTTTTAATTTAAAATGCATGACAATATTCATTAAGAATTCTAATAAAATAAAAATTTAAAGGGTATAAAAATTATCTCTGTGTGAAATTTCAGATTTATATTAAGTTAGTTTCTAACAGAAGTTACGCTTCTCGTAGTGTCTAGCATGAAGCTATCTTGTGGCCTCAGAGATACTGATAACATCCTGGCAGTGTTGAACGGAGCCAAGGACATAACTCACTTCCACATTCCTCTGCCAGTGAAATAGTTAAGGGGGGCATAAGGAGCTGGGAACTGGGAGGGGACAGGACCAGGGCAGCTGACCCAAACTGACCAAAGAGCTATTCCATAGCGTCCAACGTGGGGTGAGATACAATCAATCTGACTGGAGCTTATCACAACTGTTGTTCAGTAATTGCTAATCATGATGTTCATTTTTTGGCTACTTGCAGGACTCTTTCAGAGTCTTGTCTTGGAAATATATTACTCAACACCGTATTTGCTGTTTGTTCTCGTTCTTGTGTTGCTGGTAATCTCTGGGGGGTGGATCAAGATGGCTGTTATACTGTTCTGTGTGACCTTGGCTTTTGTTATGATAAAAGTGCTGTTTGGGAAACTAGTCTATTGCCTGTGTTCAGCACTGCATTCATTTTTATGCTTCGGAAGTGATATTGTGGAGTCTATTAGCAATTGCATTCTTGGATTTGTCTCTGGAAAACAGGAGGAACAGGAGGATATTCTCAATTACTTCCTAAACCTCCCATCCTCTTTAAGTTTTCCTTCTCCCCCCTCAGTATCTGAATTCTTATATTATTCTTTTATATATTATATGTTTATATATATTCTTATATTATTATATTATCTGAATTCTTTTAAGATGCATAAGAATATTCAATAATTATGTGTAAGGCAATTTATCAAAGTCATTTGCTTTGCTGGAATGCAAGTTTTAATATGCAAATGGAAAGCAAAAGCACTACTACAGCTGCATATAAATACTATTTCTCACTTCCCCCAAGTTAATTTCAAAATTGACAATAGAGAAATGTGTGCCTTTTATTTAATATATTTGCTACAGTTCATTTCATTATGGATAAGATTCAGCTATATGTTATAGAGTGACAGTTTGATTTGGTTTCACTTGAATGTTTGGAAGCTTTTTGAACTGAAAAGATATAGCATACACCAGAACAGTGCTTTATTTCATTTTAATATTCAAGAATATATTCACAAATTGAAATAGTTGGAGAGCTGAAACTCCCATAGTAAAGCTTCTACAGATTAATACAGATTTTATGCTACCAAGCAGCTCTACTGTGGCTTTGTTTACCAATTCTTCCATTTATAATATATACCTTAAGATGACATGTCAAAAGCAATTCTGGCTGGAGCAGTATTAGTAGAAGAAACTACTATATTTCTTGTGAAAGTATAAAAGCACCTGGTATTGGAAAAAAAAGTATTAAGAGAGCCTGAAATTAAGTGTTGAAAAGGAATTCTTTTTGCTTCTTCGGTAAATCCCAGTCAATAAACTGGAAATACTCAATTTGGCTCAGATGGACTTGGATTCAAATTTACAAATAGTCAATAGTAATAATTCAAAATGCTTTTTTTGAACAATGCTATAGTAGACTGGTGAATAGGGGCTAAACTATTATGAATCCCAAAGAGTAGCCTGTTCCAGAGGGAATTCTGCTGCAAGTTTAACTCAGTGCAGACTGTGCTTCCAGAAGCACTTCAGCAGTGTTGATCTCCTGTAGCATGAGCATGCACATTTTTCTGTTTAGAAGAAGTGAGAGAAAAACCCACCAACCTTAGGGCTGATTATTTAAAGAGAACAAAAAAACAGAAGAACTGTGTAAAGCATGTTTATGAAGTGGAATGGTGAAGATTTAATGGTGATAAAATTTTGAAGTGCTTTTTTTTTTTTTTTTCTTTTTTTCCTTGCTTTAGTTTTTGGGAGGGAAAAAAAAAAAAAAAAAAGGAGGGAGACAAATTAAAGGCATAATTGAAATGGTTCCAGAGAAAAGACTAGAAATACAGATGATGGGGAGAAAGAATGTAAGTAGAATTCACAAACCACGTGCTTGTTTAATCTTTTGAAAAGTATATTTTCATGGTCAGTAATGTGACTTTGCAATTCTCTGTTTATGTCAAGAAGGAACTATAGAGTAGAACAGTGAATCGTCATAATATTCTGTTAGGAAATGAGGTTTGAACATCAATACACCACAAAAGCATGATTTCCTTATTAGAAACAGATTTTGTTTCTCACACCTTAAGATTCTACTAGTCTTTTCTACTTGTTTTTCCACCTTCTTCTTTCATTTTTTTTTCTTTTTTTTATATTCATATTTTTCCATTCATTTCTATGACCGTTGGGGCATTCAATACATATATCCAATGCATAACCAATAAACTACTTACTAGATCTTGAGTAATATTAAACACAGTTGGGTTGCCTTAGATTTTCTTACTGTTTTCTTATTGTCTTATTTCTCAGCATTGTTCTTATTTGAGAAAACAGTGTGTCCATGAGCCCCTGCTGTGGGACAGTTCCCCGTTATGCTAAATATGATAAAGAGACAGCAAAAATGCAGGTATGCTTTTATCCATATTTTCCAGTTTTCAAGTATAAATAAAATGAAGTCAATGAAAGAACACTACCAAGTAGATAAAACATTCTTGTCTGTGTGATTACATATATATATATGTGAATGTGTAAAACTTTTCTTCTGAGGCCAGCATGTCACTCCTAGATTTTCAGACTACTCTGCCCTTAAAAGCTAACTGTAATCCATATTGACTGGCAAGTGTAAGAAGACATGGTTCTTTTCCCAGTCTGTTATTGGCAAAGAATTCTCTCTGTCTTACACGTGCACATATATTTAAACCCTGAACCTATCATCACCGCTGACAATAAAATCTAGCAAATCTTATTCCATTTACTGTGGCTTTGAAATATGCCTTTGAAATATGACACACATGCTGGACAGCACACATTTTAAATGGCTGCCTCAAATCTTTGCATCGCACCTTTTTTTAATATCAACATATATTCCTCATTACTTCACTCTCTAGCACTTTAAAATAATCCCTAAATGAAATGAAATTACTGTGATGAACCATTGTGACACTTCCAGCCCTTGAAAACTAACAGGAGGACTGTAAAAAACATCGAATTCATGATAGTAAGTCTAGACTTGTTTAGAAGCAAGTCGTTAAAACAATATGTCAATTTCCTACTCATAGTTTAAATGTCTAAGAAACCAAATTTCAGAGGATTAGCAGTGAGAGCTATGGCAGCAACTGCATTTCTGACAGCAAGTAAGGTCAAGGGGACAGCATATGCCCTCACTTCCTCAGCAATAGTCTAGATGAAGGTGTCCAGGTGGACCAGTAGCTCCTAGCATCTGGCTCAGTCTTTCCTGATAGCTGCCCCATGAGGTTTATAGCCACTCTCAAAAGCCTCAAGACTTCTTCACAGCTCTGCAGAATTATTTAATCCTCACAATCCCGTCCCTCTTTTCATCTTTGCAGCTTCCAGTCAGAGACCTTCTCAGTGCCCCTCTGTCCCACTTCAAGACTTGGCTACAGATTGATTCTAATCAAAACATGCATCTTCTGAGGAATTTGCCTTTTAACCATCTGCTCCAGATCTCCAAGTCTCGTTTTACCTCAGAAACTTCAGATCCCATGTCATATGCCATCCACTTGCAATTCAGCTCAAAATTGTCTGCTCAAATGTTTGGTGACAGAAGCCTGAACTGGTTGCCAGCATCCATACAATGCTCTCACTTTCCACAGGCAAATGACAGTTGTTTCAGCCGATCTCTGGGCTGAAGTTTCAAGATCATCTTTCTGTTCTGCAGCTTCCTCCTTAATTCTTCAGTGTAAATGAATTCCAGCGTTGAATGACCCTAATTTATTCACCATGAAACACTGGATTTATAAATTTAATTAAATACAAACAAAAAGTTCAATATGAATGACTTTGTTCTAGAACATAAAATCTAAGTTAATACAGTATATAACTGTAACTTACATTACTGAGAATTATAATGTCTTACCAAAGATCTGTTTGCCTGTTTTATTTAATCACAGAAGTTAATTTGCACATGAATTAGAAGCATTTATTAAAATCAATCTGTTTGAAGATAACTGGATGCTGATTGAATTTTTGGTAGCTAATGTTTGTGTACTGCTACCAGATTGTAACTTTCTTAGATAATTTTAAATAATTCAGAATGCATGAAAAGCACAAACTAATCATTGCTTTGCTTTGAAACATTACATGATATACATTTATTTAATATCCCTCTTGTTCAAAAAGAAAAGGAATTTCTTCTGGAACTGGGCAAAAAAAGAAACCATTTTCTCAAGGTAAGATGGTTTTGTATAATCTTCACTTTCCTTCCTGGGAGCCCATAATTTTAGCAAGAGTTTGTGAAAAGACTAAAGTTCGCTGTCCTCTTTACAAAGTTAACAATAGGTACTTCTGTCAAGGTGCCACCATATGCAGGGAACAGCCCAACAAACTGATGTCTTTGGTGTATTCTTGTCAAAGAAGGGTTAAATGGTTGGAGATTTAATTGCTGAACAGACGGATAAAAAGACCTTGTATTTTCCCATCAGTGTCAGGTGTGCTGCTTTATTATAATTTGTTCCATGATGTTTTAAAAAATTCACCTCTAGTGTTAATTTATTCTGAATTTTTCTGCATGTATGTTTATTTATAAACTTTTGCCTGGTTGTTCAATTGCTAAAAGGAATTAAATTGTTCTCATTTTCACCATTTTCACATCATTATGTCTCCAAACAAATCAGGCTTTAGATGATTTTATACTAGACAGAGAGGAAAATCAATTAAATGACTAAAAAAAAATGAAATATTTCCCATGAAACAAAGAATTATGACAGTAATTAGTTTAAAAAATCACTGAAAATCTCATCCATGTACTGTCATTTCTGTACAGCTTCACTTAGTTTTCTTATTGTTGGGGTTTATTCATTTATTTTTTTTCTTCGACTCATTTATAATTTTCACGTGCTTTAACTCACCACATGGTCAAACAGCCACTTCTGCTGAAATAAGAGATGGATGGAAAGGTGAGAGAAGCAAGTGGCAGCAGAAGACAGATGTCAAGGACTACTTCTCTTGATTTCACTTCACTTCTATAACGCACAGAAAACTAGCCTTAACAGAGTGGCCAGCAGGTCGAGGAAGGTGATTCTGCCCCTCTGCTCTGCTCTCGTGAGACCTCACCTGGAGTATTTTGTCCAGTTCTGGGGCCCCCAACAAAAGGATGTGGAGCTGTTGGAGTGGGTCCAGAGGAGGGCAACGAGGATGATCAGAGGGCTGGAGCATCTCCCCTGTAAGGACAGGCTGAGAGAGTTGGGGCTGTTCAGCCTGGAGAACAGAAGGCTGCGGGGGGACCTGATAGCAGCCTTCCAGTACCTGAAGGGGGCCTACAGAAAAGCTGGGGAAGGACTTTTTACAAGGATAGGTAATAACAGTACAAGGGGTAATGGCTATAAACTGGAAGAGGGTGGATTTAGACTAGATATAAGGAGGAAATTCTTCACTGTGAGGGTGGTGAGACACTGGAACAGGTTGCCCAGAGAAGTTGTGGATGCCCCCTCCCTGGAAGTACTCAAAGCCAGGCTGGATGGGGCTTTAGGCAGCCTGGTCTAGTGCGAGGTGTCCTTGCCCATGGCAGGGGGGTTGGAACAAGATGATCTCTAAGGTCCCTTTCAACCTGAACCATTCTATGATTCTATGAGTGACAATAATAAGTAAAAGTATCTCTCAAAATCATGCTGCTTATATCAAACCTAAATAGTTTGGCATAATCTGTTCCTGTAACTGTAAATTTAACCAAATCTTTTTGAAATAGTTCTTTTTCACTACACAAAGTTATTGAATCAGTAGCAGAGCTGCTGACCTCTTCATGTCTTATGTTTGGTATATGTTATTTAAGTAGCCCTTAATTTGAAAACTATCTTGTGTTACTATAAACGCTTTTTAGTGATTTTCTCTTGTGTAATATGAAAGACTCATGGATTGTTTATGGAGAGACTAGATGATTCAGTTCCTCAACATTTTTACAACTATTTATTGATTGAAAACTCTTACTAAATACCTGTTTAAGTATTTGTTTATAAAATAAAATTTCATTTTATGCAGCTCTATGTCATCAATACCTCAGCACCATTTTTTTTTTTTTATTCTTTTTAAAATTCACATCTGAACTGTAATAGCTGAAGAAATAAGCAGGTCAAGATCTACATTATCTCTACAATCTTTTGTTACATAGCCATACAAATCAGCAAATAGAATTTAATCCTTCAGTTGTGTTGGGAATTAATGAACATAATTTTTTAGACCCATGACAAATACATCTCTACTGGCAATCTGTGGGGTCTGAAAAGCAAGAGTAGTTCTTAAATGGAGCTGTGATATTGAGTACTATTGGAGTTTCTAATTCTCATGGATATGTCTAGCACAGAGACTACTGGGAGAGCAAATGGTGTCTTGAATTGTGCAGTGTTACTGTGTGAAATATATTAAAGAACAAACAAAATCAGGTTGCACAGATGCTAACCTTCCTTCACCAAGGAAAGCTCAAAGCAAGCCAAAGAAAAGAGCTATGAGTATCTATATGTCTATAAACTCATAGATGATAAGTTCAAAGCATGTTGCATTTTTTCAAACAGAGTAAACAAAGCTAAAATTTGTGGTCAGCTAATTATGTTATAAAAAGATTTTAATTGGATGTATATTGAAGATTTTGATTCCTCACTGCTCTTTCAGTATATTTTGAACTTGTATTTGCATACAGTTAAGAATTCACTAGCATTAGCTATTTCATCATATAATCTAAATACTTAATTTCAACTGTAATAAATTAAAAGCATATTTGATTATGGATTTCATGTGTTATTCTTGCAATAAAAGAATCACTTCTTAATTCATTTTTAATATAACAGAACTATTTTGTGACCATGGTTTCTTAGTAATAAGATTTCACCTTAAAAGGTAATTTGCCGTTTTAGATTTTCTGTATTGGGACATTTCTTTATTGGGATATTTGTGACAGTTTTGTTGTCCAAAACTGACACGAAATGTAAAATGTAAAATGGATCAAAATCATTGCTGCCTTCATTTTCCTGATTTTGAAAAATGTAATTAAGAAATTAACTATTAAGAAAGCAGGTGTAGCTAACCAATATCGCAAAAAGGAAAATATGCAACAACATGTTATTGAGGAAATGTTAGCTTTAAAGAAAATAATTTTTACTACTGTTCTTTTAAAATGTGAGTCCTGCAGAAAATCACACAGAGTCAAGAGCAGAACAATTCCGTCCTTTCATCAGAATACTCTATTCATATTTGACATATAAAATATTTCTTTATGGAAAGATCTAAACGGTCTGCTCTATGTTTTAATGGCTGTTGCTATTTTGTTTTTGTTTTGTATCTGTTGTCGTTCTTCCTGTCAACAGCTGATCAGTCTGTTATACATATTCTCTAATATCCATTCCTTGCCTTGTGTTCAAAACTTAAAAAAAAAAAATGTAATTCAGATGGGGGAAAAAAACAGCAGAAATTATACCATAAAGTTAATTAAATGTTAATTAAACATTTTTGACATAAGGTTAGAGTGACCTTCAGCATCCACAACATCCATTATAAGCAGTTGAAGCATAGCATATCTTGAGATCTGATGCAGGAAAGAAGGGGAAGAGGGCTGGTAGGAACGAGGACTAAATACCCTGGTCCTATTTACCAACAATACAGCACTGCAGATGAGAAAAAATCTCCAAATCTCTACTTTGAAATATGTGAAAATCTGGAGTGTTAATAAGGTGGTTTGCTGCAAATTCAAGTTTTTCTGATATGATTCACAAAAAAGAAATGATTCAAGCTAGCTATAAAAAATGTTTAATCAGGAAGAAATGCTCAATTTTGGTAGTGCAAGCTTGAAAGATAATACAAAAATCTAAAATATACCACTTTAAAATTTTTTATTCTAATTCTGAAAAGAATTATTATTTCCTTTGTGAAAAATTTTGACTGGCCAAAAATGAGTTCATAAGGTATCATAGGAGTTTACCTAATCCAGCAGCCTGTCTCAAGCAGCGGCCAGAAGCAGATACCTAACGCAGAGCAAATGTCTGTGATTTTTCCTTCCTGCCTTTCCCCAAGTAGTGATTTGTAGCTTATGCAATGTCCCTGACAGGCATAATTTCTATGTATTTAACAGCTCCTTTCCTGAATTTATCCTGCCACTTCTTGAATTTACATACATTTTGGCATTGTCTGATATCTAGGACAAAAAAAAGTTCCTCATTTTATTTGTGGGTTGTACGAAACTACAGAATTTTCTCCATGACACTGTTTTTTTTTTCTTTTTTCTTTTTACTATATATATATATATATTTGCATTTCGATAATTGTTTGTCCACTATTTTTTTCTGTTGTTATGAACAGATTACTGCTTAGAAATGAGATCAGGAATTGAAGCCTAAAGCCAAGCAGAATCTCTCTCTGTAGGAAGTGTTCAGATAGATAGTATTTTATTCTACTGAGAGAGACGTGGAAATACAGGTTTTGTACCAAAAGTGATTAGACTTCAGCTGTTTTGGATTAACTTGGGAATGCCATGCCAGCCATTTTGCTTTTTATACTGGCAGAGCTTGAACTGTAGTGCTTCCAGAAGCAAGCACAACCATGGCATTTTATGATTGGAAAGATTCAGAAGTCTCACACCATTTGCAGCATGAAAGAGACCTTTTTTTTTTTGCTCCTGTAGTCCGTTATTGCCATGTCAGGCCAAAGTTGCCACTCTATTTGGCTTCATGCCTGAATCTAAGTTTAAATATTCACCGAGCAGATCTTGTTGTATTGTTTGTTTATGATATTCTGTGTTTGTTTTTGCTGTTTTACTTGGCTAGGTTAACATCTAGAAGTCATTAGTGTGTGAATGCGAAGCCCAGAAGTAGAAAGGAGACAAGTGGAGATCAAGAGATGAAATTGAGAAAATTAAGCAGAACCTGCTCTTTTTGATGTTTTTATAATTAACTTTCAAACTAATTGGTATGACAAAGTCTGGCTTTCAAGCTATCTGTTTGAAAATTCAGTGCAAAGAACTGTCTTTCTTTAATTCTTATCATATAAACAGATACTTTACTTTTCTGATAAAAATACGTTAAGATATCTGAAACACTGTGAAAATTGTCTAGCATTTGCTGAATGTAATAATGTTTCCTTGGGATTCGTTTGAATAAACTAATTCGCTTGAGTATTCATGTAAGACCATTAAAAAAGGAAACACCCACAGAATGACTATCTTACTGATACAGAAATCTGTGAAAATTCTCCATGGAAGATAACTTTTTGTTCTCATATTTTGATTGATTGTGGATTTGTCTAGGCTGTTTCTTTTTAAAGAAGATTTCTAGCATATTTAATACAAAAAATGTTAGGTTGTAAGAGGAATAGAGCCATAACTCTTTAATTATAAAAATCATCATAGTGTCACAGAAGCTAGCAGAGCTACTCTGTTTGGCATCAGCTGAGAATCTGCCCCCTGGTATACACATGAACCCTTGTTTATCCTGAATGATGAGAGCAGACCTCAGAATATAGCAGGTCCATGCTGTGCAGTTAGGTTACACAAATCTCAGTTTTCATTGCTAGATCTAATTCCCATGTAATGTTTCTAGTAGGTCTGAACACTCTGAAGCAATTTATACAAAAATCCAATAAGAAAGAAAAATTTAATTTCCTGCTGTGTTGAAGCAGTTTGCAAGACCTTCAATTGGATTTTATTTTCATGGAACTTCTTATAGACCTAAAAGCGTCATTTAGATTTGCTGTTTGTCATTTATGTAGATCTAATTTAGCACAGTTTTGTAGACTATATATCTGGTGCAATCCAGTTTTGATTTATTTATTTATTTTTTAATATAGGAACATATTTAGTGGTCTTTACAGCTTAGGCTCTAATTAGCTTAATGACATATAAAGGCTGAAAAACAGTTCAATTTTCTATTTGTATGGTATTTAATATTTCCTTGCCTGGTAGTTTGTTACCTTGTTTTCCCCAAAACAATAAATGTTCCTGTGTCTGCAGTACATATGTTATATCACTGAAAGCATAACTGGAGCATATGCCCTTTGTGCCTCTGTAGGGGAGATGCTCCAATGACCATTTGTTCACACTAATACTGAGCTCTCTGAAAATACTGCTAATTATTGCTGACCTAGTCTGACACTATGAATTCAATCATGCATTTTCAAGCATAAGCTGAGCAACAAGCTAGTCCCTTGCTCTATCATTATACCCTATCTTACTCTTCTACTTGAGACACTGGGGGAGAGAATTAAGACCATAATGCACTTGGAAGGCATTGCGTGTGACCTATGAACCTTGTAGTTTACTGTCTGGAGGAGCAACAAGAAAACTTTAGTAATCTGTATTTTTTTAGATAATATCATTTGTGCAAACACACTATATACAGTATTTTCTCTTCATTGAGACTGGAGAAAAATATTCATGAGAAAAAAGAGACGGAGAAGAAAGTGTTATAAAACTAAGAAGTCATATAATTACACTACCCAGACTAAACAGTGAGTATCATCTTTAGTAAATGCTGCCAATCATTAATTTTCTTTGTCACAAGTCTATATATTGGATTCTTAACTGGTATTTCCATAGCTATTGTACAAACAATACAAAGCTTTTTCTCCTGGTTTTGAAAGAGATCTACTAATTAGATAATTTGTGGCATTGGGGCAGGTCTGGGGATTTCTCATTCTTTGAAAAAAAAAGACAGCTCTTTTGCAGTCTCTGTGTCCTTGGAGACTGTTAAGAAGGTTATTCTTTTATCAGTTTAGTTGCCTTTCAAATGCTTAGAACAGTGCATTTTATATATATATATATATATATATTACTATTATTATTTAATGACAACTTTCTGGTTTTTTTCTATAATAGAATTGCATTATATCCTTTTTGTTCATATTTTTTCATCAGTGAAGTTATCATTTTGCTATTGTGAAAATGTGTGTAACAACATTGGTTAAGAATTCTTATATGAAAATATAAAGCTTGCTTTGTTCTTCTTTTAGAGATATTTTGAGACAAAGTATGAGCTCTGCTACGTTATTCTTTCTGTTGAGACTGGTTAATTTCAGTAGGAACACCTGGTGACAGAGATCAGCAGAAGGCTCAAAAATAGGATTTTGTAACTATAGCTGGTATTTCACTCTAAGCTTCATATGGCTAGCCTTCACCCAGACACATAACGCTCTAACATAAATGATCACCCTCCAACTTACTGATAAAATCAATAAGCTCAAGCTTTAAACACATCTTGAATTCTTTTCACCATATTTTAAAAGTCTATGATGGTGAAGGAATGCTTGGTTTCCCAGTTGCACTTTGACTTCAGCTGGAAAGGCTTGGCTGAATATTTCAAAACATATACAAAACTGTACACACATACAGATATATAAAATAAGCATTTACAGCATACATACATACATATAGTATGTTTAAAAAATAAAATAGTATGTATTTATGTATTTATAACTTTAAGTTTCATAATGTCTTTGATCTAGGTAGCAGGTATCTTTCACAGATGAGTAAAGTAAAACATGTTTCTTCAAGCAAATTTTTTCAAAATTAATAACAGATCTTTCTTGCCTCCGGTTTAAGTATCCAACATGAAAGGCATCATTTTTGATTTTCAGAAACATTAAAATCTATGAATTTTCTTGACTTTACATGTAAAAATTGTTCTCACAAAACCTCTGAAAGCCAGTATAGAGGAAGATAGCTTCAAGAATGCAAAGATACGATCCAACACAGCAACAGTTTGGTCACTATCAGTGCCTTCGGGTTGTATTGTATTAATGCATTAGTAGTAAAATTGGGTCTTGATTTCAAAATTCTGAGATTATATTTTAAGTGTTACGTCCACTAGAAATGTGCAGAGTGAAATTTGAAATCTGAAACATCATGGATTATTTAATATGTTTCAAATTATTTCAGGTTTTACTTGATCAAATAACTCACAAACGCAAGTTAGAAATTTCCTTTTTTTTTTCCTTCACATGAATGCTTATTAAAATACGTTGCTCTGAAAGTAATGTCTCCTATTTATTTCCATGAAATAAATACAAAGAGCACAATAACACTATTTGATAGAGCAAATTCTCAGCTACTAAACACTATTTCTCAACACAGTCACTACCATTTGCTGTGCATTTTCACCAGGGATGAACAAGAGCCTGCATGCTGTGATGGTAAAAATCTGCACCAGAGAAAGTGACCCACTGTTTCACAGCTGCTATGATGGCATTGTTGCCCACTCAGTCCAGTTTTCACTGTGCTCACATCCAACATTTAGTGTCCATAAATGTTCAGCAAGCATCAATGAATATCTATGGGTGTCATTTTTTCTGCATGGAGGAATTCAATTCCACACTCCCATGTCAGATGCCATTTGGTCAGAGTGCCCCTCTGCTGCCATCTCTTGCACAGCAACAAAATGGAATGGAATATTGGTGGGAAAGTTCAACCTCTACCGCCATATCACCAACATCTGCCCCAGATGTTGTGGGCCAACATAATAAAATAGGGGGCACTCCTTTCAGAGCAGCCCTCATAGGAAACAAAATAACAAACAAGCAAGCAAACACAAAAAATAACCTAATTTTGTTTTACTTGCATTATAATACAAAAAAAAAAATAAAAAGGACACAAAATTCATGCAATTTACTTTTCTCATTTTTGATTGTTTTTTTTCCTGGAATGCTGCCAGTTATTTACCAATGTCCTAAGATGTGACCAACCTCCTCCTGATTCTTCTCTTTCCCTTCTCCTTCATTTCAGCAACTGCATGCACTGTTTTTCAGTAGTTCTCTGTTGATGTAATAATCTCTTGACTTTTGTAGGACCAGGAAGTTATAACCACATTCTTAATGACTGCTGAGATCATATGCAAAGTCTCTAACAATTTACTATGAACATTTCTGTTCTTTTTACATGAGATCATAATACGGTATGGCAAGGACTTGACGGAATCATCTAACACCGATAATAATAACAATAATAACAGCAACAACAACCTTTATTCCAAAATGAAATTAAGAAATGCAGAAAGCAATTGCATTTAAAGCAGACTTGAGGCATCAGAAATACTATACTCTGCTTTCTTATTCCTCTGAAGATGTTTGTCTATTCTCTAGCATTAGCCTTGGTCCAAGACTATGACTTACTGACTTTGTGGGAAAATGAATAAGATGACTGGCCTTCTGTTTTATACAACTACAAAAGAAAATCAATTCTTCATAATACACTTTCACATTCTTCAGGAGCTTTTAATGTGGACATGGTCCTCTAACCTCTTAAAATACATTCTTGGGCACTTAGGTTTGCATTTGCCTAAGAATATCTATTTATTTTTTATACTGATAAACTCAGGTCCCATTATGTTTTTTCTCTTAAGAACATATATTGAGAGTATTAAAGCCATCTGTCTCATCTCAAGGCTGTTATTTAACAAAGGCTTCCAATGGTCAAACTTCTTCAATTATAACAAAAGCAGATGAAATGAACAGTCAGCTCTTCCATTTCAGAAACTAATTACAAAAAAAAGGGATCTAAAAGTTAGAAAAAGTACCACCCACATTGTTTTTTTTCCTTACAGCTTGATCACTCATTTATATTGTCTGTTGTCATTTACCAGCAGCTGAAGTATGTTTTCAGATCTTTTATATAGCTTAATTTTGTGATAAAAATCACACGTTTGACTGACACTAATAATTTATAATCATTGCTCACAAGTACAGCTGGTCATCTTTAAGATCTTTTTAGCTTAATTTTTTAAAAATTGTTTTCATTTAAAATACATGTGTTTTCATATGAAGACGGACTATCAAAATTAATGTATATAATAATTTATTCTCTTGAATAAAAACAGTAAAATATTTTGTGCTCAATATATGGAACAAAAATACATTAGAATAACACCACTACACTGTCTCCCTCCTGTAAGTAAGCACATCAATACAAATATGAGGAGTATGCACAGTACATACAATATGTTCTAATGTACAATATTTTATAAAATTAACCCATAAGTTAGGAAAAGAAAATCTCAGTGAAGGCAGACATTTTTTTTCCAAACCAGATGGAGTTATAGTTTCTTGCTCTTATAAGCTACCAATAAATATATCATTACTTATGAAATTTTCTGCATCAACTACACAATCTGAAAATAAATGCTTTTTTTTTTTTTTTTTATTCTAGGTTTGCAGAGAAAGTCCTAATTATAGCTTTGTTAGAGTTTGAATACATTTCATAATTTCTTTTCTTCCGTTTTATTATCTTTTCCATAACTGTGGTGTTCTGTAACATTACTATGTGGTCACTATAGAAAGAGTAAAGGTTTACACTTACTTAGAGATAAATAGCCGTGTTTTTGAGGCCTCTACTTCTTAATGACAGAATCTGATCTGCCAGTCTGAAAGGATTTTGAATTACTGTGCAACAGACCCAACATCTATGAAGCTGCAATTGTTAATATAAAAAACAAACAAAACAAACAAAACAAACCAGAAAATGTTGAACACACTGAGTATACAAATAGCTCTCTTACACGTTCATTGGTTCTGTTTTCACCAGACTGAGACCCATGTACCCCCACTGAGTCCGTTTCTGTTTTTCCTGTGCATGGGGACAGGTACTGAAAACCCTAACATGAGATTGGCATAAGAGGTTTCTGATGTATTTTTTCTTCTGATGTATTTCCAGAATTCACAACAAAAAAGATGTTTTTTTGTTCTTCTGACACTACTTCTGCTGTTTATTTATTCTATAGCTTGCGAAAATGAAGATAACTGTTTTTTTTTCATAGGCAGATGTTACAGTATCTTTTAAACCATCTAGTGACTGGAAGATCCCCCTATCCAAATGAACCACAAGTGCCTTTTGTTCAACTCTAGGACATGAGCTGTACCA
The DNA here is from genome assembly GCA_013396635.1 of Penelope pileata. Lineage (NCBI taxonomy): Eukaryota > Metazoa > Chordata > Aves > Galliformes > Cracidae > Penelope > Penelope pileata. The sequence continues at coordinate 96,188 of WBMW01004688.1, forward strand.
TCTACGGAATCAAGTTATTAAGTATTTAAGTTATATACAGCCAGTTCAGATAGATGAGAGGTAATTAACTTAAGTGTTCTCAGTAGCTCTGTCCCTCTTAGGCACATAAAGCTCCTATCTACAACATTTTCAGACAAACAATGCGAATATCTTGTAAGAGTGAAGTTTGATAGCAAACAAAAGTAACTATTTCAGCAGAGCTGGTCCTCTTCTTGACTCTAAGACTTTCTCTCAGCCAGGAGCTTTTGGCAATATATAAATGTACACACGCAAAAATTGCAATATTTAATTCGAACACGTTAAGGAGTTTTGGTTTTTTATCTATTGCATTCATAACATTTCGTAAATCTCGCCCTGGATAGCATCATTGTTTTCAGGTGTACTGCAAATGGTAAACAAGACTTGTACTGAAGCGTTTATGTTTTTTCTGTTTTTATCACTTATTTTCTCTGGTTTGATCTTTCCTCTGCCCTTACTTGCATTTACAATAAAAGGAGGCAGAATCTTCCAATTAATTAAATTTTGCCATCTAGTATACTTCAATCATGTGATTTCTCACATATGTAGGATAACTTGGGATTTCTAAGAAGCAAATAACAATACTTTTTCACTGCATTGGAACTGAATAAAACTTTTTCTTTAATTAGGCAAAAGTGAGCATAGTCTGAAATTCAGATGTTTGAATTATAAGAGTTTAACATATAAGGTGTGCTTAGTGTATCAGCAAACTTTTTTAACTGAGTCCAAAGATTTATTTTATTTATTTTCTTCCCTATAGTGCTCTGAATCCTTATCAGCTCTGGAGCTGTGTACTGAAGAAATGTGATACAGTAAGTGAAGTAAGTGAAATATAGGCAAATCTTGAAACTTGCTTTCTGTCTTCCACACCTCTATCGGATGCTGTAGATTGAAAAGTGGAGCCTGATATTTTTTTGCTCTACAGAGATAATCTCAGCACAAATTCTGCCACAAAACATGACTATATCATGATGTATTGATGGTGGAAATTTTATTTCATTAAACAGGTAAAATTGATTCTTACGATTTTAGATATTTGAGATTCAGATATTTTATCATTTATGAATACTTATTCATGTATTGATCAAGTATTGCTGAAATCATTTACAAATGCTACTTTGCCTTCTAACTTAAAGAAAAATAATTATCTATTACAATGTATACTAGAATGCCGTTGACTTCTCTTCATCATTCACTGACCTCCTCTCTAAAAAATACTAGACAAATATCTTGTTAGTTATGTGCAAATCCATGTATTTCAAATATTTCACTTATTGATACCATAAAATGCATAGAGGGCATTATTAGAAAAAATGTCTGAACAACTCCAACCTGAAAAGTATTGGCTACATTTGCTACACAAAAATTAGAGCTGCTTTGTGCATAATCTGCTTACTGAAAAAGAGTGTTTGGTTTGCAACAAGGATTTACATAGTTAATCTGTCTCTATTTGACAATGATCTCAAGAGGTTTGAGCTACGTGGTCTTTTACCTGGATGTTTGTTTGCACAAAAGTTCTTATCTGCTGAACTAGTATGATGTGAGAGGAATAGAAGCACTACAGATGTGAAAGTAATGCTAACTGTGAATCTTGGCACTTAAATTGTATGATGAGATTGTATAGATTTCTCTCCAAATCACTGTATTGTTATATGGTACTTAGTTAAAATTTAAAAATGCTGTGATGCAGTAATCACCTGAAGATGTCGGTACAAATCAAAGGGAATTATATTCTAGGCTTCATAAGTGCTACTTCACTATTACATAATTAGCATTAATTTTTATCAACATAAGAACAGTGGTATTTATAGATGAGCTCTCTACTCAGATAATTGGTGTATTTTTAATGTTTTGTTTATTTGATTTTGTTAGATATTCATCTTAAAATAGATTGATCTCATAATAAAGAGTGTCAAAGAATAAGAGCCAGACTCCTGTTCAACAATTCTCCAGACAGAATTGTTTTGAATTTCCTGAATTTACCTTGTTTGGTTACTTCTAAATACCATTTCAAAAAACTTACTTTGCGTGCACAGCATGGGTAAGATTTTTTAGAAAGCAAAACCCTAGATTTTTACATGCACATTTTAAAGCTTGTGACAGAGCTGTGCTGTATTAAGCTATATATTTATTCTCTTTTTTAATCTCTTCTGATCTAACTTAAGTATATGGCAGTAAGAAAATCTATGGTCATGTTTAAACATTTCAGTTTGGGGAAAAGTAGAAAAGTCAGGAAAAGGTATGTAAACTAGCCAAAATTAAACACCCTGCTAATTTCAGCTAAAGCAAACACCATGAAAGAGAGGATATTTTGTTTGCAACCCAGCTGGTACAAGGCGATGAAGGGAAGTGGGTCTCCGGGATGCTTAATGTTGCTGGCTTTGCTTGCTTAGGGTTGATTCTTCACTTGATGACTTTTAATAGAGACAAACTGTTGGTTTTGGGTTCTGCACAGATTGGCTACAAAATAATAATTTATTCAAATTTATAATGATAGGAAAAAGGGGAATGATTTTAAACTAAAATAGGAGAGATTTAATTTAGATGTTAGGAGGAAATTTTTTACTCATAGGATGGTGAGGCACTGGAACAAGTTGCCCAGAGAAGTTGTGGATGCCCAATCCCTGGAGGTGCTCAAGGCCAGGTTGGATGGGTCCCTGGGCAGCCTGACCTGGTGGGTGGAAGCCCTGCCCACAGTACAGGGGTTGGAACTGCATGGGCTTTAAGGTCCCTTCCAACCCAATCTATTCTGGGATTCTGTAATTCTATGATCAACTATGTATTTACGCTCTCAGCCTTAAAGACAGTCCTATTAATTTGTTTCAATATAAGAAATAGAAAAAACTATAATCGCCATTAAAAACAATTTTTGATATTTGGTTTCTAATAACTTGGTTTCAAAATTCATTGTACCTCAAAATATGTATTTGGAAATACATATATTTCTTTATATTTTCATTGTTCTCATTTCTTTTTAGTTCTCAGAATTATTACAGGCATTGAGTGCTACGTCAGCTGGCACAATTAAGCATACAATTTCTTGCCTGGGGAAAAAATTAAGAAAATTATGGCATAAGCTTACAGAAAGAATAATAATAATAAATGCTATCTTTATAATCTTATTTAGATGTAGGAACACTCAGAAAGCACAGCGGTAAATTCATCTAGGACTTGTAGTACTGTATTAAGCAGTAAGCCAGGTGTTGCATGTATGGTGAAGATTTGAACGGTGTTGGCATTATAAACTGTGGTGATCCAACAGGTTACAAAGAACTTAAAAATTGTACTTTTTGCCCCACCTCCTCCCTACTTTGCTTTTTCTCTGTAAAGAATGCTTCCACTGAACACAGCTCATCCAGTGATCCATGTTGCTCATTAGCCTACTGGAAGATTGCTTCCTACCAGTGCTGTTACTGTTTTTGTAACCTCAATATATTTGAGTCCAACCTGATGAACCTCTTAACAGCATAGAATTGATCTTATTTAATATTAAACAAAATAAAAAGTTTAATTCTTGATTAAGTAATTGGAAACAAATTATAAAAATTTGAAAAAACAAAACAAAACAACAAACATAGCTTTATGCTTAGAATGGCATTTGGTTTCTTAGCTATCATTTAGAAACTAGATTTCATCTAGAAGCTGGATGAAGACCTCAGAAGAGGGAGAGAGGTGTTCAAAAGAACTTTCAACCACATTTTTAGTGTATAATTTAAGAGTTCTTTGAATATAATCCTATAGGGAAGTTCTATCTGATGGCTTTTCACAGGGCATTTAGATGCTTTCCAAATGACTTCTGAATGCATTTGGAGGAAGGGACTATGAACAAGAATGAGAAGCTCTTTTTGCAAGCTGGTTAAAAGGAGTTCTCTTACACAAAAACATAGCCCTCCTATGTGAAAAGTGATACGACTTTTATTTAGGGAAAGTATCTCAGTTATGCTGCAATTTTGTTAGTCTATTTGTTATAAGAGAAATTTCACATCTGAGATTTGGAACTTTATTAATGTCATTTTTCAATTAGTATGTAAGCACATCTCGAAGGTGATGGTGGAGAATAAAAAAAATGGGCTTCTTTCCAGCAGTTGATATTTTCAACAGCCCCAGGTGAGATAATGTACAGCGTTGGGATTCTTTTGATTCATTTATTAGGAGAATGTAGTGGTTATGCAAACTATGGAAATCAGAGTAAGATTTTATTATTTCTTTTTATTTATTTTATTCTCTTTTTACCTATGTCAATTGTCTTTAACTATATTTCTAAATTAAATGAAAAATCAATAAATAACAAAGCTCCCACTGCTAAACCATGCAATGCTTCCTTTGAAGTAGTACTGAAAACAATTATTTTCTCTTTTCATTAGGAAAAAAAAGACACCAAACAAACAAACAAAAATTCAAAATACAGCTTTATAATGATTTCAGAAGGTGATTCATTGTGAAGGTAAAAAAGATTCATTTCTTTCCTCCTATTCATTTTTTTTTCCTGATAGATGCATTAGATAGGTCCCTCAATTCTCCAAAAGCCAGTATTTTGGAAGTGATTATGTTTATGTCTTTCAGACTTTTTGTTAACTAGATATTTTATTGCCTTTAAGAAATACAGTTACATTCCTTTTTAAGATTAAGCTCTTTTAAAAAATGTATTTTTAAAAGTCTCTAAACATTCAATATTGGGGTAAAATTAAATTTTATTGATGTAGAATTTATTGAATATTCTATAATACTTTGCTTTAACAACTACTTCACTGATAACACATCAAGGAATATATAATACACTTTTACAGCTCAGCATGGATTTTCAGTTTAATGACTTTCCTCTGGTTATGAGACTGTCTATTTCAGAAATGATTTCTTTAGAAACATAGTAAGTCCTTGTTTTTTTAACTCATCTTTGATTTTCTATAGGGCACTGAAGCATCATGAGAAGCCTTACTTAGATACGTAAGATGAGGCTGAATACTCCTCATGTTGGTTCCACGTTATTCAAATGTGTTTGCCAAGTAAAGCTTATTATTCAGGTAATTTGCACAGTAAATTATCTGTTGCATGTTACAAATACATTTCTTTGAACATCAACATATATATTTAGTTAGATAATCTTCTGCTGAAACTCATGCAAAATGAAATAGGAGAGTCTGCAGAGCATATCTAACTTCTGACCAAGTACAGAGTACATGGGACTCAGTTCAACGCCATTAAAAATCTAAACTGCATCCCCCTGAAAAGCTTACAGCATTGTTTTCTCAACCAATTTCTAAGATATAAAAGTATCTACAACTTCAAATGGATCTTGTCACCTCTTTAAAATGACTGCAGGGGTGAAAGTGACATATGGTATACCAACTCTGAGGGGCTCCTCACCAATGTCCAAACTTCAATTGGGTGACATTCCAAAGATTTGTCTGTTCTTCCAGTAGCTTGGCAAACAGGGACTCATGATATATTGTGATGGGACAAGCCCTAGGTGTCATAAGAGATTCACATAGGAGAAACAAAACAATTCTGTATCCAGCTTTCAGTGGAAGCTCAAATATTATGTTGTCTCAGAAGCAACATGACTGAACTTATGTCTTTTAAAAAGACCTAGTGTAAATGATGTGCTTCCTGGCAAAGAAAGCAGAGCTAGTTATCTATGCTATAAAAATGACAATGTGAGATGTTCCACTAAGCCCAGTTTTAATGGTAATTCTGATTTTAAATGCGCAGTTAAGTCTGACTTTAAACATCTGTCAATAAAAGAAAGCCCTTACCTTGGCCTGAGCCAGGTGGAAAGTGCTGCTCCGCACACCAGCTGCTGTGCACACAGCTCCCTGAAGTGGTGATCTGAACAGCACAGTGTGTTTTATGGGGTCATGGGACTGCCTGCAGGAATGCACACTGTTAAGTACTTAGGGTTTTTCACTTGAGGTATGTACAGTGACCTTGATCTATCAACTTACACGTTGCTGTGAGTCAGAATAGTCTTATGTATATCAAGAAATGGGCATTAAATGAGCTCTGCTGTTAGAAGTACACATCTGAAAAGGAAACAAAACTTGATCTCCTCTGACAGAAGTAACATGGTTAAGGTTTTGTTCATTTTGCCTTTTGACTCTAGCCTCCTTGTCACTCTTTAAATAGCCACCAGTTCTCATTTTCTCATATTTGTAGCTGTCAGATCTTTGTTGCTATTTTTCTTACCATATATTCAAAAAGTGAGATGACAGTTTAAAATAGAGGCTGCCTTCCTGTGAATGGCAGCAGGGTCAACCCTGTATCATCAGTATATATGGATTCTCTTTGAACACACTTTAAGATTTCTTTGACACTTTCTTTGTCATGACCTTCAGAGATTGATCTAGTCTTCTATGTTTGCCAAAAGAATGAGGCAATTAAAATGATCTTCTGAACAATTAGGGTAAACTTTCAGAGTTTGGAGCATTTGTGGCCTAGAAAACAGGGAGAAAAGTTATTAATGAAATGAATCATTAGATAGTAGTCTCCCATGGATTTTAAATTGAGTTCTCTGGAGTTCTCATGGGTAATAGGACGTGAAGTGACTCATATTGACTTATCAAGAAAAATGCAAGGTGCTTTAGCAGAGAATTAGTTTAATAAAATAATTAAATTTCTAAATATATCTTTCCAGAGTTAGTTTCTGTTAGTAATCTTGTTTCATTTATGTTCCCATAGTTTACGTTGCTATACAAAGCTGACACTCTTACCATGAAGTTCCAAACTGGATAGTGGTGCTATATTTCACTGAAGCAAATTTCTCATCAGTTTTAAAGTGGAAACTAAGTATTGCTCATCTTATTTCAGTAACTGCAGTAATTGAACCAATTGGGCTGATTACCGAGGCTTCTATTTCATCTTTGTGTAAAGTCCTAAAGAAGTCTCAAACACAAAATAAAAGAAACAGGATATGGCCCAGAGCATCTGTCCCCAGGAGAAAAATGAGTAGTGTGGGAGAATTTTTGTACAACAACGGACATGTGAGCAATCCAGCAATTATGGACAGTGCAGAAATCTAAGCAGAGATGATTGGTATGAATACAATGCCGGGGTGCGTGCAGAAGGTAAAGTCCGGATCCGAGGTACGTGCCGAAGACAAGGTCAGAAAACAACCAAAAATAAGAACATCCTGAAACAAGAATGACTCCCGAATGCGGTAACAGGAACTGTTTTCTCAATAACATTTCACTTCCCAACAGCTATCAATAACCAATTAGAAATGGACTGCTAACATGTGTTTCACTGTCTTTAACCAATCACTAATAGCTGTGTGTCTCTTGCAAGATAACAAATAATTATAAAAGAATCTGTATTAGCTGCAATAAATTGGCATTCACTTGATCATATTGGTCGTCTAGTGTTTGTCCGAGCCTTCGTGTCGCAACAGACTAGGATTTAACTCTTGTTATAAAATTCATCTTTACTTCTCTTCTATAGCATGTAACGTTGTTTGTTGATAACACAAATTTCATGTGATGCAGCTTCATTTCTGCACTGTGTTTTAGTCTGTTGTCTATAAACATTGAATGATTATTATTATTGTTGTTAATACTTCAATGCAAAATTCAGTTCAAAAATTTAAAGAATTTTACTACAGAGAGGGTTTAGAGGAAACAAGGACAAATGTGCCTTTATGGCATGGTGAAAGCTTAGTCATCATTGTTGTTTCCACTGAATTTTACTATCATATTGCACAGCATTCCTTAAGAATATTTTTCCTACTTCTTTGTATAAAACGGTATGCATGATGAATAGCAACGTACAAAAAAGTTCTGAAAAAACATTCACTCTGATTTTCTTTTTTTATTCATTTTCTTCTAATAGGAATCTAAAAATCTTGTAAGGAAAAAATGCAGTGCATATTAAATGAATAGATGTATATAAACTCTTCACCTGTATAACTGCACTGTTCTAACTTGTGTATACTGCTTCATGTTTCAGTCTCCTAATTCAGTTTTGTTTTGTACAATGTCTTTCATACTGGAGATGATTGATGGACTTAAAAAGGCCAAGTAAAGGATTTTTGATGCAAAAAGTTAATTTGAGGATTTACGGGACATCATTCAATTTTACATCTTAGCTAAATCTTACAAGAATAAATGTAGTTTGTGATCACAGGTAATTACAGAAACCAGCAGAACACCAGAAACTGCCATTTGCCCTCTTAGCTCTGAGAATCAAGATTTCCAACTTAAGGCACTATACAAAAAATGGTTTTGCTGATGAATTTGAACAGAACTACAGTGGAGTCCTGCAGCCAGTTAGGTTAATCAGAAAAAATGTTATTACCTTTTTCCCCAAGGATGCCATTAATTTAACACTGGCAAGCTATCATTAGTGCTATGTGAAATGACTAACTTTCCCTCAGGAGGTGCTCAGATATGAGGCTTGGGGTTTTCTATAAGCATTCACAAGCCTCTGTGAATCACAGGTGAGATTTTTTGCTGCAACTTCTAGGAAAAAGGCGCATGTGAATCTTTGCTTTTGCTTTTAATGTTGTTATCTTTGAAACATTTCATGCGGTATCAGAATTAAATCTCCAAGACTAACTTTACAGAAAGAAATAATCTAACTTTTACATCTCCAAAAATGTTTGCTTTTTCTTGTTCAGCTGTAACTTGTACCTATATAGCATTACCTCTTCAGAAGACCCTGTTTTTTTTGATTATCTTGGTCAAGCTGAGGATATTTTTTTGGTTTAAAGCAAAACAAAGAAACAAAAGCAAATGAACAAACAAAGAAACACAAATCCACCAACCAAGCACAAATAAATAAATAAACAAATAAAAGCAAAATGGAGGTGATTTTTCACTGGAAAGTAGAGCTCTGTTTCCAAAGAATAAAATTCTGAATCCTGTTTTTCAGCATTTATTATACCACTGTTTTTCATATGTTGCGTACAGAGTGCATACACATATGTCTTTTTTAAGGGCTCATCTCAATAGAAATTCAAGAGCTGCAGCTGAATTAGTAGAGTAATGCCATAGGAGCGATCCAGAAGGGATTCAAGACATCTATGTGCAAAGAGAAGAAAAAAAAATCCTTTACTAACTTCCATAAGCAAAATTTTTCAAGTATTTATTGCTAACGCAAAACAAAGTGAGCTGCCTGATTTTTTTTTTTTACTCTTTAAAACAAAGAAACAAAAACAAAAACAAAACAACCCCTGTGTTCTAAAACGAGATCAATTGCTTGAAGACATTTAGGATCTATTCTTCACCTGTTTTCAACATAGTTTTTTGAAGTTAACCTTTTATTGACAAGAAATTTTCTAACATCATAGATGGAAAGGGAAGAGACTGAAAGATTTTCTTTTTTTCTTGTGAAGTTTTGCTTTGTCGAGATGGCTTTATGGTGTTCCTGTTTTACTCTGTCTATAAGCAGTGTAAATGACAAGCAGTAATGCTCTGGGTGCACACTGCTGAATGTTAGTAGTTTCACTTCTCTTGCTATTTTTCTATAACGCGTAGCAATAACAACAGCTATTGTGCTCTCAGTCTCCAAATTATCTGTCACTACTGTCGAGAAACAGATTGACTTACACACTTGAATGATTCTGTTCTTCAGCAGGAGACTCAGTTTTGCGACATTTGGAAAATTATTTTAACATTTTATACCTCTTGATCTCTTTGCTCTCTTCAAATGTATTTCTTCTTTAAAATATTTAAGAGGAGATACTGTCATACGTATGTTCAGTGTTGAAGACAAACGGCAACAGGAGTAATGAAAAAAAACATTCAAATTCATATATTTTCATGTCTTCCCTAGCTCTTGCATATTTAAGTTTTATCAAGAAATCTGTATCTCTGTACTCTTACACATATTCCTGCATATCATCCCCTCCAACACATCAAAGCCCACTTTATATGTAGTTAAAATTACTTCTACTTCCTTCTTCAGCTGCAGCAATTCCTATAAAATTTTGTCTTTGTCCAGAGATGGTTATTGGGCTACTTCCCTTCTTTTCAACTCTCAGGACATTAGCACCGTAGCTAAAGCAAGGAGGTGGTTGTGGTGTTACATTCCCTCCACATACAGACCTTCTTGAAGTTGTTGCCACAATAGCACTCGGCACTCAGCTAATAACAGCATGATCCCATCTTACTAGAAGTCTGGGTTTTCAGATCCAGTAGAAATGTACATGTGGCTACATGTTTTCTGGTGTGATGTGGAGGGATTTAGGGTAGGGGTGGCAGTTTGTTTTGGTTGGTTTGTTTTCTTCTTTTAATCTCATTCTTTCTATCTTCTCTCAGGTTGTAGAGCTTGCCCAACTTGCTTGTAATGGTCACTTTGTGCAAAAAACATTGCAGAACAATGAAAAGGGCCACAACATAAATTGCTCAAATATCTGAGAAAAAGTGCATCATAGTATTTGAGGACCTTTATTTGCAGTGATGCTGTGCTCACAGCTCAGAATTCTACACAGCACTGAAATCACATCAAATGCCTTCTAGTGCTTTGGTGTGGGTAGATGCCATTGTCAATAAAGGACTGGAAATCCAGCCTGTGATGATGGAGTTATACAAAGATTAAGAAAATATGATGGACAAATAAAGATTACATCCAACTCCGCTTGAGAGGGCATGAGTAGCATTTACAGTGAGAGACTGCCAACAGTGAAACAATTCAGGAAATAAAGAACTTCATGGCGCGAACACAACTGTAGTCAGTGGGGATTTTGCCTGTGATTTCTGTGGAGCCAGGATATACACTGACTATACTTCATGCTCCAATGGTCATAAAAACAGTTCAGATCATCTTTAATTCCTGTCAACGTGCTGAACTCAGTAATGCCTCCTGAAAAAAACCAAGTGATACAAATTGATATTAATTTAACTGAGATTAGTTGGTTTTCAATGCAATACTCCAAAATTGTCACTAATTACAATATTCATCAACTTTTAAAATAACAGAAAACCTCTAGAAATGTTCTCTGGGGCTTCCAGTTAACACTGAAAAGCCATTTTACACATCTTTCTAAATTTCTAACTTTCAACATTATTTAACATTTATGTTGTCTTTCAGTTTTTCTGTTCATAAAGTTGCTTCAAAAAAGTTGCAACTTCAAAACATTTGATTTCAGGTAATTTTTGGTGAACAAAAGTAACAAAGGTAACTACAGAAAGAGAACAGACATAGTAATTACATTATTAATCTAAAGAGAATTTTTTTCTCATTCCCGCTAAGCTCATAAAATTATAAAATAGCCTCCTACTGTTAACAACAGTGTGATAGAGATCAGTATAACTGAATAATTGAAAGTATGCTTTTAATCTACTGTATTATCTTTTCAAAGGGGAGGTTATTAATCCACTGTTTTTATTTTAACTAATATTTTCCTAGATATATATACACATATATGTATATATTAATCAGTGCAAGGACTATAAGGTATATACTAGTCAAAGTGCAGAATGTTGAATATAAGCACAATTTTTTTACATATGAATACACATGACATGGAATGTGGAGTAGTAAAAGTTGCAATCAGCATAAAGTAATAGCTAAAAGTAATATTTCTTATTTCTATGAGACTAAATAAATATATATTTTTTCATACAATCCTGTCTCTATCTTAGCATACTTTCTTGCTTAAAGTTCAGAAAAATAACTGCAAAACTCAAAGAAGATTTTTAATGAAAACTTTGAATAATTAAGATTATGCAAATTTTGAGTTTCATGTTTTCAGCACCAAGGGATCAATTGTTGCCATTTCTCCTGATAAATCTATTCCACCTCCAGACCATGCAGATCCAATGTGGATCTGAAATTTCTGAGAAAGCAGAAAAACGGAGTTTAATGAATTTCCTCAAACTTTAATGGGATTATAAATCCTGTAAAATATTGCCCAAGTGTTTCTTGCAAGTCTAGATTCTGCTTTTGTTAGGGAAAGAGATCTTTTTAAAAAAATCTCTACTGCCAGGTACAAATTCCTAGAAGAAAAGAAAGATATTCTTAAAAAAATTTACAGTGGGAGTCAAGCCCCACAAATTTCTCAACTGAAAAGAATTCTATTTGAAAGTGCATTTTGAATTTCACATTATTCAAGTCTTTTGGATATTATTATTCAAGTCACTCTCTCTGTTACTTGCACACCTTTCACTAGTGACAGCTGTTTCTTGCAATTATGTGTGATTTTTAATTTTTTTTTTTCCCTCCTCTGGAAGGTATCCAGGAGGAAATGGTGAACCTTCTGATTAAAGCCCTGTTTAAAATTGTGAAAGAGAAAGGGCACAGGTGGGAGCTGATTACCAGAGAGACTGCTGCAGGTTCATAAAGCCATAGGAAAGGAGCCTGGAGAGAGAGTGGAGACCACTTGCTCTTTCCTCTGCAATGTGCTGAAAGGGGAGTGGGAGTCCCTGACAAGGAAATACCCAGTGCCAGGTTATCTAAGCAGCACACCTATCACCTAAGCCTACTGTTCTGGTCTCCCTGCTGTATGATTACGGGCATGCCTCTGAGGAAGGCAGATGCTGGAGCTCCAGCCCCTTCCCCTGGCTCCCACCTCCCTGCTGCCACAGTGAGTGGGGCAGGGTGAGGGAAGCCTGCCTCCTGCCTATCCCCAGTACAATCCCCACTATGGGGCCCACAAGGGCTCCTCCGTCATCACCCAGGTGGGCGGAGCTCCAAAAGTAGTGCCCACAGGACCACAATACTCACCTGTGAGATGAGGATGATGTCCATCCAGCTGCAAACAAAAATATTTTGTTATTTATTTTCTTGAATTGGAAATAAATTTTACATGCAAGCCTCCCTATAGTGGTAGGCTGCACTTGGGACGGTGTCAATTTCTAAACCATGTTTACCATAGGTCTTGCGGAAAGTAATTACATCCTTCAAATTTGTATTTGCATTTGATCAAAGTAGGTAGATCGTGTGGTGAATTGTATGCATCAGTGAAATAAAATATCATATTTTTAAAATTATGCATCTCTTTCTTGTGACTATATTGATTTCTGTCATGGTTTTATCTGTGATAGAATTAATTTTCTTCATTGTAGCTTGTATGCTGTTCTGTTTTGAGTTTTGAAAAGCATAATGTTGATAACATACTGATGTTTTAGCGGTTGCCGAGCCGGGCTGCACACAGCCAAAGCTCCTGCTCCTCATGCTGTCCTGCCAGTCAGGAGCTGGGGGGGCACAAGGAGCTGGGAGGGGACACAGCCAGGAGAGCTGACCCAGCTGACCAAAGGGATGTCCTGTACCATATGGCATCATGCTCAGCAGTAAAAGCTGGAGTAAAGGAGGAGGAAGAGGGGAATATTTGGAGTGATGGCATTTGTCTTCCCAACAAACTATTACATGTGATGAGCCCTGCTTTCCAGGGAATAGTTGAGCATCTGCCTACCGATGGGAAGTAGCAAATGAATTCCTTGCTTTGCTTGCACATGTGGGTTTTGCTTTACCTGGTAGACTGTCTTTACCTCAACTCATGGGTTCTTCACCTTTCCAATTCTTTCTCCCACTCCACCTGGGGAGAGTGAGTTAGACCACAACACTTTGCAGTCGGTAGTGATAGTCCCTATGTTATGTAAGTATAAAAGACTAAAACCAATATAGAGAATTTCTTTGTGTCTAATGTTATTGTTAGTAAATAAGCCTAGAAGCTGGTTCACCAAGTATTTAAATAATTAAAATAATTCTGTAACTATTTTTAATGAGACAAAGCTCTAAACATGTTTGTGATACTACAACATTTTTGTTCTTTATCTTGAAAATACAATTTGATTCCTTGGATTCAGTTTTGAAAGGTAAGCACATCTGGGGATTAAGCTTCTTTGTTTAAAATGCTTCTTCAAAACTCAATAAATGCATTCCTAAATCAAGTTATAGATCAAGAATGGAATACCTCTTTCTGCATTGTTATCATTGTAGATGGCACTGATAACAATGCAAAATGTAAATTATTGGTGTTTCAGTTGCATGTAATAGGCAATCTGATTCATTATCTAAACATAATGTGAACTCTACAAATTTTGCATTCTTAGAAAATGTTTTGATTCCAGTATTTTTTTTTTCTGCAGGGAGGATGATACTGTGGGTAACTAGGCATTAAACAGTTAATCATAAACAGACCACCTGTGATATATTACTGAGCGGATACTAAACAAATTGGGTATTGTATAGGTACTACCTTGTGAAAACCCTGGTGCTAATGTCATCTGATAAATGTGCCTATAGCTTGCTGATTTTCAGTCACAGGCAATGAAATCATACTGCTTGGTTCAGAGACAAGCACTGCAGACCCAACAATATTTTATCTTAATTTAAACCATAATCCATTTAAATAGAATCTGCACTGTAATAGTAGTGTTAAATCACAGAAACGGGAATAGTGTTAACAGCAGGACATTATCTTTTATTGAGGGCAAGCAGCAGGGTTGCTGCTAATGAGGACATCATCAATTTATCAGTTAAAGGTCAATCTAAAAGGATTTCTGCCCTCTGCCCGTCCCCCGCCCCCCATGTTTTTTGCACTGTACTGCTGCTGTCTGGACCCTGAATCATTTTTATCAATCATTCTGTGCTACGACAGGAGACATCTTAATGCAATGCCTGCATAATGTTTACATGAAGTACAGATATGTCTAGCTGGGAAATACTGCTTTCATCCTCTTCTCATCATTTACCATGTTACTAAAATATTTCCTATTACTTTTCTATTTAAAAACATTACAATGTAATATTTTTCTGTCCTGCCATGTTTCCTTAAGTTGCTGGCTGCATTTAAATGTTAGCAAGAAATACATGTTTGATGGCATGAATTTCTTGGTGACTGATATATTTTATTGGAATAAGTCTTGCCAAAGGATTCGGTATCCTTCACTTATTACGTGGCTATCAAAGACAAGAGTATGCTAATTCAATATTGAAAATTACTGATGCTTATCTTCAAAGGGCTTCTTGCTTCTAAAAATATGAAATAAATAAAATATAGCATGTTTTTTAGTCACAGTATGAAGATTATAGCAATCGAACCATAAGTTATTCCATAGTAAAATCAAATTCAGATTTTATAATAAGATTTTGTTTTCTTATTTCTAGTGGGTTTTTGCACTTGCCAAGGAATGAGACCTTGAGAATCAACTAAAAGAAACAGTATACTTTCTTACACCTAGTTGGGAAAATGTTATTTTGTTTGAAGCTGTGAATCAGTTAGTTACTTGTAATTTCATTCTCTCTGAACATAAAGCAATTGGTAATAGCGGTACTTTAAATATATATATGTAATTTATTTTAATCCATTAGAAGCTTAAGTCTTCATACTGATTCTTTTCAGTTTTTATTCCTCTTTATTTCACCATATATGGTGAATTTAAAGATTGCAATTAAAATAATTTAAAGAAGATTGCAAGTTATTTTCCTCTTTCCAACAAGTTGGAACATTCTTTTGTCTAAACAGGTCTTTTTTGCGTGTGGTGTAGAAAGAAAGTGTAACATTTCTATGCAGAAAATCCGAGCACCTCTACGCAGGAAATCCAGCATTTAGGACTGAAGCTTTAAAAATAAAGTCACACCTGCATGCAAATTTATGCTGTTTCAATGTTATGATTATCATGAGTCTCTCTCATTGACAGCATCCCTGTGGTGCCAGATCTTGTACAAGGTCTGAGTTACAAGCTCCAAAGGAGACGGGAGTTGTACAAGAAGTGCGGCAGATGGACACAGGCTGACAGGCAGGCAGCTACCAGGAAACAGGAAGACAACAGCACTCATCATGACAAGCGCTACTCTCAGCATGTTGTTAAATTATTGGGCTTTTAAACTAATTTACTTAGTGGATTAAACAGGTTAAAGATGGCTAATATATTGATTTTTTTTTTTAATTTTATGAGGAATCAATTTAACCTGGGCTGTTGTTTCAGTTTTAAAACAATTTAAGTGTGTCTACACAGGAGTTTTTAACCACTTTAACTAAATTAATCTTAAACCAATTTAATCTGGGCTGCTATAATATTTTGGACAGGAAACACTGTAAAAATACTTAAAAGCAAGAATAAATTGGCTTTAATACTAAAATAATGATTAGACTCTGCCTCCAGTTACTTGTATGTCACACCCTGTTAATATCAGTGGGAGTATGCGACATTTAGCCCCAGAGCCTTGCCTTAGTGAAAAATAAACTCATCCAGAGAACATACGATAAGGTGATGAAGATGGTATGTTTTAGGGTTTGTTTGTTTGTTTGCTCGCCTCAATTAAATGCTCCCAGATTGTTAGGTTGCTTAGACCACAAAAAGGTAGATTTCCATAGAATGGAGGAAAAACATAAAATGATTTAAAAAAGGCTATAAGTTTTATTTGCAGTGTCCTTTTTCTTGATTTTACTTTTAATAATTAGATAGAGATCTTGAATCTGCTGAGTTTCTGTTGTCTCTTTTGAAGAACACATATATGGTACAGGCAGTTCTTGCTCAGCCTCTGCTTTGGGTACAATGCGTGCTGTCTCATTGGCTTCGTGCGGCTCTGAGGTAACCAGTCAGCACCGTGTGTTGTGCTGTTCAGTGAGCATCCCCCTCCTGGGACTTATTCATTGAAGGTTGGTCTCCATTTATTTCAGAAAAGAGACTTGTGCTGTAATCACATTCTAGCTTAGAATGGGGTCCTTTAAATTCCATGATATCTCTTTCAAGCAAGAAGGGAGTAAAGGGTAACTTTACTTTCTTGTTACTGCCTAAGGGTAGGCCATTTGCTAGTGGTCTGGGGTCTAATCTTAAAAGATGTACATATATAGTGGTAGATATAGCATCTTTCAGGTGCTTTGGAACTAGTAAATAACATACCTTAACACTGGAGTTGTTCCCAGACATCCATCTACGAACACATAGTTGGGTACGCTCCTTACAAAAATGCAGGATTCCAACATCTTAGATATATCAGTGTTACTGTAGAAACTGCTTGTAAAGAATTCATGATTTTTTGTTGCTTGTTTTTTTATTTTTTTCTTCTTTTGTGCAAGGCCAAGAGAATAAGCACTGCTTAATAAATCCTAGCAATAATAAAGAACAATACTCATGAGTATATTTATTGCTGTTTGTAAACAAAATATATAAAATGCTATCTCAATTGCTGTAAAAAGTGTTGAGATGAGGCCCATTTAATTCATGGATATTGCTGATACTTTAATTTTGTGATAGTGTTGAAATGATAGAAACATCCATCTCTCTGAATTTATGTTTGCATTAAAATGAGAACCACTAGAAATATGCTTTAAGAGCAAGTTTGCACCTAGTTTACAACATCAAAACCCTACTCTCACTTGCTTCATAATGAGAAAAGGCTCTATTTAAAAATTCAGACCTGTAGTCTATAGTTTGTCACAAATGCTAGAAAAATAATATTGCAAATAAAGCTGTGTGCCAATGCCCATATAGGACAAAACATTATAGAATAATTATGAAGCAGGCTTGGTATTAACTAAGAATTTTTGAAAAATTTACTGTAACAAATTCAGTTCGGGATATTTCTCGCCTGAATCACCTAAAAATTGAAAAGGGCAAAAATTCATATATACTGGGGTCAGAAGGACAGTTTTTCTTTTAGATTCTTTCTCAGCTTCTGCAAAAAAAGAGATTTTCTTTGTTAAGAAACAACAGAAATGACTTGAAATCGCACTGTTACAGTAGTCATATTTTTCAGGTGCATTTCCAAACCTGGAAACCCAGTGTAATGCACCCTGTTCAGCTGAAGAAATGGAGAACTTTTTAAAGGATACCTCTCAAAAACAAAGGTAAAGGAGAAGGAGAGAAAACACTATAGAAGTATTAGCAAATAGTTTAAACTTTCTAAGCTGCTTTGGATGAACCCAAATGTTAAACCATATGGGCAAAATTCTACTGTCAGTATCACACATGCTACTTTCTGCAAATTAATTTAAAGTAAATGTGTTATGGGCCAGAATGTTTAATTGGTGGGCTTTTTTCCATGTTCTAAAATGTGCTTGCTCCAGACCTCCCCACTTGCTGCAGATGGTCAAGCTTCAAAAGTGACTTGGTTTGGCCAACGAGTGGCTTGCCAACCACATCTCTTAGACATCAATTTCAAGGCTTGACTTTCTTCCTTTCTTCTTTTAATTGACTTTCACTGTCTGAAGTGGCATGAAATTCACTTCTGAAGTGAGGTCTTTCTGACCATCACATAAACACACAAACATATTTTTTCTCTCTCCCCTCCCCTNCCTTCCCCTCTTTCCCCTCTTTCCTCTTTCTTTTCATACATCACAATGAGCTGACGTGTATTTAATTTGTCACGGGGGAGAATGTGTGTAGTTATCAACAATGATGCAAACTATGTGTAAAAAATATTTATTCAAGTTTGAGATGGTATAAACAATTCACTAGAGATTCCTCAGCTGAGGAGTGGGATTGGGATGAATTAACAGGGCTTTGCCTTCACCTTTCCATCTATGGCCTCGTTCAATAATAATGTGGATTCTCTTTTCGAATAGCCAGATCAGGGTGCTTCACAGAAGGTGATTTCCAATAATTACAGTCCTTTGCTTGAGATTTTATAAATGAATGTTTATAAACTTTCGTAGTGGCCTTATGCATATCTCATTCAGTGCCAATAAGAATAGCTTTTTGGTTTATTCTATTCGGTCTCTTACTTCTTTGTAATCCTGTTTGTTGTACTTATACCAATTGCTTACAGTTTGTCAGATTTTACACCTTCTTCATTATTTGTATGCTTTACTCTCATCAAATACCAGTAGCTGTTGTGAAATAGTTGGGGCCAGGCCACAAAAGAAGTCAAATGCAATATTAATTGCTGCAGAAGTAAGTATTATGTATTTATTTTCACAATGTCTCTTCAGCTCTCACTCAGGCAACCGTGGGCCTAGGCAAATAAACCATTGCTGGCTGCTGAACTAGGACACTGAAAAGATAACTCTAGCTTAGTCTAATATGAATAGAAGTTACACTTCCTTCTCCCATCCTCGCCCTGAAATGAAAACCTGATGTCTCTACATTTTTCCTCCGCATGAAAAATAATCATTTCAAGGCTTTTGTGAAGAAAACTAAAATATTTCCTCTCCTTTTCTTTTGAGGATGCTCCTCTGGCTGCTGGTATCCTAGCTACTCTCCTTTAGGCACCATAAATATCACCAGCTAACAGTTTGGTTCTGTAGTGTGAATAGTCATAGGGAACAGAAATTAGAAACTCTGGTAACTTGCTTCTCAAGTGGATATCCTACTCACTGAAGTAAGAGATATTTGAGTATATCTAACAGCATGAAAATTGCAGCTGCAGACCATGCCAGGTACCAGTTTCAGCCCTCTATTTAGACACTTTTCCTCACGTATAGATTTTATCCCCTTAGACTAATGGGGTCATTCCATTCTATTCTGGGGAAAGATACTCATTTTAAGCAAGCTTCATCTCTCTGCAGCTCTACGTCCTGCACGTTATACATCAGAAAAGGACAATTAAAAAACCTAGCATACGAGATGAAACGGTTTCTCTCTCCCCTTCCTTCTGATATAAGAATGCAGGGTAAAAGTGTCTTCCTGGAAATTGAATGTAATCAGAGGGAAAGGAAGGAATGGAGTTGATATTTTTCATATTTCTGTACTGAATTTCAACGTGCTAATGCATTATCTGACCTATTCCAAACATCAGGATTATAGCTCATGTGTAAGCCATCTGTGAGATACATGTGCAATTTGCTCATAGCTTCCCAGATGTATCAGAGCCACCGCACAAAAGCAGGAGCCTAGGGACCAGATCTGCACTTGCACATCCATATCTTTACATGCCTGTTAAGTATTTGACCGAGATTTCTGGTACTTATTCAAACAGGATTACAATTTGTATAGA
Source organism: Penelope pileata (assembly GCA_013396635.1). NCBI lineage: Eukaryota > Metazoa > Chordata > Aves > Galliformes > Cracidae > Penelope > Penelope pileata. The sequence goes on from WBMW01004688.1 coordinate 116,021, forward strand.
AATCTCAGGGGGAAAGACAAAGGCTGGAACTCAGATAAAATTTTATGAAACTTTGTGAAGGTAAAAATCCCCAAGTAAAAAAAAACAAACAAAAAAAAAACACACCTGACCTTTTTCCTTGAGCAAACTTCTACCTAGCAGTCTAAGAGCCTAAGAGCTCCCTGACCCTCTGCATTTCAGAAATGAGTTCCATCTGATGAGCATATCATAAAAGATAGGTACTTGGTCATGAAGATTATAGAAAGGAGATGAAATTGATTTAAACACTACATAATATAGATAGGAGATTGCTATTGCATGTCAGGAAAAAAATGAAAATATTATTTTGGGCAGAGTCTTAACAATGAAGGAAAAGAAAACACTTCTTTAGTAAGGTACACTTTTATTGTATTGCAAGAATTCTCATTCATGCCTAGTAAACCTGGGGAATCAGAAAGAACTGCAGAGCTAGAACTGCAGGAATATTTAAAACAGAATTCAATTTAAGTTTAATTTATTTCTGGCAAGCTCAATCTTTCATGTTTCAAATATTTCACACATCTTAGGGTATTTTCTTCTTCCAGTAGAGAGTAATTGAATCGATCAGTTCTGTTCTGTGCATTTCTGAAATTGTTGCTGTTTGGAACTAATACATTGCAACTGTATGACAGCTTCTAAATGAGACCAAAAATAAATCAGAGGTTGGAAGGGTTGCCTTGGGCACCTACAGAGGCTGGATGATTAAGTGAAACTGAGTGAATAATACATGGTGAATAACACACTTAGAGAATTTTTATCCTTTTTTTCCCCTCTAGTATTGCAGAAACTGCAATCAAATCATGATTTATACACATTTGTTATTCATCTCAGATGGCTTATTCTTCTAAGAAAGTTGTTTTGTTATTTCCATTTTATAGATAGGTTTTAGTTCCTACTTTAGAGCACAGAAATTTGCTGTAGTGATAGCTGTTAGTGACTGATGACTTGGTCCTATAGTTGTAACTCTCTTTGATTTGGTGTGAGTTAGGACAGACAGCAATAAAAAAAATAGTTAGTTTTGATTAATGGCTTTGTAGAATACACAAGTTTATGCAGGGTCACATATTTATGAGATCGTGCCATACCAATACCAGTATCTTCTGAAAACAGCAGCCCAATTGCATGATCAGAACCTATATGTACGAAAGCTTTAGCATGTTTATCTACACTTTATGCATGCAAATTTGCCGGTCACAAACTTGGCCTAAAGCGTTTGTCCACTGAGATGCACTTTGGTTCATACTCTGATGGATAATGGAAGTAAACTGTCTGCAAGCACCATCAGTCTGCCCTTTCCTCAGTATAGATTAGTAAAACATGACAGCTCCTTTGAATAAAAGTAGCAGAAGGGGCTCAAAGAATTAGTGGCTAAATCCAATTTGATGAATTTGGGTGGTTTTTTTTTTTTTGAGTTTTTGCATTTTTATTTTTTGTTTGGTTGGTTTTTGATCCTATTCATTTACTGATACGATTATTTACATGGTGCCACAGGCGTGCCAGACATTGTGTAGGCAAACAGTAAGACAGGGTTTTGGTCCCAGCAACCTCGTATCTCAATTTAATATTTCCTCACAGTCTGGATAAATGTCAGTGTATGGCATAACTTTATGCATTCTTAGGGAGGTGGTCAACAGAATATTTAACTACATTATATGCAAAGTAGTTAAAGTTCAAATGTTCTTAGTTTTTTGCTCCAGGCTGAGAATAGTAAGTCAGTATTTTCTTATCATTAGGAATACAGCCTCAGAGGCAGGGCAATCCTGATTTTAACATTGATTTCTCCATTGTATAAGAATTAACACGTGTCTTGATTCTTGAATCACAGATCTTATTTCTTGTATACACTCCACAGAAGAATTTTGAAATAGCAATGAGCAGTTTATCATTTTGCCTGGGGCTGGGCATATGGAAAGCTCATAAAATGTAGAGATATGTTCTCCCCAAAATTTTTCAGAAATGTGTTTTGCATGTTAGCTAAAAAAATAAATAATATTTCTGGTTTGGCACAGAAATAGAGACAATTCAGATGATTTTCTGTGTGTTACCTTAAAACCTGGCTTGAGAGCAAAAGTACATTGAATTTTTAATGTATTTATTATTATATAATTTATGAAAAAGAGAATGCTATGACTGGGGATTTGATATTCTGAACTTTGTTCTAACTCTAAAGCATATTGTTGATCTGACATGGTTTGGTGATTCAGCTTATTTCTCAGACAATATCAGAACGCAGTACAATGGAGAGGAACATTAAGAAAATGTCATCTCCATTTGAGATTGAGTTATTCTTGAAAACAATTGCATGGTAGGCTGGCATTTAAATCATTGTTATATAATTGTATATTCAGGGACTGTTTCATGAAGAATAATTCTACTTATGACGAGACAGTAGTCAGGATCCAAATTATCTGGTAAACCCATGTAATTTCTTGGTGCACTCTGCATTAAAAGACAGATCTCCCTCTTCTGGTACCCCTCTCATTCTCCTTTAATGTATCAGTAATATAAAAACTGAAAAACCTAGGCAAAGCAGAATTGCTGCTCCAGAATGTAGCCTGGTTTACTGCAATTCTTTTTCCCATTCCTGCTGGAAAAGATAACTTCAGAGAGATTAAGTGAGGAAGAAATCAGCTGGTAAAAATAAAAGGAATTGTGCTAAGATCAACCCTTTACACCCAAATCACATTGTCCCCAGGAGACACCAGCTGAATATTGCATCTGGAGGTAAGTACATTTGGGAGTCTAAGAGATTCCCAAAGAGAATCCATTTACTGTTTCAGAGATCATGATGAGCTTCACTTAAATAGCTTGTCAGAGATGTATATCTACAGGTTTGACTTTGAATTTCTCTTTTACAACGTTATATTTTATATGATGTCAACTGAATGCTGATTCTTTATGCAATTCAACATTTCCCTCCAAGAGTGTGTTGCTACTTAATTAGAGCTATTCTTTTGGTACATGCAAGCATAGTTTTCTTTTGTATCTTTTGTTTGTTTTCATTAGGTTGTCATGGAGATCTTGGAAATCATTGACTTGCAACGGATTTCCTTGAAGTTCAGCAGCTATAAAACGTGAAGTTTTCAGTAAACGTGAAGCATTCTAGTTAGGATCGCTTCCACTAGACTATACAATGCTACCCTCTAGTTATTTTACAGTAAAATAGCACCTTCCTTTAATTCTTTGTGCAGGTGTAACAGATTAAAATCATCTTTACTAGGTCTGGACAAAGTGATGCTTTTTCTTGTGTGCGGTTTGGCTGTCAGAAAAAATATTCACTCTATTATAGTGCACCTTCTGCTCGAAGGAAAAGGGCTTTCCAAAAGAGTTTGTCATTAAATTACAGCTAAAGTTGTTGAAATTATTTGCTGCTGTGGGTGGACAACATAAACTTGCTGCTTGTCTTTCACTGCTGCAAGCTGTCAGATTAAAAAAAAATGTTGAACAAAAGTAGTCCTGCTATACTTTAGGAGCTGAACTGAACTGGCTATGTTGCAGACGTGCATTTGGCTTTCAAGTCCCAATCTTTTCAACAATAGCAATAGGGACTAAGATAACTCCCAGTCAAAGCTACCTTATTACCTAGTTATGAAGCTGCTTAGCTTGAAAACATAGTAAACGTGACCTAACAAACTAGCAGTATGGGTCAGAATTGTGCCAACACAGAAGTTTTCAGGTGGTTGACACAATCAACATCCAGACTTTTTGGCATATTACATAGTATCTCTCATGATTCATATACTGAAACTTGTGACTGAAATCACTCTATACCCTTGTCAGAAGTTCCCATAAGAATAAGGATGTCACCAATACTTCTTACTGTTTGTCTCATCTCTCTGGACATACCAATACAATATAGCTCCTGTGTGACAAACAACTCTAGGGCACAACACCCACAGTCAGAAGATGCTCATTCCTTTGTATGAGGCAGAGATATTTTCCGATAAAATACCTGCACGTGTTTAGGTTACAAAAATGATGCAAAGATGCAGCAGTTAATAAGAATTCACTGCCGTGTTTTACATGCACTTAACGTCCCACAGGCTCAGACATTCGTTGTCAGTATGCATTGTGTTCAAAATTCAATAGTCACTCTTTCTCTATCATACATCCCTTGTTCAAATCAGTTTCATCACAACAATATTCAAAAGTAAGGACCTTTCATATGAGAAAAATTAGTCTGAATATCAGTGATGTGCAGTAGTCTAATCAAGTGGAATGAAATAGAAATCTATTATCAAATTTTTGAGAGAATTGGAGTGTTTAATTTGAATATTCATGAGATTTAAAATTTTCCAAATTTGGGAAAAGTCTAGTTATGTTGTCTGAAATACCATTGTTTGACAGTTTTTAACAGATGCCAGCTTTAAATAATAACAAATGCTGCCATTTTCTCTATATTTTTATGTTAACCACAGCATTCCCTCAAAATTAAATAAATTGTATTCTCTTCCATTATAAAAGCACAAAAGAATTTAACTGCATATAATGCAGTGCATTAATAATAATGGCATAGGAATCATCAATACTACCTTACAGGTAATCCTATAAAGATTTAAAATTTGGTTCAAAAATTTACCTGAGGCTTATCCAATCTATGTAAATCTTCCAGGATACACAATATTTTATAGGAATTTGTTCAGGTGCATCCTACAACCAGCTGGCCTGGAAGCTAGAGAGCAAAAAACTTTGCTGGATGTTATTTCAGTGTTCCAGCTCCAGAGCTATCAGAAACTTTAAAATGCAGATATCACAAGTAAAATTACAAATAATGGATGAACATTTTCAAAAATTAAATATTAAACTTGAATTTCAGATGAAAGGTTGATGCACAGTGGTTTTCTCAGTTCAACCAGACAATTAATCAAGTATTTAGTAATGGATTCTTAGAGTGGATGGACTGTCCCAGACTCATATTTTGATTATTTTTCAAAAATGACAGTCTGTTTCTTTTTCCTCATTTTTAATTCTTAATGTTTAGAAATCTGGCCTTGTTGCAGTTAAAATGTGAAAAATATGACTGCTTTGGATTCATCCATCCTTGATTGTCATTTTGGCACAGGAAGATTGTGTGGGAAAGCAGCAATCACTTCACAAAAAGAAAGATCTCACTTGAATTATAACAAATGGTCAAAGAAAGAAGAGAGATGTTGAATTTGTTTTCATTTTTTTTTTTTTTCCCATAGATTGGACATCTGTTAAGATGACAATCTTTGTTGGTTTTATACACCCATTGCCTCCTGACACACAGAAGAATAATACATATGCAGATGTGCTAATGGCAAGTCCACAAGCAGCACATGAAATGCATCTTTGTGTTGGACTTTTCAGAATGCAGAGGCAACATTTCCTCAATCCACTGAGGACAGGGAGTGAGAAAGCAGCTGGGTGGGCTCCTGGCAGTGAGACAAGGTCAGCCCACCACAAGTAGAGGTATAATTTGTAAGTCTAGTTATAACGGACAGAGATATGTCACAGGAAAGAATCAAGAAAATTTGCAGCTGTTAAGGAAAAATACCAGGTGCCACTATTACATCAGCTGGCTGTAAAGCCAGACTGTAAAGTCCAGGGAAAATAAGGAGATGAAGTAGTGGCTATAGCCCATTTCTGCTCACACAAATCTTCTGAACTTTGATTGGAAACAGACGTCTTTACTATTCATCGTGAGCTTTTTCTCCGGAGCCCAAAAAGGGACAAAAGAAGGTCCAAATCGGCCAGGGTAGATCCTGAGGATAAACTCCTCGTACCAGATGCTTTGGTTCCAAGACATCTATACTCCTAATGTTTGCTGGATAATAGTTTTTCTTTTTTTATGTTTTCCACTGCGGCTGCTTTTCATAGCTCTCTTTTGTTCTACACCTAATGGACTCTTACACTGTCTATTGACCCCTGTAACCCTAATGACTTCTGAAAATCATTAGATCAGAAAGGAAAATACAGAAGATAGAAAACAATGAGACCTTTCGTTACAGCTTTGCTCCTATTTCTAAAAGATGCTGATTGTCTTTCGAAACTATGTAACATTACTTCCTTGACAGCAGTAGTTCACAAATAAACACAAATATACACAAAATTACATAATAACAGTGTTACTTCTGTTAAAATATTATTTGCAATTCCTTCAGTAGTGTTTTCTAGATTTAAAAAGTAGCGAATGGTTCTCCATCAAAATTCCACGGAAACTGAGATAATGTATTTTACTTTCTGAAAGAAAGAGGAAAACATGAATTACCCAGTTTAACTCTCAATTGTGTTTTAAGAGCACAGTATTTTGCACAGCAGCCCACTTTCTGAAAGACACTTTAATCTCAGATGAAACAAAAACAAAATAATAAGAATAATGAAGCACCGACTGATGGCTAAGTGCCTCAGGACAAAAGTCTAACTAGAAAATACCCTAATTGATAAGCACATATGAACAAAAGACAAAAACTAACATACGTGTGGAAGCAGCTATACTACATCGTAGAATATTAAACCTCCACCAGCAAAGTCTGGACCGAAGAAAGCCCTGGCTGAGCAAAGCTATTAATGAGAGCCAATTCTTGCACCCACACAGATTCACTGAAATCAGCAGGACAGAAGCTGGTATCAGAAAATACAGAATAAAATCCTAAAGACTGATTGAGAAATTGTCTGAGACCGCTTACTGCACTAAAATATTTTGATGCTGTGTTATTTGACAGGAGATAAATTAATTAAGGAGTTACAAAGCCCTACGAACTACATCTCTCCCAGTCCCACAGTAGAATTTTAATTCTCATGCCAGTGGCAAAAAATGATTTCCTGTACACAGATGGAGCTGGGAGTTGCTGAAACCCTCTAAGACCTCTGCCTCCAAAGAAAGTACAGCACAGCCTCTCTCTGCTTTTTCCTTGTACTCTTCCCTTTCTGTTGTTTACCTTGCTAGTTTGCCTGAAGCTGTTTGTTCTGGTTGGTTTGTATTTGCTTTAAAGCATGTTGTTTAACACAGACTGTATCTTGTGTTTGCTTTTCAAATTCAAACACTTTGCTATTCATAGTTAAAATTTGTCTGCAGTATCAAAAAAATCAGACAATTCATACTGAAAATACCCCTTTGATTATAATGGAAATGAAACGTTGAATATTTGTGTGCTGTCTTGAAACAATATCAACATACAGGTATTGCAAATGGAACATGGTATTTCCATTAATATTTTCCAAAGACAGCAAGTTTTTTGTTTTTACTCTAAAACATGGACTATATATATATAAACATATATACTGTTTTACTTGTAAAGAAAAGCTGAAAAGGAGTGCTTTACCTGTTCCCCAGGGGTTTGTCTTGAGACAGATGCTCTTTAACATCTTTATCAATGACACAGATGATGCGATCGAGTGCACCCTCAGCAAGTCTGCTGATGACGCCAAGCTGAGTGGTGCAGCTGATATGACAAAGGAAGGGATGCCATCCAGAGGGACCTGGACAGGCTTTAGAAGTGGTCCCACGTGAACCTAATGAGGTTCAACAAGGCCAAGTGCAAGGTGCTGCACTTGGGCTGGGGCAATCCCAGATATGAGTACAGACTGAGGGACGAACTCCTTGAGAGCAGCCCTGCAGAGAGGGACTTGGGGGTCCTGGTGGACAAAAAGCTGGACATGAGCCAGCAGTGTGCACTTGTGGCCCAGAAGGCCAACAGTATCCTGGGCTGCATCAAAAGAGGGGTGGCCAGCAGGGAGAGGGAGGTTGTCTTAGTTTCTAACAGAAGTTACTTCTCTCACAGTGTCTGGTATGAAGCTGTGTTTTTTGTTCCCAGAAGAGAAACAACTGATAACACCTGGCAGTGTTGAACACAGCCAAGGACACATTTTCTTCCTCAGTGAAGCAGTTAGAAGGTATAAGGAGCTGTGAATTGGTCAAACCAGGACAGAGGTGATTGTCGCTTCACGTACTCTGCCCTGGTGAGGCCCCATCTGGAGTACTGTGTCCATGTCTTGGGCCCGCAGCACAAGAGGGATGTCAGAGTGGGTCCAGAGGAGGAACATGAACGTAGCTTATAAACAAGAAGGAGACTGACCTTTTACATGGGCAGATAGCAGTAGGACAAGGGGGAATGATTTTAAACTAAAAGAGGGGAGATTTACAGTAGACGTTAGAATAGAGGAGAGGCAGTAGAAAAAGTTGCCCAGTGAAGATGCGGATGCCTCATCTCTGGAGGTGTGCAAGGCCAGGTTGGATGAGGCCCTGAGTAAATGGATCGTGTCTAACCTAGTGGTTGGCAACCTTGCCCATGGCAGGCGGTGAGAACTAGGTAATCTTTAAGACCCCTTCCAACCCAAACCATTCTATGATACTGTGACTCCATGATCGTGACTCTATAATTCTATGACTTACGTGAAATTTCAGACCTTTTCCCTAGCTGTTTTATTAGAGATTTATTTAAATTCTTCTAAGAGAAAAGATGGATAACGAAATTTCAGCATTCTATGAATAAAACCTTTAACTTAAGAAGTACATTTATTCCCTTCATCTGTTTTGTTGCCAGAGACAAGTATCTCTGATTAAAATAGGGAAAAGAAGGACGGACGCGAAAGCAAGTATTAAAGTATTACACCGAGACGCACTTTACCCGAGGAACTTAACACCGGAAGGACGGCATGAATGAACACCCACCCGTCTCTCCGCTCCCTCAAAACAAGCGCTGAGCCGCCTGCGGAGCGGCCGGGAGCCGGCAGGGGGCGCTGCTCCCCCGAGGCGCGGGCAGCGGCTGCCGGCGGCCGCGGAGCCGTGCGCGGCCGGGGCGGGACCGGGCGGAGCTGTGGGGGGGAGGGGGTGTTCCCCCTCCCTGTGGCACCGTCCGTTGGCGCTGTCTTATCAGCGCCCGTATCTTTTAGCTTTGTTGTACGGTGCTGAAGACCGTCCACGTGTCGTCTTAGGAAGTAAACTTTTGGCTGATGTGTCAAATTCATGCTTTCTCTTATGAAGTTGCTTAACTTTATATAAATATATGTATGTGTGTATATGTATGTACATATATATATATAAATCCCTTGGTTCTTCATGCCTGTATAAATCACAGGATTATTGCTACTGGATAAAGGAAAGATCATGTGTGTTACCAAACTGTGGCATTTACAATGTACGTCATGAATGGGAATTGAAGTTGGTGCTGGCTTTGGAGGAGCATGGGAGAATTTCATCACTGGTAAATGTCAGCTCCCTGGGAATAAACAAATAAATAAATGTCAGTGTAAACCTGGCTTAACCCAGAGTGACAACCACACTGGCTCTGAAAGCATGTTTGTGTGTTGTGGGGCCTGGAGGGATGCTGGTGTGGGCAGTGCCAGCCGGTGAGACGCTGTTGGCACGAAGTGGCTGGGTGCTCTTAGCAACCAACAGATTTACCTTTCCTGAGAGAACGGAGAGGTACAATACTATGTTAGGAAGAATGTTATTTCTGGGAGGGTACTGGGAGTGATAACAGTGATGACACTTTATTTTTTCTGTTTGAGGATCAGGAAATACTTATTTCTCGTAACACACAAAAAAAATTCTCTGATTTGGTTTGATTTAATACTGATTATTCAAGCATATAAGTATATAAGTATTCAAAGCCAGGCTGGATGGGGCTTTGGGCAACCTGGTCTAGTGAGCGGTGTCCTTGCCCATGGCAGGGAGGTTGGAAGAAGATGATCTCTAAGATCTCTTCCAATCTGAACCATTCTATGATTCTATGATTATATTTTATACAGGTTTATAAAGGCTGCTCATCTTTATGAATATTTGGCACCAACCCAAGGGATGCAGCACAAGGAAAAACTGGTGAAAGTGCATATCACTGTTGGAATGTATTCATATTCTGACATTAAAAAATACTCTGAAAAAAGCAATGATATTGCAAGTACGAAATATAAATTTTGGACTGATGAGTTCATGTGGATTTCAGGTTAAAATTTGATCACCAAAATCTGTGAAAGGGAAGATATGCAGAATATCATAGAAATTTGGTAAGTACAGTATTTTTAGATGTACAACCATACCTTGATAATGAAATTGGATAGCGCTCCCTATGTATTTTTCTATGCATCTTATAGAAGGCAAGTTGGTCTTTCAACCCTTTCTTTTAGCTGTAACATATTTTGCCATCATTTGTGTGTTTCCTACAAGTCCTGCTAATTTTAGCTCCCTCTCAAATGATCATTTTGAGTTTTCTCAGCAAACTTCTTTCAGCCTGTACTTTGAAGGAGAGGGAGACTTTGAAATGCAGGGTGAGAAGCTGACTGGGCGGAGCTGAAAGTCTTTTAAAGATAGGAATCACTGCACATTTTAAGGGAGTTACAGGGCTTGCATGAAAATGCATGAAAAAGTTCAGACAACAATTGGATGAACTCCCATTTTTGAGTACTAGCCAAATCTTCAGCTGTTTAAGATACTTCTACCAGCATTCTTCAGACAATAAAGCAAAGCATTTACAGTCAAGAGGTTCTGGTCTGTCAGGTATTTTTGTTAATCTGTAATGCCATAGTTACTGTATGACACCTGGACTATAACTACCCAACTGGATGTTTATATTGGAGTTAAAATTAATACAGATAGTTAAACTTATGTGATAATCCACTGCTTTTAGCTCTTGTTCAAAAGGAAAGATTTTTAGGAAAAAAGTAAATTATCTGGACTTGTGATCTTGGTTTGAGTTGCTTCTTTGATAAGCTTTTGTTTCCCATGACAGGATACAAACAACAGTGCGACATAAAGGGTTTGTTTCAGCATGCTGTACTGCTTTAAAAAGCAGTCACATTCAAGTCACATTTTGTGTGAAGTATACTTGAGGCCATATTCTCTCCCCACGCAAATTTGACAATATCTTTTAATCAAGGCAGTCATAGTATTGATAGGTGACTGAAAAAACTGTGGAGAGTCTTACGTCATGAAATAATTTAACTTAATGTAGAAAACTCTGTTCAGTGAAATAACGAAAAGGATCTTAATATGTTATAACTTGTTTCCTTCATCAGAAATTTAATGAATAAAGATCATCCTTCATACTTTATTACTGTTAGGAAAGTTTTCTCTTGCCTAGCCTGGAATATTTGTTTCTAACAAGGACAGAAGACTATTTTAGAAGAATGGTGCTCAAAGACTGCTTTATCTCTTCCTTTGTATTATGTAGGTTGCTCTGAAAGTAGTGCCTCCTATTTATTTCCACAGAAACTACAACAGATACAAAGAGCACAATAACGCTGCTTTATAGTGCAAATGCTCACCTACAAAACACTATTTTTCAACATAGTCACCACCATTAGCTGTGCATTTTCTCCATCAATGAACAAGAGCCTACATGCCACGCTTGTAAAAATCTGCACCAGTGGAGGTGACCCACCTCCATAGCTGGGAAAATGTTGCCAATGCACTCCAACTTTCACTGTGCTGACATCCACTGTTTGGTCTCCATAAAGGTTCAGCAAGAATCAGTGAATGTCAGTGGGTGCAATTGTTTCCACATGGAGCAATTCAATTCCACACCTTTGCTTCATACACACTTCCATGTCAGACACCATTGTGTCGGACTGCCCCTCTGCTGCCATCTGTTACACGACAACAAAATGTAATGGAATGTTGGTGGGAAGGTTCGGCCTATACTGCCATACCACCAACATTCGCCTCTGATGTGGGCCAACATGATAAAATAGGAGACATTACTTTTGGAGCAGACCTCGTACTTTTGGATGTCTTGCTACTTAATTAAATATTTTCCTGGAAAATATTTTGTCCATCCTTATTCCTTCAAGGAAAAAAGGCTAGGAAAATTGCATGCTTTTCTTCAACAGAAAGAAGGGACATCTCAGAACTTTTTACATTTGTCACCTGATCATGTGCAAACCTTATTCAGTGCAGGGATAAACAGAGTCACGTTAAATTTGCTGTGAGCTCGAGCCTCTGACAGTGCTCATTTTATCAACAAAGACAAATGAAGGAGCAGAAATTGTAGCACGGCCTCTACTATTTCATCACTGTCAACCTTAAATACAATCATTCACTGCTGATAGTTTTTTTTCTTCCTTCACCCTACTAACCGTAAGCTGTCAGACTCCGTCTTTATATGGTCCAGAGCCCCAACAGCAGTGATTAAAATAGAAGGAAATAAATTAGCTTTTTAATCTCTACATTGATACATATCCTATTTTCAAAAAAAAAAAAAAAATTGACATTAAGTGTATCTAGATACTGACCATTAGAGGGAATCACACATTCTCTTATAAGATAATTAATATTGAAGAACAATGGAAACTGTTCTCTCATTAGATGTTTACTTTCTGTAAAGAAATCTACATGCAAGACTATATCTTAAGCTACACAAGTTTAGAAAATTCCAATATTCTGATTAATTTCACTGATAAAGTATTACATTGATAGGTTGACTCCAAAGAATTACCTCAGGTGAGTAACAGCTTCAAAGCATAAAAGGTCTTAATGTGACCCCAAGTTCAAGTGATTGAACACTTTTTAAAATTTTTCAAAGATTTCCTTTACATTTTCCTATTTACATGATCCAAACAGGTAATAAATATTGCTTTTTAGTTGCAAAGAGAAGGTCTGAGATGAAACAATTTAAATAAGGCAAGGCAGATTTCAAAAATGCCTCCTTTATCCTTGCAAATCAGGATACAATTGGCCATCATATTTTTTTTGTGTATGAGATAACTACAGCAGAATCCAAGGAGAATGGTATATTTAAACAAAACAGCATAGAACAATGTGAAATATGACAATCACAATAAGATGAGTTTGAAAGTTCCCACACTTTGCAAACATGAAGCAATGGTCAAGTGATGATCCATTGGAAAGGCTAAGTGATGCAAAACTGTGTTGCCATATACTCTAATTAGTCATAATCAAGAATATTTGGAACATTTTTCTTCAGTAAGGGAAGGATGTGGCAATAAAATAAATACTCACAAATGACATTTTCTCCATGTTCTATTTCACTGTTTAAAAATACTACTGTTTCTTTTAGGTGTTTATTTCTAGCAATTTTTAAAATGCTTGACATGTTGTTTCATGTCAAACTCCAGCAATAAGATCAAGCACAGTTCTACAGACAGCATGAGTCCTGTCAACCTTTGCTGAACCTGTTTCAGGAAAGACAACTGAAGTTACTATAACTTTGTGCTAAGGATTTGCAGAGGTGAAGCAAATTGATGGTGACATTCACCTTTTGTGTAGAAGGCTCATAAGGCTGCACACCTCATAAATCCTTTTAAAGTCCCATTCAGAGAATTTAAGTAGGATTTAAGTGATGTGTAGGCCGTGTGCAGGCCAGGAGCACTGGTGTGAATTTCACTTTAATGACCTGAATGTCAATAGAGTTAGACTAGTAGGAAGAGAGCAGACAATCACTTACAAGGCCCTATGACACTGTAGCCCTGTGTGTTATTTAAATGTGTTATTTAGTTGTGCATCTGTATTAAAATAAACAGATTCCCCCTCCACAGGATACAGCTATACAAAAAGACTTAAAGGGTAATTATAACATCAGAGGGCTCTTCAGATTTGGGATTTCATTATTAACTCAGAGAACAAACTGACTTTGAGTGTGAATATAATTTCCATTTTCAATAGCCTTTATGATTTTTCATCTTTTAAAAATTAATGTTCTGGCATACTTTTTGTGTGTTAGCATAACCTCTTATTAAGACTTCAGGCCAGCAACAGCCACACATCAAAAAGCCAGATCCTTAGCTTCTGAAAGTAACTCAATTTAAATGAGAATTTTACTGATTGACATCAGCCTAGGATTTCCAGAGGTGCAATATCAGAGGAATTTAAAAAGCGTATATATGCTCATGCAAAGCAATGTTATTAAAGAAACAAGAGTAGAAATAACAAATACCTTAGGTCATATAAACAATAAAATGAAACAGATTGATTGAGACCCCAAAATCCAACGTTATATTCCTTCAATAGCTGCAGACAATTATGTCTAAAACTATGCCAGCCATTACTAGAATTGGAAGACACTCTCTTAATATTTCTGTGGAGTTTCAGCAGGCAAGCCTAGGGGAATAATGGATGAAAGGACAGGTGTCAAACTGAATATGGAATCAAAGATATGGCTTCTTCTGAAAAGAATAACGCAGTGTTTCAAGATGCATGTCTATGAGGTTTTCTTGAAATGCAAAGGGACAGAGCTGTGTTTTCTCATCTGGGATGGGCTGATGAAAAAGTCAAGGGTTGCTTTTTTTTTTTTCTTTTCCATTTTTTTAGCCCAAGGATTTCTCTAAAAACATTCTTCCTTCTGTGGATTCATTATCCATGTGTAACCAGTAGAGTTCATGAGACAGTTTGACTAATTGAAATATTCTGAAAATGATGGTATGTTTTCTGTGCTAACTTCAATTTGAAGATACATTGCAGTTTTTGATCCAGTTAATATATTTCTTTATGATAAAGACTAAAGGGAACGTATTCTTGAGAGGTGAAAACTTTTCTAAATGAGCAGGTCTCAAAAGAATTGTTTGGCATTATTGTGTCTTTTGGTTCATTAAAATTCACTAGGTAGAGAACAGCGATACCCTTTGTCTCGCTTTTGTACAAAAACAGGAGAGCAGTATGTATACATACTGAGAGACTGAACCACTCAGTGTTATATGCAGTTAGGAACTACGCTGGGATACAAATTCATAGAAAGTATCTGGAGGAAGAAAGCAGTTGACAGAATTATAGGACATTTACCCTTTTTTGGCAAAGAGGCAAGAAATGAGGTGCAAAACATGTTAGAAGGTTTGAGGTAAAAGAAGGCAGTAGTTAAAGAGGTATTTCAGCACCTGAAGACACAGTTTTCCTTCCACGTGAAAAAAATGCACCATCAGAGCTCTATGTTAGCATACATTGTATATCTTATACAACATAACAATAAATATGTCCAACATAGCCTGATTTGACACTTCAAAATATTACATATCAGCTGAAAAAACTGCAAAACAAATTGGTTTTCTTTAAACGACTGTTGTGTTTAACGCTGTTTTCCTCTCCACAAATGCAATCTATAAGATTTTTTTCTATATACGTCTTGTTACCTATAAAATTGATGTGTGGCCTGTGATGCTATAAACGGGCAAAGAAGCAGAGTTTTGTAGCACAGATATTGTGAAGAGACAACACGACAAAGAGATGAAGTGTCAGAAGAATGCAATTTTGATTTAGGGTGATCGGTCTGACTTTATGTTGCAGCTGGGGAACTAGAAAGAGTACTGTGAATGTGAGATGTTTCTAAACTATAAATTTACATCCATGTTTTGTATCTCGTAAATTTATAGGGATTTTTGTATGCCAGTGTTTGATAAGGAAGATAAATTTTCTTTGCATTATCTGAAAAAAAAAATCAAAATCACAGCTTTGCACAGTGTAAGTGGGAATGATGTTGCATCGTGTGAGGAATAAACAAAATCCAGTTGGCTATGTACTCTCATAAATATAACTGTTCTTCTCCCTGTCCCTGGTCACATAAAATGTCATCCATATTACATTGCCATTGATTCTGCTTATGTGATTTTTTTTTTCCCCAAGGCAAAAAGCCTGCAATGTTGGTGTCTATTGATCTCCTTGCTGGAGGCCCACAACCACAGCATGCTAGAGAAGTTTTTTGATATGTAGCTCTATTGGGTGCTGAGAATCCTTGCCACCCCTGAACATCTACAGAAGGTGCTGGGAGACTGAGACCTTCTATCACATTTTAAATAAAAGCACCAGACTTTGGTCTGAAATACCTAGAGAGCGTCCATACAATGTAACTGAGTTTGTGACAAAGACAAAATTGTGCAATAAGGAGGTGGAAACAGGCAGGAAAGGGGAAGAAAACTACACCTTGTCTTTTTTTGAAGTGAAAACTTCACCTAGACTTTTTTGTCTACTTAAAATCCTGAATTTTATGCACCTCAGTATTCTTAACATCCAATCAAATACCTTTTTCAAAAATGTTTTCCTTTTTATTTTTTTTTTGAGGATATTTTGAATGAGATTATATTATTCCTCAGATTATTTTGAGTGAGTGGTCTCTTTGATTCCTTGAATGAAACAACATCAACAGCAGAAGTCAAAAAAAAAAAGAAAAAAGTAAAAGAAAAAAAAATTCCCATCTAATTTATGTTGTTGTCCAGCAATTTCTCAGTCAGGCCCTCTGAATTTGAGCTGTGCAGTAACACAGGATCCAGAGGTACAGAAAGAAACTCGGTTCAAATCCTTTTTTCCATTTTCTGAAACTTATCTCCTCTTGAGCATTTAAACACAGCTCCTGTAAAATTAAATCAAGAAAATTATCCCACAGAAATATTCTTTCTGCAAGTAATACATAATCCTTCCTCATATCCCAGTGATTTCTTCATCCAGGATGAGAAGACAAAAACATCCTCAATATTAGGTGAAAGAAAACAGAGTATGCCATCATTTTGATACGACAGCGTTTTTGATGAACAGGGCACTGAGCAATAGACAAGGCAGAAAGCAGCAAAGATATATACTGACAGATACACACAGTGATAGTCCTGTTAATTGCAAACTCAAATATTGCACATTTTCTCATTCTTTTTGTCCAAGTCCTGCAAATGTAGGTAATTTCAAATGCTGTAATCTTTCAGTTATGTGTTGCTCATGTCATACAGCATTCAGAGTTTACCATTGTGAGAGGGATGAAGACTAAATCATCTTTGTTTTCAAAATAAAATAAATCTATGCAAGGTAGTATTTCCACTTCCTATTTTCTCTTCCGTAAGGAAATAAATTCTCAAATACAAATTAAAAGCAACAGTTAGATGAGCTACATAACAGCACCACATTCACTTCTTCTGAGAAGAAAAAATACATAAAACATTAATTGCTTGCAGCTAACATGTCTATGTTCCTGGCTCTTCTTGAAAGAATGCTGCTGAAAATAAGTCCTTTGTTTGACTTTGACTTAAAACAAGACGTATGGGCTAAAAATTTTTATTTCATTCCAAATACAGGAGTAGTTCTTTAGCTGGCATAAGTTGCCATAGGTCCCCAGCTGTCAATAGAGCTAAAAATGCTTATATTGCAGGTGACCTACACAGTGTAATGTAGAAGGTAGATTTTATGCATCCCTGCTCAGTCTTATTTGGCAATCCCTGATTAACCTAGTTCTTACAATTATTCCAGCATAATTTTTTCTTTAAGAGAATCATAAAATCATCTTTCTCCTCATTGAGGTAGTTCTTTGTTTGCTGTAATATGCCTGTCTTCTTGGAGAGGATCTCCACAGATTATCTTCCTTAGGTCAGAGTAGAGGTTATCTTCACCTCCCAGTCTTGAATAGCAAGGAGAAAAGGAAGGAAGTGGAAGAAAAGGAAAAAGACACTCGCAAGAGGAGGCATGAGAGGAAGGACATGAAACTGATCTGAAGGATTTGTCGGGAGGGGGAATTTGCTGGCCAACAGTGGGAAGAGAGTAGCTATACAAGTATGCACAAACAATTGTTGTGCACTGTACATGGTACTAAGTTGGTAAAGGGGGGTGGAAGGCATGGAGTAAATTCAGAAGGCTGCCTGAAGATAGACAGGTAGGTAGTAGTAGAAGTGGTTGTTTTGGAGGGTGTGTGAAATTCAAATTATTTGGTGAGGAGAGAAAAGGAGTAAGACCCAAGCATACAGGGCAAAGGGAAGGAAAGTTTGGAAGTATGAGAAGTAGAAAACCACTAGAGGGGCCAAACAGGAACAAAGCATTCTAAAACAAAAAGCAGAAGGTACAGACCAAAGAGAGGGTGGAAGACAGAGCATTTCTTCTGTTTTTTTCAGATGCTGGTTTTATTCTACATGGAGTTATATAATTGCAGCATAACATAATCAGAGATGTACCCTAGTATATAGATGTACCAAACCCTGACAAAAGACAGTGCTTGCTTTTAAGAATAAAATTAGGATTTCCAGGTATTTCCAAATTTCCATGGAACCTGCTTTTGCAGCCTTATCATGTGTCATAGCAGTGTCACCCATGAATTCAAATCACTTCAGTCGTAGGACTTAAAAAGTCAAAATAGATTGTCACAGAGGTTGTTGCTTACAAATTTACAAGAATTGAAATCTGGCTTATTTGAAAGGTGAAAGGAAATATGATTAAATTATGTTTGCAGTCTACTGCAAAACCACTGGAAATTGCTCCAGACCAAAGCCTAATTTAGGCCCAAACAGCCTAAAATGTGATTTCACTAGTGTAGATTTCCTTGTGAAGGACAGGTTCACAGACTTGTCTTGTCAATAGAGGTGAAGCTAAAAACTATTATTACGATCTCTTTGTGTGTGAATGTTAGGTATAAACGAGTTTACTAAGTGTGTGTGATCAGCACATCTTTATGTTGTCTTGCATTATGACCAATCAAAAAAGATAGCGATCTGTGCTTTCAGCTGTTGGGTTTTTTTTTAGCTTTATTCAAGCCATCATGCTAGTGACAGTCTGACATGATTGCGTTTTCACTTCTATTATAGGAACAGAGAGAAAAAATATATATATTGCAATTACTTGTACATTTATGAAATGGAAAGTATTTGCAAGAACATTTTTGGATGCCATTGTACTTTATGTCTGCATTCCTCCATTTGCACTGAGAAAGATTTGAATTTCATATCCTTGGAATTCTGGTTTCTGGGTTTGCAAAAATAGGAAAGTAACATTTTTTGAATTCATAACATTTCTTAAGCATAATGAAAAATAAAAGTTAACTTCAAAGTAAATCTGAAAGCAAGAAAGTTCAGCAGATTTTTTCCTAAAAATTGCTATTCTTAGTAACTCCTTTTATGTGGAATTATTTGTGTCTGCTTTATTTATGTCACCAGGAAATATTTCTGCTTTAAGGAGAGCAGCACTCTATTCAAATGACTTTGCCTTTTACCTAATGATCCAATAAGTAAGTGATTGTTTGATGTGTACATATTGTGTTTCAGTGGGAAGTTGCCAAGACTTTTACTGAGTGGTAACATTTTCCTCTTGATAGTTTTGGATTTCTCTGAGGATCAGCAGTTAACATAGCATTTTGTTTTACAATTAAATTGAAGTGCCAGAGATTTGTTTTTCCTTCATTCAATTTTTTAAATTGGGTAATTTCTTAAAAGGCTATCTTAATATAGTAAATGCACTGCCTCTGTGAATGAGGCATGCTAAATGATACATGGATTTTTGCCATGAGAGCTTTGTACAAAAGATTTCTTACATCCAATTTATATGCTGGCAGAAGTCATTTAAAATAGTAAGTTACACGACAAACTCATCTGCTATTCACAAGTGCTAGGCTTGCTTACATACACAGAAATGTCCATTCATACACCCAAAATCACAGAAATACGTAGAAAATTCTTTTAAACTCAGTAGACTGATTTTAAGCAGGTAAGAACTAGTCTGCTATTTGGTAAGCAGCATTATGCAGACTTATAACTAGCTAAAGAGCTGTCTGGGGGGTTCTGTGCAAATGATCAGTTTTAGTTTTCATTGATTTTGTTTCAATCTCTGAACCACCATAATAGATGACAAAAAAATTTTGATTGGTATATTTTTATACCGTAGTGACAGATTTTGAATCATTTGAGTAGGTAACTGTGACTTGCTGGGGTTTGCTGAAAAAAAGTTATTGAAACATTGCAAATGTTTCTGGCTCAGCCTGAGTTGCAACTTGTTATTAGCTTGTTTGTTTGCAGATCGTCTTCAGTCTTCAAGACTTCTCTCTCTGGCAATGAAAAGAAATAACTGTAGACTGGTGCCTTCAGCCTTCATGGGTTATGTCCTAGTTGCATTGTACAGACCCTTTTTTTTGAAATCAAGCCAAAAAAAACCCCATTGCAACACTCCAGGTAGTTCAGAACATTTGACTTCCAAGAAGGTAAAAATTTTGCAGACTAGTATTTGTCTCTGAGCACCTTGTTTCTCGGGAAACACGAAGTCAAAAAAAGAAATTCTAATGAAAGATTTCTTGATGTGATTTCACCTCCCTTTATATCACGGATGTCCATTCTTTTGACTTGCCTGGGCTGCACTGAGTGAAGAGGAATTGTCCTGGGCCGAATATAAAGTATATAATACAGTTAATGTATATAACTAACAAAAATTTTAATATATTTTATTAAAATATATATTGAAAAGAGCAACAAAAACATAGAGCTAGTAGGATATTTGACCTTTTTGTGAAACTAATGCATCAGTCTGGTTCGATGGAAGTGGTTGCAATTCTTAGTGGGTTCTCAAGGTGTTCCTCGGAGATTTCTGATGAAGTTTTACTCTTCCTGTGTTGTATTCTTGAAAACAGTTGCTCACAAATGTATGTACTGCCAAAAAGCAATGACATGAGTAAGACATGATTGCGAAATGGGATATTTTTCTCTGGTAAGGTAGTTCCTATAAAAGTCTAGTGAAGAGATATGAACAAATTTTTCTTTGAGTATCCGACTGCAACTCTATACATTCCATTTGAAAATTCACAGGGCATGCATTTATGTTGTCTGAAAAGGGAGCCGCAAATGTACCAAAAAAATTTGGGGTTTTTTGGAAATCTTGAAAACTATTCTCAAATTCCTTTATCAAAACAGAAAGCAAGGCTGCATGTTCTTCTCTATGCACAGGACTGTGTTTAGCCAATGCATCAAAATGCATAAAATTATGTGCATAACTCAAGTTAGCACTGCTCCGCACCCTCCCCGTGTCCTGGCGTCAGCTCAGACAGCACTAGTTGCACACTGATGTTTGGTTGCTGCTGAGTGATGGGTGTGCACTGGGGGCCAGGCCAGGCCGCCCAGTAGGGAAGAGCCACCGCCATGATGGCGCAGCACCAGTGGGTGGGCTGCAGTATGGGCTGCGCTGGGCCACATGCAGCCTGCAGGCTGTGGGTTGGACATGCCTGCTTTATATGATTGCCCATAGTAAGAGAAATATTTTACAGAGAAAATGCAGAACACAGACAAAATACTTAAAGCCTCTTCTTGTGATATACCTTTAATGACACCACAGAGTGAGCTAGCAGCTCACACACTAATACCTGGAGTCCTTCTTAGTACAATCATCCAGAGGAGCTTATCAGGAGATTCAAGGAAAGCTAAAACCTAGAGAATGAATAGCTCAGATACAATAAAGTACTACTGGATACAAAAATAATCTATAATCCTTGATAGTAAACCCTCTAATGCATGCTAAACACATTCCTAATTTGGCCATAAAGGAGCTGGTTTGGGGACTGTTATCAGATTCTGTCAGATTCTGGTCTTTGATTACTGTAATATTTTTAAAGCAATATAAATAGTATTTTATTATTAAGTTTAAATAGTTTATTTATGCACTGTTTCTCTGGGGCCCCAGTGGAGCTTGTAGAGCCATTCTGTCACATACGACAGAGACAGTCCTTAAGCCAGTATTTTGTAACCTAAGTAGACAAGAAGTAGTAGAACCAGAGAGAAGAGATTGTGAAACATTATCTCAAGGCAGCAAGGATCACAGCCAAAGAATCACTCAGGTTTCTTCCATGTCCGTCACTGAACTGCTAGGCCATATTGCTTTTGAGAGATGATTCATTGTTGTATTATATCCTGTTGTGTTTTGATACTTGTAGTCACGTCTATAAGAACTGAGGTGCTGGGTGAAAATTTCAGCCTGCTACTGGGTGGAAATCAATGGAATATTGGAAGTAATTGTCATTTCTTATTTTAAAACTTGGTCATTTGCGTTGGATTTTATTTTAGACAAACCATGTAGTGTTTGTAAGTAAGGCCTCAAATAACTTGCAGATAGGCATATATGTGATCAGTGTGATTACTTACCAAGCAAAATTTTCATTGGTAAGAAAAAAAGAGTGGTACACTTAAATCTAAAAATATGAAAAGGACATAATTTTCATTTGTCTGCTAGTACAAGAAGTAGCTTTCTACTTTTGAGTCAACTAAATCAGCCTTAAATATATTTATTGTCTAAGCACTTTCAGTTCTGAAGATAAGAGATGCTGACAGTCTTGTCAGAAAGAGGATTGCTCACTCATCATCTGTCCAAGGTGACCAATTAAAGCATCTTATCTAACTATTTAGCATACTGAAAGTAAAGAGTCAAGCTATTTAATTCATTGATGTTTCTATTAATTATGTATAAAGCATTGCTAGTATATTAAATTGTGTATAACATGCAAAGGAAAGACACAACTCCTTCCTTAAGAGCCCCCAGTCTTAACTGAGACAGTCATGCAGGTCCCACCAGTACATGTGAGCAGCCCCAGAGGAAGGTCCACCTTAAGAGCAGTCTGGGAATTTCATTTGTTTTATTTATGTAGTGGGTATTCTGGTGACACAGAATTTGCAAGAGTACACAGGATGATTGATCGTGTTGAAACCTAGGTACATAACCTTACAAGGTTGGATGAGCCATGCATTAGAGCTGGTATGCAAAGGTGTCTGAAGGGAGGAGAGAAGCAAAGGAGAATTTTCTCTCTATCAACAGAAGCCATTAGAAATTCACAGCGTCTAGACTAAACTACGACCCATACTGCTTTTTTTATGTCACAATATTTACATAAAGGAAACAGGAGATTCTCCTTTCTATAGGAGACTACAGAAATATCTGAGGCTTCTAGCTGATCTCTCTTCAGTGTATTTTTGCACAGCAACTGCAGTTGTTTCCTGTGATTGCCATGGGTACTTTCCATAGTGGGTGCCAGAGACCAGAGTTTGACATAGTGATATTTCCCTTAATTGCTACCTGTGAACACCGATATGTATACAGGTATTTGCAGAGAAAGTGTTTAAGCCATGTGTATACCTGAATTAAATAAATCTACACCTATTTCGCTAAAGAAACATCTGGATTTTAAGCACAGTAAATCATTTGCCTACAGTATGGGACTCCATATTGGCAGAAGATCTGGCCTTTTTAGCACAGAAGTGTTGTATTCAAGTAAAACATCTGAACTACTAGAAGGTCGTACATTAAAATCGGCATAAAAGTTGTCCTTCCTCTGCACGCTCCACTACCAAATACAGTGAAAACTTACTTGGGCATATATATTTTATACATTACTGTTTTAGCTCAAGTGTTGTAAGTGGCAATAGGTCATTTTATTTTTATTTATATCTATCCTTCTAAATTCTTTTCAGCATTAAGTATCAACATGTGCAAAGTAGACCAAGTATATTATCTGAGATTTGTGTTACTCTAGATTATAGTGTGGAAAGAAATGAGAAATGACACTGAAAAAAAGAGAGCTGAGAGAATGTGGGATTCAAAATAAACAATCTAAACTTCAGTATGAGGTTGTATTGCTGGTAGCATGTTACTAATTTTTATACTTTGCTGAAGGTTTCACCTTGTCAGCAAATCAGTAGCTGAAAGAAGCTACTTAATTACTGAATATACTGGTTATAGCAGAAAATATACTTAAATGGAGATAAAGAACCGAGGGCCTGAAAGACTGCTTGGTTTTAAATGCTCTTTTTAAATCATGGTAAGCAGACTGGAGCCAAGTAAAGGAAACAATTCTGTTAAATTAGGTCTCAGCCAAATAGTTTTTTGTCTCTACAGCATGAACCAACAAAGGGTCACAATAATGGTTGATGCATGATGGAGAGTACCACAGGACTTACAACTGTTATCAGGTGAAAATAGTAACATAGCCTTTATTTACTGAAATTCTTTCTGAGATTCTTGTTTCTAGGCATAAATCATGGCATCACAGAATTGCTTGGGTTGGAAGGGACCTTAATGATCATCTAGTTCCAATCCCTCTGCTGTGGGCAGGGCTGCCACATCAGGCTGCCATCAGGTGCCATCCAGCCTGGCCTTGAACACTTCCAAGGATGGCGTGTCCACAGCTTCCCTAGGCAACCTGGTCCAGTGCCTCCCTACCATAGAATCATAGAATCATAGAAACACTAGGTTGGAAAGGACCTACAAGAACATCTAGTCCAACCCTCAATTTAAAGAATTTCTAGTTATCTAATCTAAACCTACCTTCTTTTAGCTTAAAGCCATCAGCTCATGTTGCATCACTGCATTCCCTGTAAAAAGTCCTTCCCCAGCTTTCCTGTAGGCTCCCTTTTAAGTACTGGAAGGCCACTGTAAGGTCTCTCTGGAGCCTTCTCTTCTCCAGGCTGAATCATAGAATAACCCCAACTATCTCAGCCTGTTTTCATAGGAAGGGTTACAGCTCTTTGAACATCTTTGTGGTCCTCCTCTGGATCCGCTCTAACAGGTTCATGTCTTTTGTACGCAGAGCTGAATGCAGTACTGCAGAGCAGAGGATGACAATAAAGCTGAGGTCTGCTACAACGAGTTTTCAATGGAGAAAAAGAGAAGGTAGCTAATCTGTGGAGCATATGAAAGATATTTAAAGGATTCTGTAAACATCCTTGAAGTCAGCTGAGACTTTCCAGTTCCTAAAGGAAATGTGATGCAACACTGTGACAGAGGGGAAAGGTGCAGAGGCACCTTTTAAGATTAGCTCTTTTCCCACCATTTTCATTTCTCAGTAGAGAAATAGGAGATCTTTCTTTGGGGATGAAAAGTCATGATCCTTCTTCTCAATAATGTTAAACTTTCCTTTTCTTATTACTACTACTCTATTTGTAGAGTATGCTACAAAAGTAATCAGACTTATTTTAAAAGCTTGGTAACCTGGATGTGGGATGAACGATTTCTGCACTCTTGGAGAGCGCTATAGGAATAGGGGTAGTGACATTTTTCACCAGTAAGCTGTTAAGCATATGATTATCATCTCTCCTTTTACTGGGCTAACAAGGGGCAGGGATCCACAAAGTAAAAAACTCTGAGTAATCATTTACGCAAGTTGAGATCCACAGAGACCATAAAGAATGAATTAGGAACCTAAAATGTTTCCTAAATCCTCTTCCATGCCATGTATATGAAGTGGCTAGAAAACCTTCCCAAAAACTGTAAAATGAACGGTAGGTCCAGTGGAAAATACAACACATAAATATGAAATTTCAGCTTTACAGTGGATGTGCACAAGGACGGTGAATTAAAATTACACCGATATCTTGCAGGTTTTGAGTCCTTATCAACACAGAGTTCTACAGGTCCTACTCACGTTAGCTTAACTGTATAAGCATTCCACATCTTCTTTTACAAATATTTTTAGTGAATTTTTAGATACTCTTGTCTGGCAAATGTTAAGGAAAAAAAGTAAATCTTAGTAATATTATTTCATTATTGTATATTTTTTCTGTCATATATCTCAGATTTATTTCATAAGAGAATGCTATGAAAATAAATATTTTAAAGAGTTACAGCTAAAGCTCAAAATATCTTTTGAGAAATTCTGAAACCTGATTTTGTTTCTGATTTAAGATGTGTGAGTGTCTTCTTTTCCCAACAGTGAAAACTTCTCTCTATGGAGAAAAGGCATGGAGACCAAATCAAACACTCAAATCTTTTTAGTTTGCACAGCATGTTACACTTCATGCAGAAGGATCCACTTGAAATTCAAAATAGCACTTCATGCTTAATCACATTCCACACTGCACAGGGTATGCTATAACATTTGTGCTTGTCTAAGGAGCATTTAGATACATGAGAATGAAGAATTATTTAACACTTACTAATATAAACTAATCCCCACATGAGTAACACAAGAATACAACCAAATAAAAAGCTACTAACATTTAGGATCATCTTCTGTCTATAGAGACACCAAATTCCTACTGAGGCATGAGTGCATCTGAAGACAAAACTGAGTTCCCCATTTCAAAGAACTTCAGCTGACTGGTAACGTACAAGAAAGAGGACATGAGTTTTCTGTTGAACTGTGTGTAGCTAAACCGGTAACAGACAAAAGTGAGAGGAAAATTAATCTGCAAACACAATGAAGAGACAGAACCATTGCTTAATTACACAAATTTGGTTACAATATTTGAGCAAGTAACTCAGAGGGTCAAAGTTTGTCTTCAGAGAAGCCCTAATGGATTCTACAGATCTTCTGGACAAAAATTGATTTGAACTGGGTTTTTAAAGCAATTATTGCCTGAATATGTGAAGAGACAGGTTCTGACACCTTCATACAATATGCACTTGGAAAAAAATCAGATGAATTCTTAACAATTATTATATATTTTTGTACATATTATTGGATTTTATAAATAGGAACACACAAGTACATTTCTTTGGCAGGGGATGATTGTCTTATATGCAGTGCTTAATAGCATTTAATCAAGGTTAAATGTCCTAATAATGGAATAATAGATAATTCTGTCTATTAAAATATCTGGGCATTGTCCAGAATGTCTGCGTGTGTTAAGTTCCTTTCAATGTGTAGTTTTTGGTAATTCAACAAATGAATTGCATTTTCTTATATGCTTATTAAAATCTTGGAGGAAATTATCCCTTTCATGCTGTACCTTATTTAAAGGCAAATATGATCTTTGTCTTAAAGAAATCATATCTGTACTCTTTGGGATTATCTTTAACTCATTACAGATAAGAGGTTTTTTAATATAATATGCTCTCTGTTCTGTCCTTTTTAATAGAAAATGTAAATGCTCATTCCTTATCAAGTGTCATTCATAGCATTTTTATTTAATTTTCCTGCCAATTAAATCTATTCTTCTTTAAGATTTAATATATGCAGTAATTAGTTTGAGTCTTGATGCAATCATTCTGAGCATAAAGAAACAAGAACTTCAGCTAAGTTTTTCGTATATCTGTACATCACTTTCTTTCTCTTGCTCTCTCCGTGCATTTTTCAGGTCCTGGGTGGATTCAAGGTGATAAGCCCTTGAGAAAACCATAATGTGATTATCTCACAGAGAGGTGGTAGAATAAATAAGATTATCCATAACAAGCTTAGCCACTGATGAGTTCAAGCTGTGCTGATACAGAAAGTCCTGACACAATTGTAAGGTAATAACAGAAGAAGTATGCGTTTGCAAAGGAGAGAATACTGTTTGAAGTATGACACCTTCAATGATTGATGCAAATGCACCTATAGCCTTTTTATATAAGCTTCACTACATTTTCTAAACCTCCTTCACAGAATATTCCATTGCATTGCAGACTTTCTTAATGCCTATCAGCATCACTATTGTTTAAAGTGTGCTAATTTTTTTCTTTTTGATTGGCTTTAAGAATGTTTTAACATTCATCTGAGTTTGCAGTTATCCCTGTTGTGTGTTTGTGAATTAATCGTTTTGATTAATTGTTTTCATATGACCATGTAGGTCGTAACAATAAACGAGAGTATGCATGCTGTCTCCCTAGACCATGAAGATAGCTTCTACACATCATCCACACTAGTCTTCCTGCATTTAATCCATCTTTGAATCCAATAGTTCACAAACCTTTTCCTCTTTTCCCTTCTCCAGTCCACTAAAATAAGCAGAAGAGTTATTTCTGTGAAAGGTAATCCAATCTGCACTACTTAATTTAGTCTTTTGGAAAAAAAGGAGCACATTAGACTGTTTTATGTAATAAACTAATGTCAAGTAATCAGAAAATTAGTTTATAATTACTAATTTTCTAATACTTCTCATTAAATATATATATGCTATATATATGCAGAAATAAAAAGGTGTCCTAGGTATCAAAATGAAGTATACAATTTTAGACAATATAAAAATTTAATGCCAAGGTTTTTAAATACTGCTAACAGATCCCTTGCTACAATTCCATTTCCAGAAGTTTAGTGTACAGGGTTTTAAGACCGTTGACTATGTGGTCATAGTGTAAGTCATGTCATAGTGCAGGCACTTTCAGGCCAGAGGCATTTTTGACTAAAGAATCCAGTTTTAGATAATCAGTTTAGAGCCTAAGAAAAATTTCCAGATAAAATAAAATCCATTTTTTTCTAAATAATATCTAATTTGGGAACTATATGATTTCAGAGACATTGTTGCCTTGAGCTACCCACTGTACCAAGGAAATAAAGCATGTTAATTAAAAGTTCCTATAAGGCTCAGTTGTGAGCTGATAACTGACAGATACACATTTATTATTTATATAATACAGATAAAATGCATAACTTTTAAGACTCTGCAGTTGAGGTATCTGAAATAAATCTCTGTGAAGAAAGTAGAAGATTAAGCTAAGGAAAAAAAGACACATGAAATAAATTGTCCAGTATTCTGTAGAATTTATTTCTAAAAAAAACACCATGTCAACATCTGGACAGAAAAAAGAGAACCTAATGTCATTTCCTTATAGGTTTTACATTCTAGAGTTTCACCCTCTTGTAAAATATTGAAGGAAATGTCAGAACTTTACATGTACTTCATCACAAGTTGTTATATACTTTTAAGGATGTTCTCGGCATACATCTAAAATTTTGTCATTTATAGCATCTAATTTAAATAGAGATCATTTTGGTTTCAGGCAACTAGAAGCTACAACTCTCAAGTAGTCCTAATAGCAGCATGTAACAATACTCCAACAGTAAACACTTTTTTTAATAGATTTTTTTGTGTAGTGTTTGTTTTCATTAGCAAGTCTCTAATCTGCATATATTAAAAAATATTGGTCTTGCAGAGCCTTTCTTCACAGTGTCATGTTTCCTTGTTAATCCAAAGCTAATTTTTGTTGGTTTTGTTGTTTCTATCTTTCCCTTACCCTGTCTTTCCCTTTTTCTTAATCATACGCAGGAAAGAACCACACATTTTAATTCCTCTAGCTTTCAACAGACACATAGTTCAAAACTCTAGAATTACTATTGTTCTTATCTGTCCTTTAAATATTCTCCCTTTTAGTAACAATATTGCTTTAATACAAAATTCTAGGAAAAGAGAAGCAAGTGTAAGAATTTTCCTGTTTTATTATCTTCCTGTGTGAACCAGGGACTAATAGACTTCTATTGTTTCTGAAGTGGTACATAAATGTAAACGCCTTTAAACAGTTTACAGTAGGAAACTGAACTTAACATATTCACATAAAGTGTGTGAACACTTATATGTTCATATATTTTTGTTTTTAAAAAAGTATGCTGGAAGTGGTACGATGCAGTGGTATCTTTGCATTTACTTTTAGTGTGAGTGAGGTCAGAATCAGACAGGTCTTGTTCAAAGGAACTAACAAGTTGCTCTTAGTAGACCGCTACTGAGGCTTTGGACGGCCTGTTCATTAGTGTCTGGAGAGAAATACTTGGCCATAATCAGCATCCATGGTGAGGTTACATAGCTGCCACCTGGTACTCTAACGAGATTGAAGGCAATTAAAAATAATTACCACTGCAAACTCATTAAAATTCTGAAGGCTTGTTCAACTCTGGCCCCTCATAATTGTTGCAGAACATTTTAGTGCACCTCAAGAATCACAGTGAAACTCAACTATCATATTATAAATCAGGAATTGAAAGAGAAAGTGAATCACAAATGTCTATTACAAAGAAGAAGATAAGATACTGCTCAGCTACAAAACATTCTGATATGGTATTGAGAAGGTTAGCATTTACATATTATTGTAATATCAGGGGTTCAATCTCCTAACGAAATTTGAAAGTCTTTCTGTACGTTGTTCCCAGGTTTAAAATTTTGATAACATATGCAGACATTTTGGTCTTAGTGCTTTGAAAAGTAAAGTGATCAGAAAGTTTTTAAGTTTTCAAGGCAAAGTAACTATTTAATGAAAACGCTAAAAAAAAAAAAAAAGGAAGAAAAAGCATGTGTCTTACTGTGTGATTGTTTCCACAGTGTTGTTTACTAGCGGTATCATCAGAGAAAATTCACAGCTTTATGTGGTATTACTTACATGATAGGAACTTTTAGAGATCACTACATCTCTTCTGGGGGCATCAGCCTTACACCCTATTGCCAGTAACACAGTGGTGAATTCACAAGGCTGTAACTGACAGGACTCTTTAAAAGCAGTTACAGAATCCCACTTCTATC
The DNA here is from genome assembly GCA_013396635.1 of Penelope pileata. Classification (NCBI taxonomy): domain Eukaryota; kingdom Metazoa; phylum Chordata; class Aves; order Galliformes; family Cracidae; genus Penelope; species Penelope pileata. The sequence continues at coordinate 145,856 of WBMW01004688.1, forward strand.
AGCCAAAGTCAATCCTACACGCTGTGTTAAGTTACACTAACTAAACATAATGGTTCTTTCTGATCTGAAAAAATCTCCAAGCCTAGAATATTGAACTAGATCTCAGAAACACGGTGATGAAGTGAGTTATTTATTTTGATATTTCCGTGTTCATGTTCTAAACATTTTATCTAGACGAAATAAAGAGACTATAGCAAGCTTTATACAGTATACATACGCAATACTGTGCATACAGGGTGACCCAGAAGTTTGAATCTAGCCTATAAACAGTACAAAGCTTGGAATACTTGTATAATCACAATTTTATAAACAAGAATCATTCATGAACTCCCTGAAAAAGAAGCAATGAATTCATCCTCACAGTTAACAATCAAATTACCTTTAATACCTAACACATTTTGGCGCTGTACAGTAATCCAAAATTCTGTGGCATCTTCTAGGAGGCATATAATTCCTGAGATAATGGGTGTCTGGCACGATAAGGAACATTTGTGCAAAGAAGATGATTAAAAAGAAAGGTAAGAGAGATTAGAGGGACACGAAGTTTTGCTAGCTTTAAAGAGGGAGGAGGCTGGCCTTCAGATGGCACTTTGCTGCGGTCTATGTACGTACTTCCTGCATCACCTTACAAAAGATATTTATCTTCTGACCTCCAGTTTTCTAAACATACAATGCAGGTGCAGTAATAACCAACTGGAATGTGAGATGAACTGAAAAAAACTGTAAGCATAGTTCACACAATTAATCCTCTGTTGTGGTAGAGTTATGCTTCCATAAAGCTGCTGGAGCTGTGACCATAACCTAGGCAGTTATAACCAGGCTGGTTACAGGGTTCTGTACAAGAAATTTCAGTTTTTTCAGTCTAGTTATATATTCTTATTTCATATTATTTCACAAATACGGCACAGTATTATGAAGAAATGCTGTATCTTAAAGGAGAAGTTTAAACAATGTTCAACTCCAGAATTTTTCAGATTTTAACTCCTTATTTTCTAAGTCTTAATTTTTTTACATCTGCTTTCTCTTACAAAATAAATGAGAAAACGCATGTGCCAGAAGAGTGATATTTTTTCATAAAGGTTCTAGTTTTTCCCTCCTCACAATTATTAATGATGGCAACATATTTTTGATTTTTTCTTAGAAATATGTTAGTCTCCATATTAGCAGAGATAAGTCCTCATACTGCAAAACCATGCTGTCATTTATCCACAAGGACGACAATAGTAACAGACTATAAGAACTGTCTGTTTTGCTGTTGATTTACAGACATCGGATATATGATCACATGCTGTGTTGTAGCAGACAGGAAGATGATACATTTTGTAACTGTATGAGAATGATCAAAATATCACTACAGCAGTATGTACAAATTCAAGAAGTGGAATACTACCTTCTGTGGGCCTTTTGTATTTATATTCAAAATGTTGCAGTTGCTGAGGGAGAGCACAAGAACTGAATACAGTTTCAGAGGTCTAATCAATTAAGTTTTTCCTTGGCTCTCTTGAAAATACTACAATCAGCTGTTTCAGCAACGGCAAAATCATCTAATTAAGTGCCTTAGCCATCAGTGCCAACAAGACTTCATAAGGCTTATGTACTAAAGTTTTCTGATATTGCTAATCTGGCATAAATCCCAGTGAAATGACTGCACACATTTTAGAGAACAACTATAAGATCACAGAATATCCCAAGTTGGAAGAGATCCACGAGAACCATCAAGTCCAACTCCTGGCCTCACACAGAAGCACCCACCCTATGTCTGAGAGCATTGTCCAAACAATTCTTGAACTCTGGCAGCCTGGGGCCATGGCCACTGCCCTGGGGAGCCTGTTCCAGTGCCTGACCACCCTCTGCTGAAAAACCTTTTCCTAATCCCCAACCTGACCCTCCCCTGACGCAGCTCTATGCCATTCCCTCGGGTCCTGTCACTGTCAACAGAGAGCAGAGATCAGCGCCTGCCTCCTCATAAGGAAGCTGTAGGCCTGATGTCTGAACAGTATCTGAAATACCAAATCACAGAACAGCTGTAGCCAAGTTGGGATGGGTGGCAAAAAATGTAAATAAAGACAAGTTGTTTATTTCAGTATTAGGCTGGACAGGAAAAAGGGAGGTACAAGGGCACCTGCTAGAGATCTGGGAAGACTACGCCCAGGCCAGGGTGCTTGCTGGGAAACACCAACACCACAGTAGCTCCAGTGGGAGTACAGAAGTGCAGTGCTGGTGCTGGCTGGAGCGGTGTGGGACTGGACAGGCTTCCCCAGGGTGATAGTACGAGCAGCAGGATTTGATGTCTCAAAGCCATAGTGTGTGACATCATCAGGCAATGGACTGTGACCTCACGGCCCTTCATATATAGGGGTGCTGGCAGAGCGTGGCCCAGCCCAGCTTGTTCCTGGATTCTGGCTAAGTGTGTCTGCAAGGCTTGGAAAGTTCAGTGAGCCTTTGTGTGGGTTGTGTGTGCTGTGGGGCTGCCGGCGGCTGTTCTCAGTACTGATCCCTGAAGCATTGCCTGCGTTTCCCTTGCCCTGCCTGGTGCAGTGACTGACCATGGCCTCTCCTTGCAGCATGCAAAACATGTAGCAGCAGCAGCAGTAAGGGGAACACCTCTTTGCCTTCAGCTCCCCTCACCGACCGCAGCATGAAGAACACGGCTATGGAAGAAGTATGATCGTGTTCCATCTGACATGAGAACTGATGCGGCCTACCTGGTTCACTATATCCACACATTTTGCCTCAGCTGCATCCTCCAGTGGACCAGGAGTAAACAAAACTGCCTGCTCTGTAGGAGGCTTATGAGTTCCATCAAATTTTCAGTGTGGGCAGATGTCTAGCCTGTGTCATTACGCTTCCATCAGAGTTCAGAGCTGACAGCAGTCAGATGCCCTTCCTGCAGAGCACTGTCACTCCAAGCCCTGGACCATCTGGCAGATCCACAGGTCCCAATGAGGAGGAGGCTCTTCCAACACAGCTCTTCCTAGTCATCTTAAGGACCATCTCACCACATCCATCCCCAGGGAGATGAAGGAGCCCCACAAGGAGCCAGAGCAGGAGGCCCTGACAGGTTCTTCTTTCCACAGCTGCAACTTCAGCCCCTCCACTCCTGCCCGAGGCAGGGACCACTCATGTGGGAGGCCCAGGCACCCCAGAAAGAGGGGGACCAGCAGCACCCAGGAGACACTCCAGCCACAAAAGAGGCCACCTCCTTGGTGCCACTAGCAGAGCTTACAATAATCTTTAATTAAAAAAAGAAAAAAAAAAAAAAAAAAACGACTATCCCAGAGATGATGGCATGGTCTTACTCAGAGCTCAGGGCAGAGCCTGGAGTTGCTGCTAGCAATGGGATGTGATGTTCCTGGTAACAGGACATAAGGGTTGGGGTTCAGCAGTCCCCATTCAAGGATCCCATGGGTCCTGTCGCTGTCACCAGAGATCAGCACCTTCTCCTCTGCTCCCTTCATGAGGAAAGGACATCAGCTGCTTCTCACGCACATTACCCTTCAGACCCTTCTCACCACCCTCATAGCCCTCTTTCTGATGCTTCAACTGTATTCTAGGAAGCATCCCATATCATGTTTTAAATCTAGGAATAAACAGCCCAGGAACATCTGTGTAAAAACCTAAGTATTTCGTCTCCCATAATGCAGAATATGGAAAATATGAGCACTCAAAGCAAAGAAACTGCTAATGGCTTCAATTTCACCACACAAATTTATAAGGCCTTGCGAGGAGACTGTGTGATTTGTTTACTTGGTTGCTGACACTTAGCTGATTTAACAGAACTAAGCCAAAGGCTAACATTTTACAATAGTAGTATTGAGAAAAGTTGAGTGGGTTACTTTAGAAATCTTCAAATTTCCATAAAAGTATTCTATAAACAGTGGTTAACTAAGAATCAACTTAAGGATACCAGATATTGGATCATATTTAAGCTTAATAAAACTACATGCTCAAAACCAGAAATAATTAGGTTGCTCTGAAAATAATGTCTATTTATTTCCATGGAAACAACAACAGATACTGACAGGATAACAATATTCAACAGAGCAACTTCTCAATTAAAAGACACTATTTTTCAACATATTCACTGCCATTAGCTGGTTTGCATGGAAGAGCTGTCAAGACACTCATTTCGTGATGTGACAGCTGTGCACACCCATCCAGAATGTGGCTTGTCATTCACATCGCTGTCGCCATTGCTAAAATGCACCACCACCCAACACCTCACTGTGTTGACATCCACCATTTGGTCTCCAGAAACGTTCAGCAACCACTGATGAGCATAAATAGAATTCAATTCCACACTTTCACTTCATCTGCACTCCCATGTCAGATGCCATTTAGTCAGACTGCCCCTCTGCTGCCATCGGTCACATGGCAACAAAACAGAATGGAATACTAGTGGGAAGGTTCAACCCCTAGTGCCGTATCTCCAACATCCATCTCTGACGTCAGGGGCCAACACAGTAAAATAGGAGGCATTGCTTTCAGAGCAGCCCTTGTAAAATGAAAAGGGGTGAAAATCTGCTTTCCTCATGGTTCTTCTCCCAATATTTACGGAAGATGATATGAAGTAATAATTTTTCTCTCCAAAAATGTAAATTTCCCTCTCAAGCATACAATTTCAAATGAAGCTACTTATATTTCTTTTTCTGTTTAGTTCTAGTATTATTTATTCTTACCTAGCATTTATTTATTCTTAGTAAAACTTTGCTGTAGAAAAACTGCACAAAAGCTGCAATGCTGTTAGAGTCAAAGTAGTTTGTTATCCACTCTTTTTCTGCTGGTTTACCTTGTTGATTAACTCAGTTATTCTCTTGGCCTTCAGGCTTTCTAATCTTGTCACAGAAATTCATGAATTTAGAGCACGTAGTCAACTTCTATTAATAAATAAATAATAATAAAAAAACCCCACATTTTGGGACTCCAGTGAAATATGAAGGTTACAAGAGAAAAAAAGATCTATAATCCTTTGAGCTCTTTTCATAAGTGGAGGGAACTAATGTCTTTCACTATCCTTCTGTTTTTTCTGTGTATCAAGAAAGCACACCCATGTGCTGAGTAACTGGAAAAACAATGGTAGAATTTGAGAAGTCTACATAAAAGCTGATGACAAATCTCTTTCAGAAAGTGTTTTTACTAGTAGCAAATTGCTGTCACAGCTTTCAAGTACACTACTGGATTTAAAATTCTATGATGAAGCCTACTGTGTTCTCAAATGCGCAGATTTTGAGGTCAAACTATCTAACAGTTTTAAAGAAAGCAGGGAGGTTAATATATGAAGTTATGATGTAAAGTGTCTACTTCTGCAGAATCAGAAAACAGTCACTGAATTTGTACTTTCTGAAAGGACAAAACAACCACAATTTCAAAACGCATGTAATGAAGAATTTCTAATAAACATCCAAAATTTATTCAATATTATATATTCAAATAAGGAAACGTTTCTAAATTAAAAAAAAAATTCCTATGTTTTTCCTTTATTCATGAATTGAATGGACTTGTTTTTGGCATGTTTGTCAACTGAGCTTCTTTTCTGTCCCCTTTCCACAAAACGACTTCAGAATTTCAGACTCAGATCTACGCAGCCTTCCCTCTCCCACCTCTCTTCACAGGATCTGGCACTAAATTATAAAGTGTTCATTAATTTTATTGCTTAATGTAAAAACTTGCAACATGAAAGCTGCTCTGCCTGAGACACCACACAAGCACATTACTACACGGTAAGAAGTTACTGTGCGCTAGCAGATGCACAATAAATATCTATTTGAGTGCTCTTAGCCTGTGGCAAATGAAACTTAATTTAAGTTAGCATGAAAGAAGGCTAAGCAAATTCAATTTATTTTGCATTTGCCATAGGCTAAAAGAATCCACAGTGGACAGTTGCTGTAGATCAGCTGCTGAGTTTGTGAGTGATTCTTTTGTCTGTTAGATTGGTGTGAAATCAGAGAACAATCAGGATAAAATTCTGTAATTCTGATATTGCATAATACCCATATCAGATTTGGAGAGGCATTGTTTGGGGTGCGCATTGTTCACATTTTAAACTGGAGTCAGAATTTCCCCAAGTAGCTCTTATACTGCCAAGCAAACATAAGAAAAAGCAAAGACAGTACTTTTCAAGTACAATTCTACATTTATAAGTATAATGAATAGGACTGCATAAAACACCAGCTCTTTCTCCCTGGAAGTCAGTGCAAATGTGCCAAAAATATCACTGTGAGCAAAGGCATGCTCCTGTTCAGTGTTTGTTCCTTGGATCCTCTCAGTTTTGCTCAGCTGTGCATAGCCATTCAAATGTGCTCTTGAAATTGTAGCATTCTGGAGCGTGAAAACAGGGTGGTTGTTGCTTTTCTTGCTCACACGCGAACAAAGTACACTTCCTAACAGGTAACATACTCTATAGAATATTCTGTGCAAAAAAACCTACAATGTGGGGGTCTGCAATTTTGTGAGGGACAAAAGTAAAAAATAAAAATAAAATAAAAAATTCTGGCTTAATCAAAGCTAATGGGTAATTTGTAAGGCTTTCAAGAGGAAAAGAAAGTCTCCTTCCGTTTTCTCCTGCCCACCCCTGCCAAAGGATTTTCCAGCATAAGCCTAGTGCAAGAGTCACTGCAGAAAGTTTGACAACCAGTGCCATTAGAGCATGTGAGACTGTGAGTTCAATAACAGTTCTTTTCACTCTTAACATCTACTAATCAATACAATTGCTACAAACTTTCTGAGCTGCACATTATATAAGTGAGGGGTAGCACGACTTGGGCCACGTAACATGTCATGTTTGAAAAGCGGGGCTATGACATGTTTCTTTGCTGACTGCCACACAATTCTGCAGCCCATTCTGCTTTCCTTCAGGATGGGCTTCAAGAATTAAATTTCCGTTGGCCCTGCCAAGGGTCTATAATGACACTGAAAGATCTTCATTTATGTGGTGGACGTTATCACTCTGTTCAGACTTCAAGCTGATCAGAGTTGAGAGTTCCAGTTGGGAAGACAGAAAAGCATTGCTAATCCAAACTTACAACACAATGTAGAGTGCACAGGAGATTATCTGAGACTCATTTTTGTATAACCAGGGCTGACCAGAAAATAGAAGGAATCACCTGGATTTCTTCAGAGTATAGGCAGATGAAGACCACTGGAGCAACTGCCTGTAAGACTATTACAGATACACTGTGATGGTGTGAGAAATATCTGAAATTATGACCAGCACAGTCACTGTCTTCCTGTTAGACTGAAATGAGACCAGTGTGTGACAGCTTCAGCGGGACACAGACAGTCCCTTTGAACTAGAACATCCATAAATGAATGTTAAGGGCACTTTCCTGGACAAAATGATTCTCTTCAAGCAAAGAGAAATGATGACTGAGATGCTTTACAACACAATGTGAGTAAAAAAGAAATCTGTCATTTGAAATGAAGGACTGCTTGGGAACATAATACTAGGGTTGAGGGTTTGGGAATGGAGGCAAGTGCCTTGCTGAAACTAAATCAGAAGTTAAGAAGAGGAAAAAAGGGGAGAAGTGTTAGGTAAACTTCCTATTGAACCTCTAGGTAAAAAGTCCTGGAGAGAAAGCAAGTTGTAGGTCAGTGCTCTAGAGTATGCTAAGAGCCTAAGAGTATTGGTAGTATGGCCTGTATTTTTATTTTTTTTTTAATATGTGCATTTGTGAGGGGGTGATGGTTAGCCCATTTATTCTTCTGAGCTTAGGGCTACTGATTCCCTTTCGTGGAGCATGCATAGACTGTACAAAGCACAAACAGATCTAAGGACAGTTCTGTCAGTGTTATCGAGCTGACTTAGTGGTGAACTTTGTGTTCCACGACCTGACTACACTACTGGGTAACATCAGTTGCTTTTGATAATCAAAGATGGACAAAATTTCCCATTCAAGTTTCCTTCAATCAACTTCCCAATGACTTAGGCTTTTGCCCAGGACATCACGGGACATAGCTGACAAATAGGAAAGAGATCCACATAGATGTAGAGAAAGTAAGCTGCTGGTGTTGATCAGGCAAGGAAATCTACAGATACGAGGTCTAGCAAGTAGCAGAGGAAAAGCTGTCTTCATCAGGACTTCCCTAGACATGGCTGCAGAATTTGTTCAACTAGAGAGAACAGCTGCTGTCACAGCAGGATTCACCATCACTGGCCAAGAAGGCCATTAAATCATTCCAGATGACCAGTGATTACAGATGTATATCCAGCAACTTGAGAGTGCCAAAACATTTAAGCTTGTGTTTGCAAGGTTTAGGAGATCCAATACTATCAAACACCAACAAACTCTTAGGGTATCTCTGCTTCAAAACTAGTGATTGTGAAGTCCTTTGACTTTCATGCTTTTCAAAACTGAGTCCTTCCAGATGCTTCCCACTTTCCTCTGCCAGGCAGGGCTTCTGCAGATATGACATGCTAATGCAATTCTATGGCAAATGAAAATTAATTTATTATAGAGCATTTAATGGCATCAGACACAAACACATTTAAAGTGACACTTTTGGCTTTATACAAGTGGTTAAAGCATAGACAACATACAAACATTTTGGAGAAAACCATTGGTCTTGAAATAATATAGGAACATATATATACGTATTTTAGATCAGTGAAATACTGTCTTACTGGCTCAGTTATCTTTTCCACTTAAAATGATTCATGCCTGAGCACAGTTCCTCTCTTTCCATCTTACTCGTTTTTATTTAGTAGTCATTGCCTAAATTTGCCTTAAAATAAGGAAATAACACCTATGCCAAGTACTCTTATCTATAATGCTTACTAGCTGCTCTTAGAAAGTTGCCATTACTGTGTGTTCTGGTTTCAGCCGGCAGGCCGGGAAACCCCACACAGCCGTTCGCTCACCCCCCCCCTCCTCCCAGCTGGGATGGGGGAGAGAGTCGAGAAATAAGGTAGAACTCGGGGGTTGAGATAAAAACTATTTACTAACAGAAAGAGGAAAATAGAGTACAATAACAGTAATGATAATTATATACAAAACAAGCGATTGTACAAAGCAATCGCTCACCGACCGCGACCGATGTTCAGCCAATCCCCAAGCAAAACGGACCCTCCCAGCTCACTTCCCTTCCTTATATTACATGATGTCATATGGTATGGAATATCCCTTTGGCCAGTTTGGGTCAGCTGCCCTGGTCCTGTCCCCTCCCAGTTCCCGACTCCTTATGCCTTCTAACTGCGTCACTGAGGAACAAAATATGTCCTTGGCTGTGTTCAACACTGCCAGGTGTTATCAGTTTTGTTTCTCTTCTGGAAACAAAACACAGCTTCATACCAGACACTGTGAGAGAAGTAACTTCTGTTAGAAACTAAGACACTGTGGCAGCCCAGTAGGCAACAGGAGTTAATTGGTAGGAAATTGGCTTGCAATTACCCTTGCAAAGAAATGAAGGAAGCAAAACTCAAGGAAGTCAGCTCAAGTAATCTTTTTAGGAGGGCCATCAACAGGCAGTGCTGCTGCACTGTGGCCTGGGCTATTGGTGAGTGCAGCACACACCTCCTGCAGGTCATGGCTCGGGTTATCTTCCTTGTTCTGGCTGAGCTGGGTATCACCCAGATGCCACAGCTGGAGGCTGAGCACGTGGACATAGACATGCTCAAGTGCATGCAGCAGCGGGCAGAGCAGCTGAGTCAGGACATGGTTTGGCTGCTGCATGAGATTGAGCAGAATAGCCAAGAGCAAAGTGGGGTGGGTGGCCAAGGAAGCCCTGCTCTTCGCTGCCTTGTGGCAACTCTGGGCCTTTGCTGGGCTTCTTGTCCTGCTCTGCTAGTGGCTCAGGAAAAGCAAAGGTGAGCCAGAGAGCAGCAGCAAGCAGGGAAGCTCCACAAGCACAGTGGACAAGGATGACAATGAGGCAGGAGACAGTGATTCTGATGACACACAGGATCTGGGCAGAGCTTTGTCTGATCGCCTCCAGTGGCCGGTGCCATACATGGCTGACAAGTGTGAGGTGGACGACCTTCTTGGGGCCTGCCAAGTAACACCCTCAAGTCACGGCTGCAGCCAGCCATCAGGATGACTTGCGTCCATGAGGGATGGAATGCCCACAAAGACAACATCCTCTACTGCCTGCTCCTGCCCCTGAGGCCTCCCTGCAGGCATACCTTCCACCTGGAGCTGAGGGATGCAGAGGAAACACCACTGAAGAAGTTCCGGCTGCACATGGAGCTGGAGTGCTGCTGCGGGAGGGAGTGGCTGCTGGGGGACATGCTGTGCTCCCTTCAGGGCACCCAGGATGAGCTGAGAGAAAAATGTGAGCCCAGCCTCCTACGCATGTTCTGCAACAGCTCCTACCTGTACGTGGAGAAAACCATCCACTGGTTCCAGTCTTTGGTGAAAGCAGCCTGGGAGGTTCTGCCTCAGTCGCACCATTGCTGCCTGACAGTGCTGCCGTCCTGTGGAGGATCGCTGTGAGCAACCCAGGGAGTGAGCCTCTCCC